>JAVSCE010014111.1:0-228142 GCA_032199065.1 Smutsia gigantea | reverse complement strand
AAACCCAAAGACATACACAGTCTGAAACTAAAGGGATGGAAAAAGATATTTCATGCAACTTATAGGGAGAAAAAAGCAGGAGTTGCAGTACTTGTATCAGACTAAATAGACTTCAAAACAAAGTCAGAAGAGACAAAGAAGGACATTATATAGTGATAAAGGGGTCAGTGCAACAAGAGGATATAACTATTTTAAATATCTACGCACCCAACACAGGATCACCTACATATGTGTAACAAATACTAACAGAATTAAAGGGGGATATAGAATGCAATGTATTCATTTTGGGAGACTACAACACACCACTCACTCCAAAGGACAGATCAACCAGACAGAAAATAAATAAAGAGACTAAGGCACTGAAAAACGTATTAGAACAGATGGACCTAACGGACATCTACAGAACACTCCATCCAAAAGCAACAGGATACACATTCTTAAGTGCACATGGAAGATTTTCAAGAATAGATCATACACTAGGCCACAAAAAGAACCTCAGTGAATTCAAAAATATTGAAATTGTACCAACCAGCTTCTCAGATCACAAAGGTATGAAACTAGAAATAAATTACTCAAAGAAAATGAAAAATCCCACAAACACGTGGAGGCTTAATGACATGCTCCTAAATAATCAATGGATCAGTGACCAAATAAAAATAAAGATCAAGCAATATATGGAGACAAATGACAACAATAATTCAACACTGCAAAATCTGTAGGACGCAGCAAAGGATGAAGCGCACTAATCATAAAGCCCCTTTTTCCCCTTATCCCTCGCTTCCCACACATCCTCTGCAGTACCTTTCCCTTTGGTAACTGTTAGTCCATTCTTGGGTTTTGCGAGTCTGCTGCTGTTTTGTTTCTTCAGTTTTTTCTTTGTTCTTATAGTCCACAGGTGAGTGAAGTCATTTGATACTTGTCTTTCTCCACCTGGCTTATTTCACTGAGCATAATACCCTCTAGCTCCATCCATGTTGTTGCAAATGGTAAGATTTGTTTTCTCCTTATGGATGAATAATATTCCATTGTGTATATGTAGCACATTTCCTTTATCCATTCATCTACTGATGGACACTTAGGTAGCTTCGATTTCTTGTCTATTGTAAATAGTGCTGCGATAAACATAGGTGTGCATATGTCTTTTTCAAACTGGGCTGCTGCATTCTTATGGTAAATTCCTAGGAGGGAATTCCTGGGTCAAATGGTATTTCTATTTTGAGTTTTTTGAGGAACCTCCATACTGCTTTCCACAATGGTTGAAGTAATTTGCAGTCCCACCAGCAGTGTAGGAGGGTTCCCTTTTCTCCATATCATCGCCAATATTTCTTGTTGTTTCTCTTTGAATGGTGGCCACCCTGACTGGTGTGAGGTGATATCTCATTGTGGTTCTAATTTGCATTTCTCTGATGATTACCAATGTGGAGCATCTTTTCATGTGCATGTTGGTCATCTGAATTTCTTCTTTGGAGAAGTGTCTATTCATGTCCTCTGCCCGTTTCTTAATTGGATTATTTGCTTTTTGTTTGTTGAGGTGTGTGAGTTCTTTATATATTTTGGATATCAACCCCTTATCAGATACTTCATTTATGAATATATTCTCCCACACTGTAGGATGTCTTCTTGTTCTACTGATGGTGTCCTTTGCTGTACAGAAGCTTTTCAGCTTGATATAGTCCCACTTGTTCATTTTTGCTTTTGTTTCCCTTGACCAGGGAGATATGTTCATGAAGAATTCGTTCATGTTTATATCCAAGAGGTTTTTGCCTATGTTTTTTCTAAGAGTTTTATGGTTTCATGACTTACATTCAGGTCTTTGATCCATTTTGAGTTTACTCTTGTGTATGGGGTTAGACAGTAGTCCAGTTTCATTCTTTTATGTGGAGCTGGCCAGTTTTTCCAGCACCAGCTGCTGAAGAGGTTGTCATCTCCCCATTGTACATCCAAAGCTCCTTTATCAAATATTAACTGACTGTATATGTTTGGCTTAATGTTTGGATTTTCTATTGTGTTCCACTGATCTGTGGGTCTGTTTTTGTGCCAATACCAAATTGTCTTGATTACTGTGGCTTTGTAGTAGAGGTTGAAGTCAGGGAGCATAATTCCCCCTGTTTTATGCCTCCTTCTCAGGATTGCTTTGGCTATTCGGGGTCTTTTGTGGTTCCATATGAATTTTAGAATTATTTGTTCCAGTTCATTGAAGAAAGCTGTTGGTAGTTTGATAGGGATTGTGTTGAATCTGTAGATTGCTTTAGGTAGTATAGCCATTTTTACAATATTTATTCTTCCTAGCCAAGAGCATGGGATGAATTTCCATTTGTTAGTGTCCTTTTTAATTTCTCTTAGGAGTGTCTTGTATTTTTCAGAGTATAGGTGTTTCACTTCCTTCATTAGGTTTATTCCTAGGTATTTTATTCTTTTTGATGCAATTGTGAATGGAATTGTTTTTCTGATTTCTCTTTCTGTTAGTTCATTGTTTGTGTATAGGAAAGCAACAGATTTCTGTGTGTTAATTTTGTATCCTGCAACTTTGCTGAATTCAGATATTAGTTCTAGTAGTTTTGGAGTGGAGTCTTTAGGGTTTTTTATGTACAATATCATGTCATCTGCAGATAGTAACAATTTGACTTCTTCTTTACCAATCTGGATGCCTTGTATTTCTTTGTTTTGTCTGACTGTGTGGCTAGGACCTCCAGTACTATGTTGAATAACAGTGGAGAGAGTGGGCATCCCTGTCTTGTTCCCGATCTTAGATGAAAAACTTTCAGCTTCTCGCTGTTCAGTATGATGTTAGCTTTGGGTTTCTCATATATGGCCTTTCTGATGTTGAGGTACTTGCCCTTGCCCTCTATACCCATTTTGTTGAGAGTTTTAATCAGGAATGGATGCTGAATTTTGTCAAGTGCTTTTTCAGCATCTATGGAGATGATCATGTGGTTTTTGTTCTTCTTTTTGTTGATGTGGTGGATGATGTTGATGGATTTTCGAATGTTGTACCATCCTTGCATCCCTGGGATGAATCCCACTTGATCATGGTATATGATCCTCTTGATGTATTTTTGAATTCGGTTTGCTAATATTTTGTTGAGTATTTTTGCATCTACGTTCATCAGGGATATTGGTCTGTAATTTTTTTTTTGGTGAGGTCTTTGCCAGGTTTTGGTATTAAAGTGATGCTGTCTTCATAGAATGAGTTAGCATGTATTCCCTCCTCTTGTATTTTTTGGAAAACTTTGAGGAGAATTGGTATTATTTCTTCTCTATATGTCTGGTAAAATTCAGGGATTAATCCATCAAGTCCGGGGGTTTTGATCTTGGGTAGGTTTTTGATTACCGATTCAATTTCGTTCCTGGTGATTGGTCTGTTTAGTTTTTCTGTTTCTTGTTTGGTCAGTCTTGGAAGGTTGTATTTTTCTAAGAAGTCGTCCATTTCTTCTAGGTTTTCCAGCTTGTTACATAAAGATTCTCATAATATTCTATTATAATTCTTTGTATTTCTGTAAGGTCTGTCATTATTTTTCCTATCTCATGTCTTATTTGTTTATTGTGTAGATTCTCTTTTTCTCTTAATGCATCTGGGTAGGGGTTTATCTATTCTGTTTATTTTTTCAAAGAACCAGCTCTTGGTTTCATTGATTTTTTTCTGTTGTTTTATTCTTCTCAATTTTATTTATTTCTTCTTTGATCTTTATTATGTCCCTCCTTCTGGTGACTTTGGGCCTCATTTGTTCTTCTTTTTCCAATTTCAATAATTGCGTCTTTAGACTATTCATTTGGGAATGTTCTTCCTTCTTTAAATAGGCCTGGATTGCAATATACTTTCCTCTTAGAACTGCCTTTGCTGCGTCCCACAGAAGTTGTGGCTTTGTGTTGTCATTAGTCTCCATATATTCTTTGATTTCTGTTTTGATTTGGTCGTTAACCCATAGATTAAATAGGAGAGTGTTGTTAAGTCTCCATGTATTTGTGAGCCTTTTTGATTTCTTTCTAAAATTTATTTCTAGTTTTATACCTTTGTGATCTGAGAAGTTGTTTGGTAGAATTTCCATATTTTTGACTTTACTGAGGTTCTTTTTGTGGCCTAGTATGTGGTCTATTCTGGAAAATGTTCCATGTGCACTTGAGAAGAATGTGTATCCTGTTGCTTTTGGGTGCAGAGTTCTGTAGATGTCTGTTAGGTCCATCTGTTCTAGTGTGTTGTTCAGTGCCTCTGTGTCTTATTTTCTGTCTGATTGATCTGTCCTTTGGAGTGAGTGGTGTGTTGAAGTCTCCTATAATGAGTGCATTGCTGTCTATTTCTTCCTTTAATTCTGTTAGTATTTGTTTCACATATACTGGTGCTCCTGTGTTGGGTGCATACATATTTATAATGCTAATATCGTCTTCTTGGATTGACTCGTTTATCGTTATGTAATGTCCTTCTTTGTTTTGAAGTCTGTTTTGTCTGATAAAAGTACTGCAACACCTGCTTTTTTCTCCCTATTGTTTGCATGAAATATCTTTTTCCATCCCTTCACTTTTAGTCTGTGTTTGTTTTTGGGTTTGAAGTGAATCTCTTATAGGCAGCATATAGTTGGGACTTGTTTTTTTATCCATTTAGTGACAATGTGTCTTTTGATTGGTGCATTCAGACCATTTACATTTAGGGTGATTGTTGATAGGTGTGTAGTTATTTCCATTGCAGGCTTTAGATTGGTGGTTACCAAAGGTTCAAGGGTAGCTTCCTTACTATCTAAGAGTCTAACTTAACTCATTTAGTATACTATTACAAACACAATCTAAAAGTTCTTTTGTTTTCCCCTCCTTTTCTTCCTCCTCCATTCTTTATATATTAGGTGTCATATTCTGTGCTCTTTGTCTGTCCCTTTTTATTACCTCTAGTGACAGCTATTTAATCTTAGGAACACTTTCATCTATAGCACTCCCTCTAAAATATACCATATATATCGTTTTGGTAGCTAAATTCTCTCAGGTTTTGCTTATCTGGAAATTGTTTAACCCCTCCTTCAAATTTAAATGATAATCTTGCCAGGTAAAGTATTCTTTGTTTGAGGCCCTTCTGCTTCATTGCATTAAATACATCATGCCCCTCCCTTCTGGCCTGTAAGGTTTCTGCCTAGACGTCTGATGATAGCCTGATGGGTTTTCTTATGTATGTGATCTTATTTCTCTCTCTGGCTGCTTTTAATAGTCTGTCTTTATCCTTGATCTTTGCCATTTTATTTATTATATGTCTTAGTATTGTCCTCCTTGGGTCCTTTGTGTTGGGAGATCTGTGTACCTCCATGGCCTGAGAGACTATCTCCTTCCCCGGTTTGGGAAGTTTTCACCAATTACTTCCTCAAACATTTTCTATGTCTTTTTCTCTCTCTTCTTCTGGTACCCACATAATACGATTATTGTTCTATTTGAATTGGTCACACAGTTCTCTCAGTATTCTTTCATTCGTAGAGATCCTTTTTTCTCTCTGTGCCTCAGCTTCTTTGTATTCTTCTTCCCTAATTTCTGTTTCATTTGTTTCCTCCACCATATCTAATGTGCTTTTTTAGTACCCTCCATTGTTTTCTTCAACTATTGGATATCCGTCCTAAATTCCTTCCTGAGTTCTTGAATATTTTTCTGTACCTCCGTGAGCATGTTAATGATTTTAATTTTGAACTCTGTTTCAGGAAGATTCATGAGGTCAACTTCATGTGAATCATTCTCAGGTGTATTCATAGTTTCGCTTTGAACCAGGTTCCTTTGATGTTTGATAATTTGTCTGTGCTGCCCTCTAGTGCCTAGAAGCTCTACTCTCTGGAGCTGCTCAGCCCCTGTAGCAATGTTAGGAGTCGCAGGGGAGCGTTGTTGGTGCTTGCGGGGAGGAAAGAGCTGTTTCATGCTTCCCAGCTGCTATGACTGTCTCCACTGCCAGAACCAGTGGGCCGAACACACAAGTGTAAGCCTCTATGCTTTGTGTTTGTAGCTGCCATAGGCTGGGCTTCCCTTTGGCTGGCCTGATGCCAGGGCAGGGGTTGCCAGTGTGCAAGCCTGAGCCAGGTACAGGCTAGCCAGGACGAAGATAGAGCAGGCTGCATATCAAGGTGGGGGGGCCTTGGAGCTGCGTAGCCAGCCAGGGGGGTGGAATGTCTGAATATGGTTTAAGCTCCCAACCTGTTGGGCAGAGTGCACCCAAACAATTTTGTACTTCTGTCCTTTCTCCTGAGCAGTAAGTTCTGTGCAATCCTTGCCCCTTTAGCAGCCCTTTAGCTTTGAGGAAGTTTCTCAGACTGCCTCTCCAGATCAGCCAGATACGAATCCCTGTTTTCCACAAGCAGCTGGGATCTTCGTCTCTCCAGGTATTATTTAGCTTTCCAACCGCACTAAATCACCTGAGCACAATGCAATGTAGGTTCATGCTCCCAGAGCAGATCTCCAGGACTAGGTGTTCAGCATTCCCAGGCTTCCACTCCCTCCCCTCTCTTTTTCTCTTCCTCCCACTGGTGAGCTGGGGTGGGGGAAGGGTTGGGCCTCACCGGGTCACAGCTTTGGTATGTTACCCTGTTCCGTGAGGTCTGCTCTTTTCTCCAGGTGTATGCAGTCTGGTCCAGCTTTCTTTTCTGTTGCCTTTTCAGGATTAGTTGTATTAAATTATATTTTCATATTATATGTGGTTTTAGGAGGAGGCCTCTGTCTCACCTCTTACGCCACCATCTTTAATCCAAAAAATCAAGACTGCAGTTTTTAATTCAAAATTTTAGTTGCTCATTGAGGTATACTTTTAAACCAAGAGTCATAAAAAAAGTGAGAGAAGCATACCGAGTGCCTTCCTTTTCTCAGTATTGATTTTCCTGCAGTTTCTGCCTCCTTTATTTTCCAGCACCTTCTGATCACTTATAAAAAAAATTTTTTTCCAGTGTTCATAATTGTTACCTATAGGAGAGTTGGTGTGACATTAATGGAAGCAGACTCTGGCCTTTTTAAGGCATCTTTGAAAATCTTTTTACGTTATTGTTAATGTTATTTGTTACTAACAGATATAACAGTGTTAGCTACCAATAAATATACAAATCAATCAATATAAGGTTAAATTTATTTTTTGCAGTTTGTCCTATTCCTACTTCCTCTAAAGAATATGTGTAGTTTGTGACTGTGTTTAATGACATAAATATAAGAGAGAGGGAGCAAATCCTTGTGATAATTCCAGCCATTTTAATTACAGTGAGAACTTTATCAAATTACTCAGGTATAGGAGTTCATATATTATTGTGGTTAAAGGTTTCATTGATACCAGAACTTAAATAGGTAACCATGCATTACCAAAAACTGGTGTTAATGTAAATAATACACATCCATTAAAACCCCCTTAATTCTGAACTTCTGTGTGGTCTTGATAGCTTTAACAGAAGCTTCCTCTATGGTAAGTTGGTGTATAAGCATACGCATGGGAATAAGGAAATGTTCTGCCTAAAAAAAACTGGGGAGGGCCCTAAGAAAACAGTAGACATAATGAGATTCAGTCCTCTCATGTACCATTTTTTCTTTTGTGCATTTTTCTTCTAAAGGCTCTTCTTGAATAGGGATTCCTGAATATCTTTGTTCTCTGTAGAAATCTGATTTTTCAGTTTATTCTTAACCCTTCAGGGTTAAGCTTAATAGGCTGGCTCAATTTAACACCTCACACGTCCCTTAATGCTCCTTCCTCACTTCAAGGCGGTTTTTTTTTAAAGGTTATATGGATTAAATTTAGTGTTTTAGAATTTTATGACAACTTTGGTTGTTTTAAATATATTAAAGAACCATGATTGCATGAAAAAACCAAAATCATGCCTAAACCACAGTAGAACAGTACTCATAACCAATGTTGGGGCCATTGAGGATTTAGCTGACCAAGATATAAGATATTTGAAAACTTGTTATATGTGCAGTGTCTAACATGCAGTATTTCTTCTTGTCTTTTTTTTCTATTTCTTGTCTTTTCCATATCCCACCCCCATATCCTCTCCCCATTTTGTAGGAGGCCCTCTTCATTGCTCGCTTTAGTCCTCCAAGCTGTGGTGTGCAGGTGAACAAGCTGTGGTACAAGCCTGTGGAGCAGTTCATCTTACCAGAGGTACAGAGTGTCATGGAGGACTAGAACAGTGCAGTCCTTCATGGGCCTGCTGTGTGCCTTCAGAGGCAGGCACTGGATACTTTCTTGTACTAGGACAACTTTCCAACTGGTAGATTAGGCAACAACTATGGATGCACTGAAATGTAGCACTCTGCATTCATCCCTCAGGAGGGCTTCATGATGCCACAGAGGTTCCAAAACCAAACTATTTGAAAAGATTGCATGTTACCATGGTTTATTTAGTGGAATGGAGAACCGTGTGACTGTCCTAATGACCATGGATAGTAATAGGTATGTATTGATAGAAGACCAAACCCAGATACCATTTGAATAAGTCAAGTAGTTTACTTATCTAAAGAATGAGAGGAGGAGGAAATGCAGACAAAATAATGGCCACATTTCAAAGGTACCTAAAACTTATCCAGGTTGTGGAAGATGTCTGAAAACATAACGGTCACCTTCTGGGTCCCTGTAGGTCCAAAATGAAGTAGGTGAGTTCTAGAGAGCACCTTTCCTGTTAGATGCCCTCATCTATCCTGGAACAACCACAGTCTCGTTGCAGAGTATTACACAGTTGGGCACGCCCAGCTTTTATTCATCCATCAACCTCAGCCTCTCCAGGCTCTTTCAGTCTAGTCTGAGTACATTCCTGAGCCCAGTGCTTGGAACCACATTACCAGTCAGTGTGCCGAGCATGTGTGTGTGTCACTTTAGGTCAGCTCTAATAGAGTTCATCCTGCAAGAGCAAAGCTATAAAGCTGTGGAAGCTAGACATTTCACCAGCCCTACTCACCAACCAAGAAGCGTTTTCCTGTCATCAGTCTTGTGGGGTGCTACTCACAGTATGCAGTACATTTTGTAATATGCTCTGGATCTTTGGAATTAAGTACAAGTTGTTGAAACTATAAATGTTAATTCTGTGAATGTCAAAGGACTCTCCTTTTTTCAACTGTGTATGAACTTCTACTTAAAAACAGTTTGAATAAAAGCAAAAGTATAACACATTGGAAAATATTCCATTTTCTCAGTGTTATAAAAAAGACTAGTGAACATCCTTACACCTCTCTTACATCTGCAATAGCTTATTCTCTTAGAATGAATTGTTGGTTTGAACTTTATACACATTTTTAAGGCTTATGATATCTTTCTGGGGGACAGTTTCAGAGTGTGTATCAATTTGAGTAATCAACGTTATATAAGAGTGCCTATTTTCCTATGCCCTTTTTGCTCTTAAAATTTCATATTTGAACTTTTTTCCTTGTTAAATGAAGTATGTACCATCAAAAGTATTTTGTACTTTTAATGAAAAGTAATGGCTTAACTAAGTAGTATTGGCCAAGTGTTGGATCTCAGTTTTTGAATGAAGCCACTTTTTGATTTGTTTATTCATTTACTCAGAACTCACTCACTTATTTACTTATTTATTTATTGAGAACTTAGTGTGTGCCAAGCACTGGGGCTATATGAGGACACACTACAGTGATCACTGCCCTTAAAGCAGTTTACAGTCTAGAGGGGAGAGAAGAGGTAACTCTGTATTCTACCTAACTTACTGTGTGCTGGGCACAGTAACACGTGGTTTTCCTACATTAACTGGTTGGTAAGATCCTTCACGATTGAAGCAAGTCATCATCAGAGTCCTTCCTTTCTACCAAGAGCAGCATAGGCAGAACCTCAGACTTTGTGCCAATCCCAAAGGAGAGTTATGTTATTCTGAGGAGCACTAGCATTGTTAGGTGGTTCCAGAAAGGTCTGAAGTCAGAGGTAGGGTTGATTTTCACAAAAGACTTAGTGAGGATCAGCATGATTAGGGAAGAGGAAAACGATGCAGCTGGGAGTAAGTATGTGAGGGCACATTTGAGTGCAAAGTCCTGAGCCAGGCGCCTCTGGGTGCAGTGTGGGTGAGTTGGAATCCCTGCTCTGCAACATTGGAACTGGCTTTGTGACCTAATCTAACATACATAGTCTCACTGGGTCTACCAGTCTTCTGCAAGACAAAGGGGCTGCCGGACACAGTTCAGACGGTTATTCTAGGAACCACATGATTTAACACATGGAGAATGCTTAGAACATGGTGCCACATGGGAAGCAGTCAGTAAATAAATATATGCTCTCTTTATTCCTGCTGTTGTTCATCTGGATCTGGGGAGGGGTCCTGTTGTTCAGGAGCAGTGTTCTCCAACTGGGGCAGTATGCCCCCCAAGGGACATTTAGCAATGTCTGGAGACACTTTCAGTTGATGCAGCTGGGTATGGGTGGTACTGGTGGGTGGAGGCCAGGGATGACCATCCTACAGTACACAGGACAGCCCCCCACACAGACATATCATACCCGAAATGTCAATGCCAAGGTTGAGAAACTTTAAGAGGAGTGTCACAGTGTGGGGCAAAGAGGAAGAAAGCAGGCTTTGATACTTGAGGCTAATCACAGTTTTACAGAGTCTGTCTGCCCCATTATCTTACATATAGTGTGTCTTACAGAAAGAATTATACATTTTGATTAGTCCACAAAAAATAGTAATTTCCCTTAGAATGTCCTTGTTATTAGGAAATACATGCTGAAGTATTTAAAGATGAAATGTCATATCTACATTTTACTTTCAAGTATTTCAGCAACAGAAAACTATGTGTGTATATAGACAGAGATAAGCAAACATGGCCAAATGTTAACAGTTGGTGACTCTAGGTGATTTGGGTATTAATTTCAACTATCCTATAGGTTTGAAGTTTTTCAAAATAATAATTGGGGTAGGGCAAAGTGTTACCTTCCTTGCCAGTGTTCAGAGAGTATATGTGACAGGAGGTCCTTAGGTACTAATGAGGGGAAGTACTGAGCCAGAACAGTAAGTGCCTATGTCAGTTAAGATTTTTAATGCCTATAGCCTTACGATCTTTATTTCTTTTTAAGCTGAATTGACGTGATTTTTCATTACTTCTGGGCAATATTTTTTTCTTTTAAAAACGTGCAGTTATTTAACAGTGGGTATCCTCGGGGAGTTGTGTGAGGGGACTAAGATTATGGATGATTTTTATTTCCTTTTTGTACATTTTTTAAATGTTCTGTAATAAATATAAGCTTTATAAACAAATTTTTAAAAACAAAAACTTCTTTGCTCTTACACAAAAGGAAAGATTTTTGTTTAAAATGTTTAATTTTACATAGCTAGTCATTTTTGCTGCATCAAACCTAATTGGGTTTATTAGCACAGAAAAATGATAGTGATTTTGGCTTGCCTGCATCTCATCAGTAAAGAATGAGGAAGAAAACAGATCCTTTATGCTATTGAGAGGGAGAAGTAGATTATTTCTTTATCATCTTATTCCCTCTATACTTCACAGTCTACTAAGAGGAACATGTCAGTAGTATAGTTTGTCAAGTAAGTGAATCTTGTAATGTTTTCATTGTGTGACTCACTAAAGCATAAATCTCAGTGGGGGTCATACATTTAAATGGAGACTGCTGCGTGTTTCTATTAAAATGTTTTTCTAATTTCATATTTTCCTTAGTAGTGCGGTTGAAATCTGAAATTGATTTCAATAAAAAGACTGTCTTTGTTCACCTGAGTCACTAGAGACATGGTTGGTACTTACACACTTCTTATGAAAGTTGAAATTCTTTAGCTATTTGGTTACTTTCCAATCCACAAGAAATTGTTAATGGTTACAGGCACAAAAGCACTATAGATTAAACTGCTCTTGGTTTGGATGGCAAATTAGAAATATGACACAAAATAATTACCAGCACGTGAGAGGGGTTGCATATAGATTGCCTATGTTATGGGTGAGATGATTTATGAGAGCTCATTTTTCTAACCTATATACTATGCTGTTTTTCTTAACTTTTATTTTGGTTTGTGATCTCAGCAGGGAATCACCATAAAAAAACAAATCCTTTGGCATCTGAAGAGATTCTACTTTTGTGATTACTTTGTATCAGAGAGTAGAAAGGCATGTGAGAGAAGTGGGAAATAGAAATTCAACTGTGACCAGGGGCCAGGTACAGGAGGTAGGGAGAAGACAAAGCTCTTCCCTTCCCTTATAACAAAACTGGTGGTTTATATCAGTTCAGTGAATAAACCAAGATCATTTTGGGGGCCAAGAGTTTTTCTGATGATTACTCAGTTGAGTCAGCATTGGTGATGCTGTAATCATGGCCCAGTCATAAACCAGATGGAGTTGGATGCCAGCAGGATCTGCTGTGAAGTCAAATGCCAAGCGGCAGTTGAACAGACAGGACGTAAAATTACTTGTTTTGTCATAGTATTTTCCAGATTTGTAGTCTCAAGGTGAAGCATTTTACTTAGTCATTACAGCTTTTACTTTTGGTATGGTTCATTTCAAACTGCAGTCACTAAAATTCCCAGTGACTTAACTGTCCATACTCCAGAGGACACTTTTTGTCTTGACCCTGGTTGATTGCAGTTTTCTGTTAGCTTATATGATACACATTCTTTCGGTTCAGCCACATCTGGCCCAGAACTTCCTCCCTAAGTACTTTATTATCTCCCCTTTTGCATTCTTCTTAAATACCTAACTACAGCCTAAATTTCTTACAAACTCCATACACACTTCAGCTGCCTATTGACTTTCTCTACTTCAACGTCCCATGGGCATTCTAATAGTATCATCTCCCTTCTACCGATTTTCATCTCCTCTTGTGTTTTCAGTCTTGAGTAATAGTATCTCCTTTTCCTTAGGCACCCAAACCAGAATCTTGGGATATAGCCTCATCTCTCATATCCAAGCGCTTACTCACTAAATCCTATCAGTTCTTTCTCACACATACTTGGTGTCAATCCTTCCAAACTTTATTTAACACTATTAACGTTTTTGAAGAAAATAAAGTATACCAAAAGCGAGAAGTTGTTGCTATGAGGAAAGCATATGATTGATCCGAAGCAACGTCACGGTTAAGGTCTAGGACTTAACTTTCAGGTCTTGACACTGACCTTCCCATTAGTTCACTGAGAAATTATCAGAATCTCATTGGATGACACTGTGTTAATTCACAGAAGATAAATGTATAAAACCAGAATGTCAGTTCATTCATCTTTAATGAGTGTTAGCTTATTAGAGTTAAATCTGAAAGAAGGATGAGGTTCATTACATTTGAAAGCTTGTAACCCCTATGTAGGAACTTCCTTGGTATGTCAGGCATCTAAAAAACTAAATCTGAACAGTGTTTAGTTTGGTCACTGAATTTGATTATGACAGTGGGAGGTGGATGTTTTAAACAATGAGCTCATTCGGGAAGAATGTGACCAGAATGATTTGTATCTTCCAATGGTTGAACCTTTCTCCCCCTGGACATTGTTACATTGCCAAAATTTCTCTTAACCCAGTTTTCCTATAATGGCCAGTTGATATATTGTTTTAAGTATTGATTTTACTAATTAAGCTTCAATCTTAGAGCTCTTCTCAGTTATTAGAAACATTGTTTTCCTTGAAGGATTTAATTAGTTCAACTCAGAGGGCAGTCTTTTTTTTAATTTAGATATAATTGACATATAGATTAGATTATTTTAGTTTAACATGTACAGCAAGAATTCAGTATTTGTGTATACAGTGAAATAATCACCACAGTGAGTCTAGTTAATGGCAATCACAGTTTGTAATATTACAAAACTTTTTTTCTTGTACTGAAAACCCTGAGGATCTACTCTCTTAGCAACATTCAAATATACAATATAGTATTATTAACTATAGTCACCATGCTATACATTACATCCCCTGTACTTACTTACCTTATCACTGGAAATTTGGTGCCTTTTGACCACCCTGCACCCCTGGCTTCTGGCTACTCCAGTATGTTCTCTGTATCTAGGAGTCCAGTTTTTGGTTTTTGGCTTTTTAAAACTTTATACATGTAAGTGAGATCATAAAGTACTTGTTTTTCTCTGACTTATTTCACTTAGCATAATGTACTCAAGGTCCATCCATCTTCTCCAATAGCAAGATTTCCTTTTTTATGGCTGAGTAATATTCCATTCTGTACATATAACACATTTCTTTATCCATTCATCCATTGATGGATACTTAGGTTGCTTCCATGTCTTAACTATTGTAAATAATACTGCAGTGGACCTGGGGGTGCAGGTGTCTTTTTGAGTTAGTATTTTTGTTTACTTCAGATAAACACCCAAAAGTGGAATTGCTGGATCATATGGTAGTTCTATTTTTAATTTTTTGAGGAACCCCCATACTGTTTTTCATAGTGACTACACCATTGACATTCCCATTCCCACCAGAAACAAACAGCTGTTCCCTTTTGTTCACATCCTCACCAGCACTTACTATTTCTTGCCTTTTTATATTAGTCATACTAACAAGTATGAGGTGATACTTAATTGTGATTTTGATTTGCATTTCCCTGATGATTACTGATGTTGAGCACCTTTTCATGTATCTGTTGGCCATCTGTATGTCTTTTAGAAAATGTCTATTCAGATCCTTTGCTCATTTTTTTAATGAGATTTTTTTGTGTGTGCTATTTGAGTTGTATGTGATCTTTATATATTTTGGATATTAATGTCTTATCTGGTACCTGATTTGTAAATATTTTCTCCCATTCCATAGGTTGTTTTTTCACTTTGTTGATGGTTTCCCTGGCTCTGCAGAAGCTTTTTAATTTGATGTAGTCCACTTCTTAATTGTTTTTGTTGCTTTTGCTTTTGGTGTCAAATCCAAAAACTTGTCACCAAGACCAATGTCAAGGAGTTTAATGCTTTTGTTTTCTCTTAGTTTTATGGTTTCCAGTGTTACATTCAAAATTTTAATGCATTTTGAATTAATTTTTGTGTGTGATATAAGGCAGTGATCCAGCTTCATTCCCTTGCATGTAGCTATTCAGTTGTCCTAGCACCAGTTATTGAAGAGACTGTCCTTTTCCTGTTAATATAATCATCACTCCTTTGTCATAAATTAGTTCACCATATAAGTGTGGGTTTATTTCTGGGCTCTTTTGTTCCATTGATCTCTGTGTCTGTTTTATGCCACTATCATACTATTGAGATTACTATAGTTTTGTAATACAGTTTGTTATCAGGAAGAGTAGTGCCTCCAGCTTTGTTCTTTCTCAAGATTGCTCATGTTCTTTTGTGTTTCTATACAAATTTTAGGATTGTTTGTTGTATTTCTGTGAAAAATGTTATTGGGGTTTTGATAGGGATTACATTGACTCTAGATTGCTTTGGGTAGAATGGACATTTTAACAATATTCTTCCAACTCATGGGAAGATAGTGTTTTTCTATTTATTTGTTTCATCTTCAATTTCTCAGAGGACAGTATTAATTTCTAAAGATAGGGACTTACTTCTTCTCACCTGGACTTTTGTAATAGTTTTATTCCCTCCCAACCTCTACTCTGATGCAATTCTGCTATCAGAATGACCTGTCTAAAATTGCAAATATGATTGTGTCACTTTTGTGCTTGCAACCTCGAATGCTTCCCCCTGGCTTCAAGGTAAAGGACAGATTTTTCTACCATAGCAGACACTGCTGACCTCCAGCTTAGCTTTTACCCCTCCTTTCCTCTGCTTTGTGTTTCATCAATACTGAACTACTTTACTTAACATTTTAACATTTTTCTGATAGTGTTTCAAGTTTTCGCCTTTTGATGTGCTATTTTATCTGCCTTTTACTTTTCTGTCTCAGATGGCTTCTAGACTTAGCTCAGCTCTCACAGTCATTTGAAGTTCTGTCTGACCTCCCCAACCAGAATGACTTTCTGTCGTTATTGAACTTGTCATGGCAGATCATGACTATTTGAAGGCATTGCCTGTTCCATGGTTCATCTTCAAACACGTAGCCCACAGCCTCTGGTACATAGTAGACACTCAGAAGTTTTTAAATAATAGCTCATGTCCAAAAGAAGATTGGCCCAAACTTATTTAGTTTATGTTTACTTATATATGTTTAATTAAATTTTTTTTCTTGATTATAAAAGTATGAAAGTAATACTTCACTGTTGAAAACACGACAAAAACATAGAAAGCTAAAAGAATATGATCACCTTCCTCTATTCCTCAGCAAGTAAATGTATTTCTTCCTAGTTTTTTTTTTCTTCCCTGTATATATCTACTTGTGAGAATGTTTTTATTTTTGTAGAATGGAGGTTTAACACCAAGCCCAATACAGAGTCAAGGCCACCAGGGAAAGTACAGAAATAATCAGCACCTGTTTCAGAGAACAAAACAGAATCTTTTAAAGGGGCAGTTCATTTTCTGTGTTTCTTCTAGTGGTGATAAAGCTGTTTTGCTGAGCAGAGACTGTGCTATACATGTTATCCCTAACCCTTGAAACAGCCCTGTGAGGTAGCTATCATTTTCTCTGTTTTAAAGATTAGGAAATGATGAAACAGGTGTGTTTGCAAGATCTGTTCTGAGAATCCATAGGTTTCTGCAAAGTGCATCAGGAGGTTCACAAATAATGAAGATTAAGGATGCCTTAGTTCAGTATAAAGTGACAAACTGCCTGAGGAATCCAGACTCTCAGTGTTTTTACCTATTTTGATAGAGAAGAGAGATTTATTGCTAAAAAAAAAAGCTTGCAAATCACTGACATAGCTTCTTGGGCAAATTCAATTTTGTATGGTTTCCTTATAATGCTAGCTAAATGAAACATTACTGTAGAGTACTTTGTCTATTTTAATACATGAAAAATTTTAAGAATATAAAAGCTGTGTCTTATACCATGCCTTATACCAGAATTAATTCTAATTGGTTTTGAGTCCAACATCGTCATGTAAATATTTTTGAGTGCCTGTTATCTGTCAGACCATTCTAGGTGCTGGGTTGTGGTGGTTGGTAACACAGACAAGATCCCCTGCTCTAGTGGTGCTTGCGTTCTAATGGGAATAGTTTGACAGTAGAAAAATAAACGAGATATCAGAGTGGTAAGTGCTGTTAAGAAAATAAAACAAGTTGACGGGTTAAGAGAAATTGGGAATTAGCTGCCTCCTATTGGATCTCTAGAGAAAGCTTCTCTAAGATGATGACAGTGTAGTTGACCTGAGCAGTAGTACCAAGGAGCCAGCAGAGCACAGATTTAAAAAATGGAAACCAAAGAGAAACTGGAAGACATTAAAATTTATATGTATATCAAAGCTTGTCAGATTTGACAAGGTAAAACTTATGGCTTAAAAAATTTTAAAAACATCATTACTTGGCAAACCATTCTGGAAAAAAAAAGTATTTTTAGCATATAAAGTACACAGGATTATTTATTAAAGGCTCACATAGATTAATAAGAAAAACATAAAACAGTAAATAAATGGCAAAGAAGCATGACAAGGTAGTTCTCAGAAAAGACTATAAATCATAAACATAACTAGAAATCAAACAAATTAAAAAGTCTGCTACATTAACTTAAACTTCTTTTATTAATATCCCATACTGGAAAGAGTACAATGAAACTGGCATTTTTATAAATTGCTAATGACCCTATAAGTTAGTATTATTTGCTTTTGAAAAACAATTTGGCACTGTGTACCAAAATCCATGTAAAGTATCTCTTTGTTGTCCCAGTAATTCCACCTCTGGGAATTTATTTTAAATAATAAAATTATTGAGGACAAATAAACACTTACACTGAAACATGCTTTAGTAAATATTCAGTTACCGTCCAAATGTTTGACAGTAGGAAATGCTTGAGTGAATCAGGATGCATCCACTCAGTGGCATGTTATACATACATGAAAAAGAATGTTGTGACAACTGCAGTAACATAAGGAAATGCTTTGACACGTGGGAAATGACAGCTGCATGCAAAATTCTCTCGGTAACTTTTTTTAGATATGCATTTAAAAAAAATGACTTGAGGATATACACCAAAATGTTAACAGTGGTGTGTGAGAATTGTGGGATAAAAATTTTAACTTACAGGTCTTAGAAAGAATTAAATTTTCTTTAAAAACTTAACTTAAAGCCTAAGTGTTAACAAATGAAGAAATCACTCAATGTTCATCTTTTCACAAAAGAGCTTTGAAGGTACAATCGTGTGGGAGAGCCAAGACCTCCAAGGCCTTGTGTCAAGAAACCTCCACAAAGTGACAGTAAATGATGGAGGGGGAGTTCTCAGAGTCATTACAGTAAGTCACCTTTTTTTTTGGTTTTAAGGTTGTTTAGCCATTCTTTACCATTTTTTTAATATGTAAAAGTGTTTTTAAATTTATGTTTACACCAGCCCAGGCAACACGGAAAAATGAATCGCGTATGTTTTAGAACGTAAGAGAATGTTGTTTACTTACCACAGTAACGAAGGCAAATTCAAATGTTCTGCGAGTTTGTAACACCAACATTAGTGAATATACAGTTTTGCCTAAAGATTGGTGCCTCTTAAAACATAGGGTATTTTATTTCTCATTAAGTTTTAAGTTAACATTCTTTAAGAACACTTGCTCAGTAGTACTCAGAATATTCACTATCTCACCTTGATAGTAAGATGTTAGTTAAAAGTGCTTCAGATAAAAGTATTGGAAAATAAGGTTGATTATTTGCTTTCATTTAGATTGCTCAGATTTGTGCATCTTGTATTTTTCATTTAGTCAAATTTGCTTCAGATTTATAACAGTTTGACAGATAATTTTCTCAAAGTTAAATGTAGGGTGATAAAGAAGGTTCAGGAAAACTTAAAATGATAAACCTTAAATAAAGGAGTATTTGTGGTGGTGCCACAGATATAATCTTCCATCCTCCTTGATGCTCTGATATAATAATTAGGACAACACTTGGCATTTAAATTCACAAGTTTAGTATGTTTTCATAAAATAATTAACTGTTCATATGAATTAATTCCTGAATTTGAAATTAATATCATGTGGTATGTTATTATCCATTCAGATGAAAACATTTACTGTGCACCTATTGTAAACCAGGCATATGGTAAGCAAAGCCCATTGCTGGCCTATAGTGGATCTTATACATCAGTGAGGAAGAAAAATACTAAACAGATAGATCCACAAATTCATATGTAATTACAACTTAGCCTTGTAGGCTATGATTAGGATTTCATCAGTTATTATGACATGTCCTTTATTTAAGATAGAATGTTTTATGGAATTTAATTATAGTTTTTTATCTTTCTTTTCAAGGCAAATGTCTTTAATATCTTGCCTTCTTTTCTCTTTATGAACTTAAAAATACCCAAAATGTGCTGGAATTCTGTAGTATGGAGTTGGTTACCCAAAAGGAAATCAGGTCACTTCTAAGTTGAGGACTAGGTTCAATTGTAAAGACTTAAATGATCTACTTTGGGGGTAAACATAGTTTTAGAAGGCTAAAGACAGCTAAAACACTCAGCTAACCTTAAAAAAAAAAGTCAGGCAACTTAGTAGCCTATTCTAGGAAACCCCATGTGCAAATAAATAAAAGGTTTCACATAGAGCTGAAAGTTTTCCTAAGTCTTGCTCCTTTGTCAGCAAGTGATGTAAGAAAATTTTAAAGCCAAGCTCTGACCTTTTAGATGGAAGTTAAACAAAAAGTACTATCAGGTTCTAAACAAGCTAAAACAGTATAGAGTATACAATAAAAAAAAGCATGCAGTCTGTTATGGAACTACAGAGTTGGAATCTACAGCATTCATCTTTAGTAATTTCCTCCACGCTTTAGGTACAAACCATATTTTAAATTAAATGACAAGTTAGAACAATTACCTTGGGACTGTTTTTTCATTAGCCTTAAAACATTGCTATGTATACAGCATAGCTCCGCTGAAAAGATCTGTTCAAAAGAGGAATAGCAAAGCAGTGGCCCTCTTGATAGGTGAGTGTATAGCAGAAATGCCATACACGTGCTGAAGCATTACTGTACAGCCTGGTGCAACCCACAGCAGCTGAGTACAGCCCTGGGAGAGGTGCTGCACATGCATGTGAAACACCTCACTCCGAGTAAGGGCATTGGGTGACTTGTAAGGTGGAGAAAGGTAAATCTCTAACAAGAAAAGGCTGTCCAATCCTGAGAGAGAGAAAGGACTGCTGCTGGCTGTTGGCACAATGGTCTCTAGCCAACTACAACATCAGTATTCAGTAGGGCTCTGTCTGAACTGTTTGTTTAGAGGGGCTTTTCTCTGTATGGTAACTTTAAAATGTGGATGTATTTGGACTCATGGGAATTTTCAATCTTTAAGAAATCAGAGGTAGTAATAATTGTTTTTTTTAAGTTGTGGGATTGGGATTTAAAATAAAATTGATATTTGTACAATTATGGTAGCTTGTTCAAGAATATGTTATTCTTTGTAAGTTGGAATTCTCAACACTGTATAGACTACTGTATACTTGATCATTAATGTTGGAATTAGGTAAAAAATTAGAATAATATTGAAGTCACAATGATAGTGTGAGTCTAGTGCACCAGCATCTTAGACTGCGTTATCTACTATGGAATTGGATTATGAATTTTGCCAAATCAATTTTAAAATGTAAGAAAGGTATTTTTTGTAATGAAACATTGAGCACTTCTTTTTCTGTTTCCAGGTTGGAGAGGGCACATTGCCTCATGAATTTATGGAAGGTGTGGAGGGAGTTGCAGGTGGTTTTATTTACATTATTCAGGGTAAGTTGACTGGTTTGAAAGTTGAAAAGTGTACTGAACTTCATGTACCTAATCTTACTCTATACTTTGACATTAAAGGTGATTTTTTTTGTCACTTAAAATATATAATTCACATGCCATATAATTTACTCTTTTAAAGTGTTTGATTCAATGTTGTTTAGTATATTCAGAGTTCTTTAACCATCCCTGCTCATTCCAGACCATTGCCTTTACTCCAAAAAGAGACACTATCATCAGCAGTCACTCTTCATTCTCCTCCATCCCCAGGCCCCAACAAGCACTAATCAATCGACTTTCTGACCTTAAATGTAAGGATTTATTTCTACACTCTCAATTTGATTGATCTGTATGTCTGCCCTTATACCAGTACTACACAGTTTTGATTATGTAGCTTTGTAGTAAGATTTGAAGTCAGGAACTGTGAGTCCTCCAACAACTTTGTTGTTTTTCAAGACGGTTTTGGCTATTCTGGGTCCCTTTCATTTCCATATGAATTTTAAGACCAGCTTGTCAGTTTCTGCAAAAAAGCGGGCTGAGATTTTGAAAGGGGTTGCATTGAATGTGTAGATCACTTGGGGGAGTATTGCCATCTTAAAATTAAGTCTTCAGTCCATGAACATGGAATGCCTTTAGGTTTATTAAATTTCTTTCAATTATGTTTTGTGGTTTTCATAGTATGAGTCTTGTACTTATTTGTGCAATTTATTCTTAAATATTTATTCTTTTTGATGCTATTGTAGTTGGAATTGTTTTTTAAATTAAATTTCCATACTGTCCATTGCAATTGTTTAGAAGTACAGTTGGTTTTTGTATGTCAATCTTGTATGCTGCAACCTTGCTGGACTCATTTCTTAGTTAATAGTTTTGTGAGTGCCTTAGCATTTTCTGTATACAAGATCGTGTTATCTGAATAGGGATAATTTTGCTTCTTCCTTTTCAGTCTGGATGTTTATTTGTCTGTTTGTCCTGGCTAGAATGTCCAGTACAACATTGAGTAGAAGTGGAGAGGGCAGACATCCTTATCTTGTTCCTGCTCTTAGATGGAAAGGGTCCAATCTTTCCTGGCCCGTGTGTGGCTGTGGCTTTGGTCTGCCCCTACAGCCAGGTGGAGGGCTCTGCAAAGCTGCTGGACTGTGCCATGTAGCTATAGGGGGCTTAGTGCTGCTTGTCTGTCAGAAAGAAAGAACCTTTTTCCCTGACCCCAGGTAAGCATGGTACCTTCTAACTCCTCCCCTGTCCCTCTGTCAGAGATGGTTTAATGGACTTAATGGACTCAACTTCCCTCCTGCTCATGTATACTCTCTCCTTGTAATGTGAATGTTTAAAAGTAGGGTATCTATCATAGAATTGCTTAAAATGATTCTCCTGATATATCTCATTTCAAACATGAGTTTGTTAAAAGGAATTCTTAAAAACTTAGGGTCAGGGACTTGCGGGAAGATGGCGGCATGAGCAGGGTGGCAGAAATCTCCTCCCAACACTATATTTATCTACAAAAATACAGCAAATACAACTATTCCTAAAAGAGAGACCAGAATACACAGGAAAGGGCACAGCATGCAGCTACACCCGAGAAGACTCGGCACCCCAAGAGGCGGTGAAGATACGAAGCCGTGACCCGGCGGGACCCGAGCACTCACCCACCCCAGCGCACCAGTGGGAGGAGAGGATTCAGAGCCGGGAGGGAGTGGAAGTACACCCCGCAAAATAACCAGCCCTGGTGATCTGCATGGGGAGCGCTGACACACATCGCGCGGTGTAGCGGAGATTGGAGAGACAGAGGGTGCAGGATATGGGCAGTTTTTTTTTGTTGTTTTTTTTTGTTTGTTTGTTTTTTTCTTTTTTCTTTTCTTTCTTTTTTTTTCTCTTTTTAAAGTCTTACAGAGTCCAGCTGACATATGTGGCAACTACCAGCGACCACTTCTATAGCCATGAAAAGACAGAGGAATATGGTCCAGACTAAAATCAACCAGACAACCCCAGAGACGGAGCCTGAAGGGATGGAAATGCACAGTCTTCCTGAAAAAGAACTCAGAATAAAAGTCATAACCATGCTGATGGATCTACAGAGAAATATGCAAGAGCTAAGGGAGGAAGTGAGGGAAGTCAGGAAAGACAATGCAGAAATCAGACAAGCGATTGAAGGGTTTAACAGCAGACTGGATGAGATGCAAGAGACTGTTTATGGAATAGAAATCAGAGAACAGGAATACAGAGAAGCTGCGGCAGAGAGAGATAAAAGGATTTCTAGGAATGAAAGTCTATTAAGAGAATTGTGTGCCCAATCCAAACGGAACAATATTCACATTATAGGAGTACCAGAGGAAGAAGAGAGAGAAAAAGGGATAGAAAGTGTCTTTGAAGGAATAGTTGCTGAAAACTTTCCCTCACTGGGGAAGGAAATAGTCTCGCAGTCCACGGAAGCCCACAGATCTCCCAACACAAGGGACCCAAGGAAGACAACACCAAGACATATAATAATTAAGATGGCAAAGATCAAAGATAAAGATAGAGTATTAAAGGCAGCTAGAGAGAGAAAAAAGATCACCTACAAAGGAAAACCCATCAAACTATCATCAGACTTCTCAACAGACACCTTACAGGCCAGAAGACAATGACATGATATACTTAACGTTATGAAACAGAAGGGCCTCGAACCAAGAATATAGTATCCAGCACGATTATCATTTAAATATGACAGAGGAATTAAACAATTTCCAGACAGACGATGGTTGAGAGAGTTAGCCTCTCATAAACCACAACTACAGGATATCTTAAATGGATTGCTCTGGAGGGAAGCACCCCTAAGGCTAAAAAGATGTCACCAGAGAAAATAAAATCATAGCAAAGAAAGCAGACCATGCAAATACTAACTAAAGGCAAAGAATAAAACACCAAGTATATAAAGAATGGAGGAGGAAGAATAAGAAGGGAGAGAAATAAAGAAACATCAGACGGTGTTTACAATAATTTAACAAGAAAGTTAAGTTAGATTGTGAGATAATAAAGAAGCAACCCTTGAACCTTTGGTAACCACGAATCTAAAGCCAGCAATGGCAATAAGTACATATCTATCCATAATCACCCTAAATGTAAATGGACTGAATGCTCCAATCAAAAGACACAGAGTTACTGAATGGATAAAAAAGCAAGACCCATTTATATGCTGCTTACAAGAGACTCACCTCAAACCCAAAGATATACACAAACTAAAGGTGAAGGGATGGAAAAAGATATTTCATGCAAACAACAAAGAGAAAAAAGCAGGTGTTGCAGTACTTGTATCAGACAAATTAGACTTCAAAACGAAGAAAGTAGCAAAAGATAAAGAAGGACATTACATAATGATAAAGGGGTCAGTCCAACAAGAAGATATAACCATTATAAGTATATATGCACCCAACACAGGAGCGCCAGCATATGTGAGACAAATACTAACAGAATTAAAGGAGGAAATAGACAGCAATGCATTCATTTTAGGAGACTTCAACACACCACTCACTCCAAAGGACAGATCAACCAGACAGAAAATAAGTAAAGACACAGAGGCACTGAACAACACACTAGAACAGATGGACCTAACAGACATCTACAGAACTCCGCACCCAAGAGCAACAGGATACACATTCTTCTCAAGTGCACATGGAACATTTTCCAGAATAGACCACATACTAGGCCACAAAAAGAACCTCAGTAAAATCAAAAATTTTGAAATCCTACCAACCAATATCTCAGATCACAAAGGTATAAAACTAGGAATAAATTTTCGAAAGAAATCAAAAAGGCTCACAAACACATGGAGACTTAACAACACTCTCCTAATTAATCAATGGGTTAACCACCAAATCAAAACAGAAATCAAAGAATATATGGAGACTAATGACAACAACACAAAGCCCCAACTTCTCTGGGATGCAGCAAAGGCAGTTCTAAGAGGAATGTATATTGCAATCCAGGCCTATTTAAAGAAGGAAGAACATTCCCAAATGAGTAGTCTAAAGACGCAATTACTGAAATTGGAAAAAGAAGAACAAATGAGGCCCAAAGTCACCAGAAAGAGGGACATTATAAAGATCAGAAAAGAAATAAATAAAATTGAGAGGAATAAAACAATAGGAAAAAATCAATGAAACCAAGAGCTGGTTCTTTGAAAAAATAAACAAAATAGATAAATCCCTAGCCAGACTCATTAAGCGAAAAAGAGAATCTACACACATAAACAGAATCAGAAATGAGAAAGGAAAAATAACGACAGACCCCACAGAAATATAAAGAATTATAAGAGAATATTATGAGAATCTATATGCTAACAAGCTGGAAAACATAGAAGAAATGGACAACTTCTTAGAAAAATACAACCTTCCAAGACTGACCAAGCAAGAAACAGAAAAACTAAACAGACCAATCACCAGTGACGAAATCGAATTGGTAATCAAAAAACTACCCAAGAACAAAACCCCTGGGCCTGATGGATTCACCTCTGAATTCTACCAGACATATAGAGAAGAAATAACACCAATTCTCCTTAAAGTTTTCCAAAAAATAGAAGAGGAGGGAATACTTCCAAACTCATTCTATGAAGCCAGCATCACTCTAATACCAAAACCAGGCAAAGACTTCACCAAAAAAGAAAATTACAGACCAATATCCCTGATGAACGTAGATGCAAAAATACTCAACAAAATACTAGCAAACCAAATTCAAAAATACAAGAGGATCATACACCATGATCAAGTGGGGTTCATTCCAGGGATGCAAGGATGGTACAACATTCAAAAATCCATCAACATCATCCACTATATGAACAAAAAGAAGAACAAAAACCACATGATCTCCATAGATGCTGAAAAAGCATTTGACAAAATTCAACATCCATTCATGATTAAAACTCTCAACAAAACCGGTATAGACGGCAAGTACCTCAACATCATAAAGGCTATATATGACAAACTCACAGCTAACATCATACTTAACGCCGAGACGCTGAAAGTTTTTCATCTAAGATCGGGAAGAAGACAGGGATGCCCACTCTCTTCACTGTTAATTCAACATAGTACTGGAGGTCCTAGCCACGGCAATCAGACAAAACAAAGACATACAAGGCATCCAGATTGGTAAAGAAGAAGTCAAATTGTCACTTTTGCAGATGACATGATACTGTACATAAAAAACCCTAAAGATTCCATTCCAAAACTACTAGAACTAATATCTGAATTCAGCAAAGTTGCAGGATACAAAATTAACACACAGAAATCTGTTGCTTTCCTATACACTAATGATGAACTAACAGAAAGAGAAATCAGAAAAACAATTCCATTCACAATTGCATCAAAAAGAATAAAATACCTAGGAATAAACCTAACGAAGGAAGTGAAAGACCTGTACTCTGAAAACTACAAGACACTCCTAAGAGAAATTAAAGAGGACACTAACAAATGGAAATGCATCCCATGCTCTTGGCTAGGAAGAATAAATATTGTCAAAATGGCTATACTACCTAAAACAATCTACAGATTCAACCCAATCCCTATCAAACTACCAACAGCTTTCTTCAATGAACTGGAACAAATAATTCTAAAATTCATATGGAACCACAAAAGACCCCGAATAGCCAAAGCAATCCTGAGAAGGAGGAATAAAACCGGGGGAATTACGCTCCCTGACTTCAAGCTCTACTACAAAGCCACAGTAATCAAGTCAATTTGGTACTGGCACAAAAACAGACCCACAGACCAGTGGAACAGAATAGAAAATCCAAACATTAACCCAAACATATACAGTCAATTATATTTGATAAAGGAGCATTGGATATACAATGGGGGGATGACAGCCTCTTCAGCAGCTGGTGTTGGAAAACTGGACAGCTACATGTAAGAGAATGAAACTGGACTACTGTCTAGCCCCATACACAAAGGTAAACTCAAGGTGGATCAAAGACCTGAATGTATGTCATGAAACCATAAAACTCTTAGAAAAAAACATAGGCAAAAATCTCTTGGACATAAACATGAGCGACTTCTTCATGAACATATCTCCCCGGGCAAAGGAAACAAAAGCAAAAATGAACAAGTGGGACTATATCAAGCTGAAAAGCTTCTGTACAGCAAAGGACACCATCAGTAGAACAAAAGACATCCTACAGTATGGGAGAATATATTCATAAATGACATATCTGATAAAGGGTTGACATCCAAAATATATAAAGAACTCACACACCTTAACAAACAAAAAGCAAATAATCCAATTAAGAAATGGGCAGAGGACATGAATAGACACTTCTCTAAAGAAGAAATTCTGATGGCCAACAGGCACATGAAAAGATGCTCCACATGGCTAATCATCAGAGAAATGCAGATTAAAACCACAATGAGATATCACCTCACACCAGTGAGGATGGCCAACATCCAAAAGATAAACAACAACAAATGCTGGCGAGGATCTGGAGAAAAGGGAACCCTCCTACACTGCTGGTGGGACTGCAATTAGTTCAACCACTGTGGAAAGCAGTATGGAGGTTCCTCAGAAAACTCAAAATAGAAATACCATTTGACCCAGGAATTCTACTCCTAGGAATTTACCCTAAGACTGCAGCATCCCAGTTTGAAAAAGACATATGCACCCCTATGTTTATCACAGCACTATTTACAATAGCCAAGAAATGGAAGCAACCTACATGTCCATCAGTAGATGAATGGATAAAGAAGATGTACATATACACAATGGAATATTATTCAGCCATAAGAAGAAAACAAATCCTACCATTTGCAACAACATGGATGGAGCTAGACAGTATTATGTTCAGTGAAATAAGCCAAGCCGAAAAAGGCAAGCATCAAATGATTTCACTCATATGTGGAGTATAAGAACAAAGAAAAAAAAACTGAAGGAACAAAACAGCAGCAGACTCACAGAACCGAAGAATGGACTAATAGTTACCAAAGGGAAAGGGACTGGGGAAAATGGGTGGGAAGGGAGGGAGAAGAGGGGAAAAAGGGCATTACGATTAGCAGACGTAATGTTGGGGGGACACGGGAGGGCTGTACAACTCAGAGAAGACAAGTAGTGATTCTATAGCATCTCACTATGCTGATGGACAGTGACTGTAATGGGGTTGGTGGGAGGTACCTGATGAAGGGGTAGTTTAATAATCATAATATTGCACATGTAATTGTAGATTAATGATACCAAAACAAAGTATATATAAAAAAAACACTTAGTGTCAACACATTAGCTTAAAATTTTCTTTAAAACCCCATGAAAGGTTCAGAAGTGGCTATGTCTGTCATGTTGGATGATGTTCTCGTAAATATCCACATCTGTATCCTGGAATTCTGTGTCAATAATCTCTAAGAGAGAAAAACTGTGATGCCGTTGCTCTTGGTCTCATCTTCAGCACCACTTATGGAACAAAGGGCCCAGGGAGCTTTTATCTGATCTCTCAATGCTCTGCAGACCATGGTTCTTGTAGAAAAATCGGGACCAAGCTTCCCTGCAGCCTCCCAGTGACTAGGGAAAGCAGAGGCCAAATTCTGAGGGGCAAGGCTTCAGGGAACTCCCTTGATAGCAGTGTCGAGATGGTGGGTTGAACCGCTCTGAGGCCACTGCATCTACTTGGAGAATGCAAATGGGCCGTGGCTTTTTTCTTATTTCTACCATCTTTATTTACAGTGTTTTCTCACAGAAGTATTTGTATTTTCACATCATCCCTAAGGGTACACTGGAACAGGTACAGGGGTTTTGCCCACCAACTTGCCATTAAAAATAGAGATTGAGATTTAGGGATCCTTAATCCCAGTCCAGAGATTTTTCATAAAACTGTGAGATCACTCTGCCACAGAAGGCATCAAACTTAGCTCACCAAGAGGCTGTCTTACAGTTCAACACTGGGGAAAACTCCAGTTAGGAGGTCAGGCTAGTTTCCTAAAGCAGCTCATGCTTCGGGGCTGGGTCGGGTGTAACATCATCCGGCTTTAATGTATAGCAGCTCCCTTTCTTTTGCCAGATAAGTATGTACTACCAAGAGTCTTTAAAAACAAGTTTGACCAGCCCTTGAGACTTCCGGCACTAAAGTGTTCTGTTGGCTACTGTGGAACAGCTACTGTGCCCTCAACAAATGTTTGTCATAAATTTTCTTTCACTGAGGCTAAAAGAATAAGGTTTAGGTGAGGAGAATTCCTTTCAAAGAAGAGTGAAATAAATCAAAATTTCGGTGAAAGGAATTAAAATGAATGGATTATCTTCTCATGTGCTGGATACATCTGAAAATCTGAATATAAATTAATTTTTTTTAATAGGATCTAAATCTAAATGATTCAGAAGAATCATGTAGTACACAAAATCTTAAATTTTGTTGGTCGTAAGCATCTCTGGCTGAGCCCTATCTCAAGCTACAGAGTTAAAATCTTAAGGATTAGAGCTCAGATACCTGTATTTTAATGTTTCCTATATAGATTTGATGCCTCCAAACTTTGAGAGGCTATAAGCTATATGATTCTCTTAAAGAACATTAGATCATCAGATTTAAAACACACATAGGTTACTTTATACTTAGTTTCAGATTTATGCAATATAAAACAATGTGTAATTTGTTAATCTAAAATGTCTTTAATTTCTGCTCTCATCTTATTACCTTTAACTGCAGTTTTATAACACTTTCCTTCAAGTGTTAAATTGTATATATTCATCCTTATCTTTAAAGTGAAAGGATGTTACAACACAATATAAGAGTTAAAAGGGACCCAAGATCATCTAGACCTGTGTTTCTCAAAGGGTGGTCTCTGGTCCACCTCAGTCAGTTACAGGAAGGCACCAGATTCTTGAGCTCAACTGCAGACCCAGTGAATCTTTACGCTTGAGAATCACTGATTTGGTCCAATTCCTCCTTTTACAGGCGAGAGTACTGAGGCCCAGAAACTTGTGGCTTGGGCAGTATCTCACAGATAGTGGCAGAGGGAGGAACTGAATGTAGGTCTTCAGACTCCCATCCCCCAGTCTTTCCATTTGCAGTTACAAAAGGTGCTAAATAGTGTCCTTTCCTCACCCCTCAGCCACTCGTTTTATTTTTCAAAATTTTCTCTAATTTTATTGAGACATTGAGAAATCCTGCCCTAGTAAAAGAATTGGTGCCTTAAATCCCTGGAATCTGAGGATATTCCCTGCACAAATATGACAAATGAATATCATAATTGTGCCAAAAATAGAGTACTGTAAGAAACAACCATGTACTTACAGCTCAGAATTAACAGGTGTCTACATTTGGTCATGTTTGCTTCCCTTTTCCTTAAAGAAATAAGCCACTACTGATACAGCTGGAGCCCCCTTCCAGCTCTCCCTGGCTCTGTTCTCTCCCTTCCCTTTGGAGAGGATGCCTCTATCCTGAAACTCAAATGTACCCTTCCCATTCTTATTTTTCTCCTTTCTGCTACATATGTACTAATCTTTAACAGTTTTGATGAGAGATTTCTGTCATTGATATCTGTGATGTCATTTTGTGTGTATCAATTAGCAATATGCTTTTTCTCAGTATTATTTTCCAGTGTCATTCATTTTAACATGTAGATCAGGTTAATTTTTCTAAACTGCTGTATTCCTTTATGTGAATATACCACAATTCAGCCATTCTCCTATCAGTGGCCATTTAGTCGGTACCATTTTTTCACTGTTACAGTGCTGCAGTGAATATCCTTGTGAACATGTGCAATAATGTCTCTGGGGATATGTCTGCAGGTGGAATGAACAATCACACAGTATGCACGACTTTGGCTAGAGTGAGTGCCTCCATTTACCTTCCCACTAGCAATGTATGAGCAGTCCCATTTCCCTACCTCAAAATTCCTAACAACTGAATTTCCATTAGGTTACTTGGGGGAGAGAGTTTCAGTGCACATGATGTTACAAGTTGTGGGTCTTAAGTCTGCAATAGCAGTATTCATCGACTCTCGACTTTCCCTTACAGAAGGTGATGCTCTCTTAGAAAACCTTCATTCCCGTCCTCAAAGACTTATTGATCATATAAATAGTCTCCAAAAGGAAGATGCCTTACTGAAGGAGGAAAGCAGCATCTATGATGACATTGTTTTTGTGGATGTTATCGACACTTACCGAAATGTTCCTGCAAAGTTATTGAACTTCTATAGATGGTATGTTGTGAAAATCCTGAGTAGCTAGCATTTGTTTATTGTTGTTTTGGTGTAGGTATAATTTACGAACATCAAACCCCACTGAGTTTTTTTAAGAACAAACCTAAGACCCCTGAACACCTGAGATACTATTGAATCCTGATTCTTTCTGAGGGCCATCTTCCAAAATGTTGCCGCTCTCTTATTTAGATTAGCAGATCCATCATGTGAATGATCTTAATATATCAAACACTACCAAGGCAAAAATTGATTCACTTTGAGTCAAAATCATGCCTTTACATCATTGCCAGGGTTGTCTCAAGCCAACATTAGGTGAAAATCAACTGAGTTTGAAAATGGCCCATTTTCAGTTTTATTCATACCACCTACCTAAATCCTCCAATTATAGTCACTTGCACCCAGGTTACTAATCTGAATTCTGTTCAGTTAAACATCCACATCATACTTCCATTCTCTACTCCACTCATTTAAAAAACTACTTGCCCTAATTTTAAAACTTACATAAGATGAAATTCAAATAAGCCTTTGAGTCTATTATATTTATAACCTCCTAGACCCTCCAATACTTCTTGGATCTCAGCTGTAATTCCTACCTCTTTAATATCAACATTTTATATATATATATATATATATATATGTTAGTATTAGTTACTCTAGGATCCCTTGATTTGCCATTGAGCCCCATGCTACTGTCTACTCTAGTTGTAGTAGAATTAAACCTTCTAACCATATCTCTGTTTAGATCAAGCCTATAAAGTATATTCACATCTTTGTCTTTTCTTTAAAACTTTATCACTGAGGCTGTTTCTTAGTGAGCCCCTGAGTCTGACCTTTTGCTTTCTTCTCTGTTGCCTTGGGCCGAGTGGGTAGTACTTTATGGATGTGATTCCCTGTTCCTGAAGGGTAGATGGTCTAATTAGTTTTTGGAAGGTTATGTTTCATAGACTGGGGCAAGTTAGTGTATCTTTGGAGTTACCCTGTGGGTCGAGGACAGATAAAAATAAGAGCTGGAAATTGGGTGTGTCTAGAACACCAGGATTAAGTTTGGACAGCTAATATAAGAACCTTCCTTGGGCTCAAGGCTACTAATGGGGGTTCCTATTGTAGGTGGGGCCAAGGCAAGGATATAAAGATGTGAGGAATAGGAATGGAGGTCCAGGAAATGGGATTTTGGGGCTGTGGAGTTCTAGGGCTTTCTATAAGGAGCTGATTCCCAGTTGAGGAAGTTGAATTTCATTTAGATATTAACTTCAGTTAAGTCTTCTCTACTCCTGCCATATCTCTGAGGTCTTAGCCACTCCCCTTAGTCTCTGCTGCCGCCATCTATTTTGGGCCGCCATGTCCACCTGGGTTACTGCAGTGACCTTCTAACAGAGCTGTGCTCTGGGATCTACTTGCCTATAAAGTACTGCACCTGTCGGCCTCCACAGGTGACCTCAGTATCCTTTATCACAAAAGTCTATTCCTAATAAGCAAATAATTATTATGTATGCCTTACACTGCTAATTAGAAATAAACTTCAGAAGCATAGCCTCACATTATTTGGTGTGGACCCATTGTTGTTAAATTTACCATTCTTTGACCTAAAGAAACTCTCTCAGTTTCTTTCATTCATATTTTTTGTCTTCTGACTGGTTGACTGGTTCCCTAGCAGGACTCTGGTTTTTTAACAAGGATATACAGGGATTAGAAATGTAAATGAGTTAATTTTGTCTTTCGTGGTCGTTGCATATTTTTTATGTCTAGATAAATGAAATCACCCTACTGTGCCTTCCAGAAGGTCATACATAATAGTTTAATTGCTGGAAATCATTTTCGAAGGGAAAATACATTTCAGTGTTATAACTGAGTTTTTTTTAAACCACAAAAGATCTGAGTGTAATATAAATTGCAGCATAGAACATAAACATAGCATCTTGGAACTGTGTATTCTATGTGACAAGCTACGGATGACACCCATCTCCTCATCCTGGGCCTCTATTAAGAACACAGGGTCAAAGTTCAGATGTTTAATAGATTTGCCAGCCTGACTTGAGTTAATGCCTGGGAAGCATCTGTTTGGCCATAAGGTTCACTTTTATTGTTCTTTGTCCTTCACCTTTTAAAATAGACTCGGTACTGTCTGTGTTTGCTACCTAGTAAATAACAAGCAAGGAATGTTCTCTTAGAGCCAGTGTTCTCAATACTGGAGAAGTAAGACACTGAAAAAGCATACAGGGAGTCCAGGGGAGGTTTCTAATTAGAATGTCAGCAATATCACCACAACGGTCTTGCTTTTTTTGCTCGTATGGGCCCACTGATTTTCATTTCCCTTTTTTGCCAACAGGACTGTGAAAACAACCAGCTTTGATTTATTGCTAAAGACAGATGACGACTGTTATGTAGATTTAGAAGCTGTATTTAATAGAATTTCCCACAAGAATCTGGATGGGCCTAATTTTTGGTGGGGAAAGTAAGTTAAACATTGTTAGCCCCTTGGCAGCCATGTACCTGATCATGTGTAATTAATGTAGAATGAAATATGTGTAGTTTTTCACAAGAAAGTGTGGCTGAGATAGGAAGTTTCCCTATTAGGCTTCTGGGTTAGGATATTTTATTCATCTACAAATAGAGGGGAAAATTTTTTTAAATGAAAAGCCTCAAACTAATGTAATGAAGGAGGGAAAACTGTGTGGCTTTTATCTTTATGCCATAGCAATAAATGGCACTTAAATTAGAAGCTGCTGTACATCATGCTAGAATGTATTTGTGACATATTTCTGAAACAAGTTTCAGTGTTTTTTCAGGAATACAGTATGGATTGGTGATTTTTTTTTTTAAGCACATACACCCAAGATCATTTGGTGTTTTCCACTCAGAAACTCCACAAATGCAATTTCGAGACGTTCTCATACCAGTCTTTTATATAAAATACCCACTAGATAATTCCTTTCCTTAGACTAAAAAAACCTTTCATTCTTCCTTGCTTCTACACCTTATTCCACTGTAGGATAATAAAGGAGTCAAGGTTAATAGTGGTAGGATGTGGGTCAGACCAATACAGAGAAGCCTACTCATTGTGAGTCTCAGTTTCAGGTTGAACTGGGCAGTTGACCGAACTGGAAAGTGGCAGGAGCTGGAGTACCCCAGTCCTGCTTACCCTGCCTTTGCATGTGGGTCTGGGTATGTGATCTCCAGGGATGTCGCCTTCTGGCTGGCCAGCAATGCAGGCAGGTTAAAGACTTACCAGGTAATTAAGGATTTCCGACCCAAGAATGTACTCCTCAGACCAGGTTTCATCTAGCCCAGTGTTCCATCATCTCTGCAAGCTCATCCCTCTTTCTGTATAGGAATCACTCTTCAGAGGTTAGGGACACACTCCTGTCCTTCAATCCTGGCTCTGAATTCTATTCTTAAATCTGTTTTTGAGTCTATTTATTATGTTTTCAGCCTTATTTATAAGTATGATCTCTGGAAGAATGGAAAGATTTATATTCATAAGATAGACTATGAAGCGAATGATTTCTTTGCTGATTCTGGTGGTGATGTCAGTAAAACTCTACCTACTTGGTAGATCCACTGTATCTTTTTTACTATTAGTGCTGGATTAAGTTCCCTGAGAAGGGTGGACTGCTCCGCACTGCAGTCTGGTAGTCTTTTCATTTCACTGTGTTCTGTGTTTCGAATTAATGGCCACCAGTTTTTATTTGGCTCTGTGTATCAGTGTTAACACATGCTTGGCATTTCATATTAAAATAATGACAAAACAAAGAACAGATTGCTTATTATGGGAATGGGTGTGGCATTGTCTTTAGAATGATATAATTTAAACTTGCATTTAAACTTTATGGGGCATGCACAGGGTGAAGACGTAAGCATGGGCATTTGGATGGCAGCCATAGGACCTAAAAGGTACCAGGTAAGCAAGTCTGGGAGGCTGGCCTTGGGGTTCTGAAGGGTTGAGGTTTCTATATCAAACCTTGGGCAGAAGATCTTCTAGCATCTCAGCTGTGCTCTTGATTTAATTCACATTAATCCACCTAGGTTCTCATACAATATTTTTCAGAGTTTAAATCAAAAGGAAATGTTTTGAATGGAGGTTCTCCTACCCATGAAGAACTAGATTTTTATACATTTGATCAGAAATTCTTTTCAGCTTTAAAGCTTAGAGAATCAGCTGACTTTAAGTGGGTCCAGGGACCCTTCAACCCTTCTGATTGATGCAAATAAAACACTGGATAAAATATTGTCAAGTGTCTTTTGAAATTCTGAGCTAGAAAAAAATATAAGAAATGAATCTGTAGAGACAACACAGATGAGCAACAGAAGCCTTGGGAAGAAAGCAAGTGCAAAAGCTGGCCTTTGCCTCAACATTTCTGTTGAATTCTAGGTCCTTGCAGCTTCTGCTTTAGCCATAGATGGTGCAGGGGACAGAAAGACCATGTGGTGTTTGCCAGAGCTAGACCTGCAGAGGGTCTGGGCCCAAGCAGGGCACCTGCACTCGGGTGAACAGGAGTAACCCCAAACTACTCGGCAGCTTTGAGAGTCCTATTCTTTTGTCATACTTTTGGTCCCATCTTTGGTTTATCTGACATAGAAATTATTTTATTGCCTGTATCTGGTAATTGCTTGATTCTGTAGTCTGTTTCTGCAGACTATCATTTACGGTGCTTGTTTGCTGATGTGTTTAGAGACTCGTTTTTTATTGTGACCTCATGCTCCTTGGTAACTGAGTTCTGCATTTGAAATGCATTCCTACAAAGAGGATTTACATTTTTTCTGACTTGGGACTTTTGGGGCTCCAAGAATGTGACTCCCGCCACATACCTTCCTAAGTGCAGGCTGTGGTTCCCAGAGCTAAGGGTCAAGGCTGAGAAAGACAAGCCACCTCTGTACACAGTTTTGTTTTCTTAATAACCCCATGGCTTTCACTCCTTGGGTCCTGGCTCTCTGGGAGTCGCTGGTCCATCCCCTGTCCTCTGGGCATGGCCTTTTGAAACCCAGCAGAGCTCAGGGCACACACTGTCTCCACCATCTACTGTCCAGCTGCTTCTCCTTCACCACCGGTTCATCCATGCTTTAAAATTATGTTTTTGGTTGTATCCAGCATTTTTATATTATCTAATTAAATAGATGTCTGGATCTGTGTTCTGCTACATTGCTGAGAAAAGAAGCTAGCCCTTGTAGGTGGGAAGGGGCCTGGTGGGTAAGAAGGTGCGCTCAGGCTCGGGAGTCTGACAGCCCCCATTTTAATCCCTCTGATTCAACCTTACGTGAACTTCACTGTGACCTTGAACAAGTAAAGTTTTGGTCTCTCATTTGTAAAGGGGAAATAATTCCTGCCACACCGGATTGTGAAAATTCATTTAGATACTATTTATAAAGCCTTTGATATATGCCCGTGAATTTTGTAAGTATTCCATCAAAATAACTGCTGTTGCTTATATTGCTAGGTAGCCACCTTTTTTCCTTAACAGCAAATGAAAGCTTCACTGTAGTTACCAAGCTTTCCTTTCAGAGGAACTCCCTTTGCTAATTCTTACTGTGCACACTGCACTGTTTCTTCATTCCCTGGCTGCAGGGTCACTGGCGTGGTGTTTCCCCTAAGCCCCATAGATTACAAGTGGACTCACACATGGAGCTGTCTTTGAAATAATTTCAGTTTCGTTGTACTATTTAAACTGCCGATAGACTTGCTTGCCTGCTTGCTTTCTTCAGTTTCACAGCTCCAGGTCAGCTTTTGCTTGTTTCTCCACAGGACAGCCTCTGGCTGTGTGAGAAGACTTGCGAACCAGGAATGCTGTCTTCCCCTCAGTACTCACCAAAGGAGCTCACACAGCTGTGGAGGCTGAAGGAATTGTGCGGCGATCCTTGTCAGTGTGAAGCAAGATGAGGCTGATTTTATTCGCGTGTTATGATCAGGGCAGGCGACTGATGATCTGAGTGTCAGTCTGAGGGAAGCCCAAGGTTTCGTAATAGATTATACGGTCTTTCAGGATAGTTCTAGGCTGGCACTTACACCTGTAACCAATGTGGTATTTCTCAGTGTTTGTACAAAATTTCCTTTTTAAAAATCAGCTGATACTGTAGCATAAGAAAAACTATATTGGAAGATGATTTGAAAAATACCAAATTGTTTATAAAACAAAAAACACTTCTAAAATCATGATGCATCATTTCTAGTTAGTAACTCATTATCTGTCATTTTTGGTTAAAAATTGGTCTAATTCAGAAATCTTTAGTAACTGAGAGTTTGAATTTCAACCTGGATTGCAGAATAACTCCGTATAGCATAATTAGGATAAGTAAGGGCCAAAAAGAACCACAGAAATGCTGTGTGATTATATGGTCATTTATACCAAAGTTTGGGGTTTCTGGAAATAATGTCAGATTCTGAGGATCTCTGAGTGAAGTGGGCATTTAAATCTGTGAGGGAACTAATATAATTCTCAGTCCTGTACCTTGGTTTTAAAGTTTTCTTTTGCCATGCAACATGAATCCTGAAGGTCACAGTTCAGTACTCCTGTTTTCTTTTAAATGCTAAAATTGTGTGAATATAAGTCAAATCTCTCTTAGGGTCTTACTGACATAGGGAAGGATATTTTTAAATAGTTGATACTTTGAAGGAATTTTGCTTTCCTCCAATCATTACCTAATGTTTACCTAAGTACCTAATGAATTTTGATCAGAGCTGGTAATCTTATAGAGAAGAATATATATCCAATAACATCCAAGCATGTTATTAATTTTTGTAAGTACTCTTAAAAATAGTGCAACTGCGGAGAGAGATCATAGCTTATATTATACATAGTAGAAATATGCCTCTCTAAGTTTAAAGGACATTTCCCAAAATGACTACCCAAATCACTTTGGTAACCTTTTAAACTAGTAGTATGAGTAGAATCTCATTAAAACTGGTCTTATGACAGGCATTAACTGTTCAGGTTTTATTAGATGAGCTAGGTTCTATTTAATACTGAAGTCTTCACATTGTGAAACTTAATCATAAATTATAAAATACAAAAAAATCAATACCATTAGTAGGTATAAAGACTTTATTATTGCTATTATATACAAGCCTAGAAGCAGTCTCTTACCAATGAAAAATACCTTTTCTATACTTAGAGCAAGTTGTAAAACTTCATTTTTGTGGACAATAGAATTGTTCCAATAAATCACTTATTTCCAGTGAACCTCTTCTATCCAGTCACGATAAATAGTGTAGTCTCTGAATTTTATTAATTGACTGTTACCATCGCACTAATAGACAATCTCCATTTTCCACAGAATAAAACTGTAATGACTGCTGGTCATTTTCTAGTTCAATTTCTCTGCCCGGCATCTAAAATTAAAACAAAGGGTTGTGGGGGGACGACTAAGACATCGGGACAAGCAGTGTCATATACCCCCCACCCCCCACCAGACAGACGGATGGTTTCCGTTTAGGATCAGAGTCACGGAGAGAGCATGCCATGCTGTGGGGAACTGAGCCTGACTTTGTGTTTTGCTGGGCAACTTACTTTGGGACTTTCATAGGACAACAGAAGTTCTGACACAGGAACTTTGAGAAGACGGGAGAGCAATACTTTCACCTTCTGAATTGTCATGGAGTCTATCAAAGAAAAGAAAAACCATTAGTTCTCTCAAACGACAGTTACCTGTAAAATTAGCTCAGTGACAAACCACAATTACAATGAGAACAGATCCATTTACCCAAGATTAGGGAAAGGCGGACCCCAAAATCACAGTTTCACACCACTCGCTGCAGTTGTTTGGGAAGCTATGGGAAATGGGGCCAGTGTTTGACCTAAGTGCCCTCTGATGATGAGTTCTCAAAACCACTTCAGTGGTGGTGAATATTTCTTCCTTAATCTGAATAGACCAGAAATCATATTCTCTGCCCAGGGGAATAAATGTGAGTGGAATCATTAACTTTTCTTTCTAAACCCTTGTAATTACTTCCTTCTGACTTACTGAAGAGCCTGAAGGGCTTAGTGGCCTCGGAGGTCCTCCATCTCTCCAGCTTTCATTTCCTCCTCTGTAAAAGGAGGGGCAAACTGAATATAAGCTCCCTTCGAGCTGCCAGTCTATAACTATAATGTATAATTGTGTTCCACACACACATACACACAGGTAAACACCAGGCATGGGTGAAACTTGTTCAGAAAACACTTCTTTCCAAAGATGGGTGTGGTAAATATTTGAGTATTTTGATTATGAGAAATCTAGGGTCTTTGAAGCTTTAGCTGGAGGTACAGCAATAGTGTGGTGTTCCTACAAATATCATGTATTGAGACAAATATTTTTCTATCAAAAATAATTTTTGTAAAAGCTGTGTTTTTATGCAACTTGTGATAATAAATGTTATCTTTATTTTAGACTAAAAACTGGCATTTTCTTGTGTATGTATGGAATATAAACATTTAACAGACATTTTAATTACTATAATTTGTTTTTATGTGTGAATGTATGATATAGTCCTTTCAAAAGATTTAGGTAGACTAACTTTGATTGTTCAGAGGCTGGTTAGTGATGGGTTAACCCCAGCATAACGATGGGAAATGATACATTCCTGGGCCATCCCAGAAACAGAATGTATGGTTGTAAAACTATTCTAATATGAAATCTGCCGACCTGCACTATGTCTAAAGAAAGTAACACTTTACATGTAATAATTTAAATAACATTACTATTTTGAATACAAAAGCAACACACGACTGCCTTAACATTAAGAAAAATGAGGCATGATTAATATTTTTGCCTCCCTATGACCAATGTTAAAAGTTTAATGGGCAGGGAGATTGGCTTAAAGATGGCGGCATGAGAGGTAAGACACAAACTTCTTCCCAAAACCACATATATTATGAAAATACAGCAAATAAAACTAATCCTGAAAGAGCAACAGGGAAGAACATGGTGACAGACTGCCTACATCTGGGGAAAGAGCGGACCTCACGGAAAAGGGTAAATACCAAAGCCATGATCCAGTGGGACCCTTCCCCTGCCCCAGCTCACTGGTAGGAGGAAGAGAAATGGAGGAGGAAGGGGTGGAGGCCTAGGACTGCTGAACACCCAGCCCTGGGAGCACGAACCTACACTACATGGTGCTCTGGAGATTAGTGGGGTTGGAAAGCTAAGACAGCCAGAATACTTGGAGAGACTGAGATTCCAGCTGCTTGTGGAAATCAGGGATCCACAACCGGCCACTGTGGGACGGAAGGAGGCAGGCCACTGAGAGACTTCCCAACAGTGAGAGGGCTGCTAAAGGGGCAAAGATTGCACAGAGCTTGCTGCTCAGGACAGGTGGACTAAATTGTCCCAGTGCACTCAGCCCAGCAGATTGGGAACTTTCAGGAGCTTCAGGTGCTCCATGCCCCTGGTGATGATGCAGCTCTGAGACCCCCCCCCACCACCACAATACACAACCTGCTGCTCCCTCTTCCCAGTCAGCACAAGCTCGAAAACCTGTTGCCTGCAATTATGCCAGGCTGGCCAGAGGGGGGCCTTGCCTATGGCAGCTACAAGGGTGTAGCACAGAGGCTCCTCCCTGTGCACTCGGCCACAGTCCTAGCAGTGGAGGCACGCACTGCAGCTAGGAAGCAGGAAAGAGCTCTTTCCTCCTGGCAGACACCAGCACTGCTCACGTGGGACCCCTGCCATCACTCCGGGGGCTGAGTACAGCTTCTGGGCACTAGAGGACACCACCTACAAATATGAAATGTCAAAGGAACCTGGTTGAAATCAAAATCCGACAAACACCAGAAAGAGGGCCAAGTGAAACTGAACGTACCAATCTTCCTGAAAGAGAGTTCAAAATAAAAATCATAAACATGCTCATGGAGTTACAGAAAAATAAGAACTCAGGGAAGAATTCTGGACGGAGATCCAATCATTACGAAATCCAGTATAAGAAATGAAACATACAATGGAGGGATTTAAAAGCAGATTATACAGTGGAGGAGATGGTAAATGGAATAGAAGTTACAGGCAAGGAATACAAAGAAGTTGAGGCACAGAGAGAAAAAAGGAACTCAAGGAATGAATATTGAGAGAACTGTGCAACCAATTCAAACAGACAATATTCACATTATAGGGGTACCAGTAGAAGAAGAGAGAAGAAAAGGGATAGAAATTGTCTATGAGGAGGTAATTGCTGAAAACTTCCCCAATATGGGGAAGGAGGTAGTCTCTCAGGCCATGGAGGTGCACAGATCTCCCAACACAAGGGATCCAAGGAAGACAACACCAAGACATACAATAATTAAAATGGCAAAGACCAAGGATAAGGACAGACTTTTAAAAGCAGCTCGAGAGAGAAAAAAGATCACATACAAAGGAAACCCATCAGGCTATCATCAGATTTCTCAACAGAAGCTTTACAGGCCAGAAGGGAGTGGCATGATATATATTTAATGCAATGAAGCAGAAGGGCCGCAAACCAAGAATACTCTACCCAGAAAGATTATCATTTAAATTTGAAGGAGGGATTAAACAATTTTCAGATAAGCAAAAGCTGAGAGAATTTACCTCCCACAAACCACCTCTACAGTGCATTTTGGAGGCACTGCTATAGACGGAAGTATTCCTAAGGCTAAATAGATGTCCCCAGGGGAATAAAACCACAGGAAAGGAAGTAGGCCAATTAATTACTAAAATTAAAAATTAAATCAACTAACCCGCAAGTCAGTCGTGGGATAAACAGAGTACACAATATGATACTTAATACATAAAGAAAGGAAAAGGAAGAAAAGGAAAGGGGTGAAAAAAAAAACCCTTTAGATTATGTTTGAAATAGCATACTATGTGAGTTAAGTTAGACTGTTAGATAGTAAAGAAGCTATCCTTGAACCTTTGGTAACCACGTATCTAAAGCCTGCAATGGCAGTAAGTACTTATTTATTGATAATCACCCTAAATGTAAAATGACTGAATGCACCTATCAGAAGACATAGTTACAGAATGGACTAAAAAGAAGACCCATCTATATACTGCCTACAAGAGACTCACTTCAAACCCAAAGACATGAAGAGATGGAAAAAGATATTTCATGATAATAATAGGGGGAAAAAAAGGCAGGAGTTGCAGTACTTGTATCAGACAAAATAGACTTCAAAACAAAGAAAGTAACAAGAGACAAAGAAGGAGATTACATAATGATAAAGGGGTCAGTCCAACAAGAGGATATAACCATTATAAATATCTATTCACCCAACATAGGAGTACCTACATATGTGAAACAAATACTAACAGAATTAAAGTGGGAAATAGAATGCAATGCACTCATTTTAGGAGACTGCAACACACCATTCACTCCAAAGAACGTATCAACCAGACAGAAAATAAGGCAACAGAGGCATTGAACAACCCATTAGAACAGATGGACCTAACAGACATCTACAGAACTCTCCACCCAAAAGCAGCAGGATACACATTCTTCTTAAGTGCACATGGAACATTTTCAAGAATAGATCATATACTAGGCCACAAAAAGCCTCAGTAAATTCGAAAAGACTGAAATTGAACCTACCAGCTTCTCAGAACACAAACGTATGAAACTAGGAATAAATTAAGCAAAGAAAACAAAAAAGCCCACAAACACATGGAGGCATAACAACATGCTCCTAAATAATCAATGGATGAATGACCAAATAAAAACAGAGATCAAGCAATATACGGAGACAAATGACAACAATAATTCAACACTGCAAAATCTGTGGGACGCAGAGAAGGTCGTGCTAAGAGGGAGGTATATTGCAATACAGGCCTACCTCAGGAAAGAACAATCCCCTATGAACAGTCTAAACTCACAATTAATGAAACTAGAAAAAGAAGAACAAATGAGGCCAAAAGTCAGTAGAAGGAGGGACATAATAAAGATCAGAGCAGAAATAAAATCAAGAAGAATAAAACAATAGAAAGAATGAATGAAGCTAGATCAATGATCATTGCGGAAAGCAATATGGAGGGTCCTCAAAAAACTGAAAACAGAAATACCATTTGACCCGGGAATCCCACTCCTTGGAATTTACCCAAGGAATACAACTTCTCAGATTCAAAAAGACATATGCACTCCTGTGTTTATTGCAGCACTTTTTACAGTAGCCAAGATGTGGAGGCAGCCTAAGTGTCCATCGGTGGATGAGTGGATGGAGAGGATGTGGTACATATACACAATGGAATACTATTCAGCCACAGGAGGGAAACAAATCCTGCCATTTGTAACAACGTGGATGGAGTTGGAGGATATTATGCTCAGTGAAATAAGCCAGGCGGAAAAAGACAAGTGCCAAATAATTTCCCTCATTTGTGGAGTATAACAACAAAGCAAAACTGAAGGAACAAAATAGCAGTAGACTCAGAGACTCCAAGAAGGAACTAGTGGTTACCAAAGGGGAGGGGTGTGGGAGGGTGGGTGGGGGGGGGGGAGAAGGGGATTGTGGGGGAAAAAAAAAAGAATCAGTGAAAGCAGGAGCTGGTTCTTTGAGAAAATTAACAAAATAGATAAACCCCTAGACAGACTTATCCAGAAAAAAAGGGAGTCTAAACAATAAACAATCAGAAATGAGAAAAGAAAAATCACTATGGACACCACAGAAACAGAAGTAATTATTAGAGAATACTATGAAAAAATATATGCTAACAAATTGCATACCCTACAAGAAATGGACAACTTTCTAGAAAGATACAACCTTTCAAGGCTGTCCCTGGAAGAAACAGAAAATCTGAACAGACCAATTACCAGCAACAAAATTGAATTGGTAATAAAAAAAAACATAAAAACGAAATGCCTGATTACAATTAACACACATAATGTGTGGGGGGGCATGGGGAAGACAGTATAGCACAGAGAAGACAAGTAGTGACTGTAGCATCTTACTTTGCTGATGGACAGTGGCTGTAATGGGGTATGTGGTGGGGACTTGATAATGAGGGGAATCTAGTAACCACAATGTAGCTCATGTAATTGTTTATTAATGATACAAAAATAAAAAAATAAAATAAATAAAAAAAACAAAATGCCTGCACGAGACGGCTTCACGGCTGAATTTTACCAAACATTTAGTGAAGACCTAATACCCATCCTCCTTAAAGTTTTCCAAAAAGTAGAAGAGTGAATACTTCCAAACTCATTCTATGAGGACAGCATCGCTCTAATACCAAAACTAGGCAAAAACACCACAAAAAAAATTACAGACCAATATCCCTGATGAACATAAATGCAAAAATACTAAACAAAATATTAGCAAACTGAATTCAAAAATACATCAAAAAGATCATCCATCATGACCAAGTAGGGTTTATTGCATGGAGGCAAGGATGGTACAATATTCAAAAATCCATCAACATCATACACCACATCAACAAAAAGAAGGACAAATATTACATGATCATCTCCACAGATGCTGAAAAAGCACTTGCCAAAAGTTAACATCCATTCATGATAAAAACTCTCAACAACATGGGTATAGAGGCCAAGTACCTCAACATAATAAAGGCCATGTATGACAAACCCACAACCAACATCATGCTTAACTGCAAAAAGCTGAAAGCTTTTCCTCTAAGATCAGGAACAAGACAAGGATGATCACGCTCCCCACTTTTATTCAACATAGTACTGGAGGTCCTAGCCATGGCAATCAGACAACACAAAGATTGGCAAGGAAGAAGTTAAACTGTCGCTGTTTTCAGATGACATGATATTGTACATAAAAAAACCCTAAAGAATCCACCCCAAAACTACTAGAATAACTAAATTCAGCAACACTGAAGGATACAAAATCAACACACAGAAATCTGTTGCATTCCTATATACTAACAATAAACTAGCAGAAAAAAATCAGGAAAACAATTCCATTCACAACTGCATCAAAAGAAATAAAATACCTAGGAAGTGAAAGACCTATACCCTGAAAACTACAAGACAGTCTTAAGAGAAATTAAAGAGGATACTAACAAATGGAAACTCATCCCATGCTCTTGGGTAGGAAGAATTAATATTGTCAAAATGGCCATCCTTCCTAAAGCAATCCAGAGATTCAGTGCAATACCTATCAAAATACCAATGGCATTCTTCAACGAACTAGAGCAAATAGTTCTAAAATTCATATGGAACCACAAACCCCGAATAGCCAAAGCAATCCTGAGAAGGAAGAATAAAGCTGGGGGGATTACACTCCCAACTTCAAGCTGTACTACAAAGCCACAGTAATGAAGACAATTTGGTACTGGCACAAGAACAGACCCACAGACCAGTGGAACAGAATTGAGAGCCCCAATATAAACCCAAGCGTATATGGTCAATTAATATATGATAAAGGAGCCATAGATACACAATGGGGAAATGACAGCCTCAACAACTGGTGTTGGTAAAACTGGACAGCTACATGTAAGAGAATGAAACTGGATTACTAACTCCATACACAAGAGTAAACTTGAAATGGATCAAAGATCTAAATGTAAGTCATAAAACCATAAAACTCTTAGAAGAAAACATAGGCAAAACTCTCCTGAATATAAGCATGAGCAACTTTTTCCTGAACACATCCTCTCAAGGGAAACAAAATAAAAAATGAACAAGTGGGACTATATCAAACTAAAAAGCTTCTGTACAGCAAAGGACACCATCAGTAGAACAAAAGGGCATCCTCTACGGTATGGGAGAATATATTCATAAATGACATATCCAATATCGGGTTTTCATCCAAAATGTATAAAGAGCTCACACGCCTCAACACCCAAAAAGCAAATAACCCGATTAAAAATAGGTGGAGGATCTGAACAGACACTTCTCCAATGCAGAAATTCAGATGGCCAAAAGGCACATGAAAAGATGCTCCACATTGCTGATTATCGGAGAAAAGCAAATTAAAACCACAGTGAAATATCACTTCACACCAGTTAGGATGGCCACCATCCAAAAAACAAGGAACGACAAATGCTGGTGAGGATGCAGAGAAAGGGGAACCCTCCTACACTGCTGGTGGGAATGTCCATTAGTTCAACTATTGTGGAAAGCATATGGAGGTTCAAAAAGTAAAAAGAGAAATACCATTTCACCCAGAAGTTCCACTCCTAGGAATTTACCTGAAGAAAACAAGGTCCCAGATTCAAAAAGAAAAATGCACCCCTATGTTTATCACAGCACTATTTATAACAGCCAAGAAATGGAAGCAACCTAAGTGTCCATCAGTAGATGAATGGATAAAGAAGAGGTGGTACATATACACAATGGAATTTTATTCAGCCATAAGAAGAAAACAAATCCTACCATTTGCAACAACATGGATGGAGCTAGAGGGTATTATGCTCAATGAAATAAACCAGGTGGAGAAAGACAAGTATCAAATGATTTCACTCATCATTATAAGGACAAAGAAAAAAATGAAGGAACAAAATGGCAGCAGACTCACAGGCTCTAAGAAGGGACTAGGGGTTACCAAATGGGAGGGGTGGGAGAAGGTGGGTGGGGAGAGAGGGAGAAGGGGATTGAGGCGCATTATGGTTGGCACACATGTTGTGTTGTGGTGGGGTCTCGGGGAAGACAAGGTAGCACAGGGAAGACAAGTTAGCACAGAGAAGACAAGTAGTGACTCTGTGGCATCTCACTACACTGATGGACAGTGAGTGCAATGGAGTGTGGGGGGGACTTGATAATATGGGTGAATGTAGCAACCACAGTGTTTTTTATGTGAAACCTTCATAAGAGTGTATTGTATCAATGATACCCTAATTAAAAAAAAAAGTGTAATCGGCATACTTCCTGACATTTATTTTTATAACGATGTGTAGGTTTCACGATCTACATTGGTCTGCATCTTGAATGTCTTTCCTAGCGTGGTCCATCTTTCACAGCTGTTCCTCTAGATGTGTGCTGTCCACAACTGCCGCTCCATGGAACTGCTGAGCACGCGAAATGTGGTAAGACTGAGGAGCTGACTTTTTGAAATTTTATTTTAATTTAAGGAATTTAATTTAAAATGCCTCATGGGGCTAGTGGCAGCCATATGGGATGTGGAGCTCTAGACTTAACTTCCTTCTCTTATGACACAGAATACGGTGATGTGTGGTTCTACCAAGATTTATTCAGCCATTTCCTCACTAGTAAACATTAAAATGTTTGAGCTGTTACCATGACAAGCACTACAAGGTAGAACGGCTAGTCACAGTATGTCTGTATTTCTAATGCCAGTTATGACATGACTTTACAAAAACAGTACACTCATTTTTCATGCCAGCTCCACATTTCTGTCTTTAATTTCTGATAATCTGATAAGCAAAAAAATGTTGCAGTACTTTACATTTATTATTTTCTTTTTTAGGCTATTTATATTAGCGATTAGATATTTATAGCATGTGGCATAAAATTTAATAGAACTGTTATGTTCTGCTGGCTTGCTGAGTTTAGAGAATATGGGACTCAGATTCTGAATAGCTCAAATCAGTAATCATTATATCATTTCTATGGATGATTCTAATCTCTGCTGTTTCCCTTGAAGATGAATACAAGTCATGACCATTGTGGGTGTTCAGTGGTAACTGAGTCTCGGGAGAATGGGGACACAGCCAGATTTACTGCAGTGACAGGCAAATGAAAGCATTTCACTGAAGTCTGTTGGGGTGTTACATACTTTATTTCTTCTTCAAATCTGCACTGCTCTAAATTTAAGCTGCTTGTATTCTAGTATTTAACTGTGATTAAGTTTAATCCTGCAAATTCATATAGTCAAAGACAGACTAATTTAATTTTTCTCTTGAATGACAGTTTAAGGTAAGTTACACTGATGTAATTTGTTGACACAAAAATATTTATATTCTGACTGCATTCAATTCAGTTCCAGTAACACAAATGTTTAGATAAAGCTCTGAAGTCGTTTTTTTTTCAAAGAAAACCCTTTCAATGTATCCATTAAAAGACAGCCTCTGAGAAGTGTTTCAACAGGGACTCCTGATTGGAAGGAGCAGAGTGAATGAAAAGTCACCAATGTCTAAGTGATTCACAATTCTGTTCACAAGGACTTGTTTCCTGTTCTATGAAGGGAGGATAAGACAAGATCTCTAGCCTACTGTGAATTTCTCAGCAGGAGCAACAATGTGAGACGTAAACAGCAGTAGCTTTGGGAAAGTCTTCTGGAAGGCTAAGCCACTCAAGAGTGTCTGCCTTTAAAGAAGTACTCATATGCAAGGGCTTCCAATTTTAAAAGAAATTTTCTAGATAAGCTGATAAAATTATGGGAGATTTAAACTTCGGGGATGGGGGAGTGATAAGAGCATGATCGATTATATTTTAGAATATGAAAGACTATTGAAAACTTGTAAGCTCTTAAAGTCCACACCTTCCGGTATGAACTATTTTATTTCCAGCTGACTCAAACCGAGGCCAGCAATTCAGAGGTATAATTATGGCAGGGAAGACAGCCTTATGTTGCTTACCTGGTAGTTGTTTCTCTGTGATTTTCTGATCAGGTTGATTAGGGTATTTTATCTTCAGTGCTTGAAGGAAAAAAAGGAAAAAGGCTAAGTGAGACCTACTGCAATAAGGTTTTAAATTCTACATGCACATTAACAGTGACTACCAAATGAGACAGCTCTTTGTATCATCGGCCCAAATCCTAACAAAGGAATAGGTGTGATTCATGTTTAAAATTCCTTCTACTACTATTTCATGGAATACCACCAAAAGCAAAACAACAGAAATAGCTGGACTAGCTTTCTATCGCTTTCTCTTTCCCCCCGTCTTCTTCCCTGAAAATTCAACTAGGTTTTCAAGTGTAAGAAAAGCCACAAATTTCTAAATCACAATCGAGCTCACTACTCAAATACATCCCACATTTATAACATGACTAAATGGGTTTAAGGCATGAGAATTACTAAAATGTTCAATATAAAAACTTAGGTATGTTTGAGACTTCATCATTGCTTTGCAAATGGAAGACTCACTTAGGTTCTAAAGGGAACAAGAGTCCCTGTGAGGCCATCACTCTGCTCGGCACCTAAGGACTGCAATACAAATAAGCTGCCTTGGAACTGGGATTCTTACTTAGTAGCTGGTTTTTGAGCAAAAATGGTTGTTGTGTTTTGAGTTCCCCATCTTCAGGTGCACCATACTCTGTTTAAGAAGAAACAAAAAAGGATGAGTGATAAACCAAGGGCCACTATAAGAAAAATAACGCAGGTTAAACATCAACACAGCCTTTTCTTGTCCAGGATAAACGTAGCAGCAGCAGCTGGTCTGCTCACCTGGAGTCTGCCTCCTTGTACTCAGCCTCGTTATTTATTTTTAGGAGTGACGGCCAGCACCCGCTTCCAAGCGTGGCCTCTGCCCCCTGGCCTTCCACCACTGACCCCCACAGACGGGCAGTGCACTGACACAAGCTAACAAGACTAAGCTGTGCTTTCAAATGCAAAAATGCTTATTCCAAGTTTCACCTTTGCTAAGAGTCCCCTTTCTTTCTGGGTGCTGAGAGAGAAACCTGGTAACAGGACACCTTCAAGTTTCAGCCTGATGTGGATATACTAGGCTGCCCAGTCAGTACCACCTCTGCACACCAAGTGCCCCACTGGGACGTGAGGAAAGCAGGCTCTTTTCCTGCTCTACCTCCAGCTAGGCTGACCAGGGACAGACTTCTGTAAACACCCCTGAGGGTCACTATGGTGCTGCTGTCTCCTAGCCTCCTCGGCAGTGACATCTTGGGCCTCCCTGAGAGCTGCTTTAGAGCCTCACCTTCCCCAGCACCAAAGGATTCAGAGTTAACCTAAAGCAGCCAGAAAACTGCGCCAGCTAATGGGGCAATTTGAAAGCAATTCCCACAGGCAGCTTTTCTTCCTCAAAGATAATGTTCCAGCTGAAGTGTTTATTCAATGAGCTTCTGACATTAGGAAATATATAAAAAAAAAGAAAATCATATAAAAGTGAAATTCAGAATAATAATGAAGTCAAACAAAATGGAAAGTACATCAGGGACAAAGTCATAGCTTCAAGGCCTGAGGACCAAGGCCGGAGAACGTAAGGAAGCATCTTGCATACCAAGTGCCGAACCTGGTAGCGTGCACGGTATGTGGCGGGCCCTCCCGAGTGCTCAGGTGGTCATCTAAACTTCCGTGGGCTTTAGAATTACCTGGGGAGCTTTAAAAAAATACTAATGCCTGGTTTCCACCTTCAAATGCTCTTCATTTTCAAAATTTCCTAGGTTACAGCCAGGGCTGAGCTCACTGGAGTGCTTCCTGCCCTTCCTCAAGTAGGGAGTGGTGCCCATCTCCTGAAATCTAAAGTCTGGTGAATAAATGCAAAGATGAGAAGAACCCTGTGAAAGCTGCTTTCCCCTCCCCAAATGCCCATCCCTTCCTCCAGGAATCTACTAGAATTCCCAGTTCCTTCCCTGAGAGGAGATGCTGATTATCTTCTCTAAAGTCAACAGTTTAATTATCTGCTCCCAACTTGCTGAAATAGCCCAGGAAAGTGCCCATGGTCATTTGGATGAATTCAGAATGCCCCAAGGGAGAAAAGCAATGGCACTGAGGACCTCCTTTGACACCCACGGGACAGCTCTGTCCCCCCAGAGCACAGGTACATACTGAGGCAGAGCAGCTGGTATCTAGGATGGGCTGCAAGGAAGTCTTCACTTGGTCTGTTTTTGTCTGGACTCTGATGCCCACCAGCTCTTTTCCACTCTTTTCCAAATGCTTTTCGGTAATCAAGCTCAGCTCCACGCCTTTCCTCTGGTAGAATCTGTATTGACAGGGAATGAAGACAAGTCTATTAAGGCATTTCTAGTGAGTGTATCTTGCACCTGGTCCTCCCTCCACTGCCCACCTAATAGAGTAACTGGAATTGTGAGGGACAAGTTAATAATTTTATTTTTACCTTTTAACATTGATAGAATTCAGGTGTTTGTTCAAAAAGAAAAAAGGAATTTCAGTTTTATACTTTTCTTCATGAGAGTATGTGCCCATGAGCCAGTTTCTGGACCCTGCCAGGTGCCTAATGCCCGCCCTGGAGGAGTGTGGACTTATTCCAAGCAGGCAGCACAGAAGTGCTGGTAAGGTGCTGCCTGACCAATCTGACGAGAAGGAAAAGACAAACAGGCTTTGTGGTTCTGACTTCTTTTGGCATCTATTTCCCACAAGGAAAAGGAGAAAGTACCCAGTGTTCTCGCCCCTCCTTCAGTGATGAATCACTGGGGGCAGGTGAACAGCAGGTTTTCCCTGCACTCATCTCAGTAACGCTACCCCTGAGAAGCTGGAGAGAACTATTCATACTAAGATGCACGTGGATAATATTTCACCAGTTGGAAGAAAACTACATCTGAAACACTTTACAATATTCTAATATGATTTCTTTTTACATCTTTTTGATAACTGTTTTCTAGTCTAACCACAATACTGGCGCCTACCTCACATTTGTTCAGGGTCTTCAGCTGCCCAATTCTGGCAATAATAAACTGACGTGTGGTCTGCGCCTCTTTGCCTCCTTCAGTCAGGGGGTTTCTTACGCAGGACAGAGCATGCAGACTCTGTAACTTATCTAGCTCATTGATACATGACCACTGAAATGCAACAAAGGAAAATAAATGAAGATGAACATGTTCCAGGCAAATGAACCAGCAAGAGAAAAGCGGAAGTCCCTAGCTCTGATCTGAGGCACAGAATTTCATCATGCACCAGGTACCCACATACTTTCACTCTGTAACTGTGAATTAGCCAGTTTCTTATTATTTGGGGGGTTTATATAAGGAGTTTCATTCTGAGGAAGCACCTCTCTTTTAATTTAAAATATTTTTTAATGGAAGGAACCTAAAAACTCTTCCAGGAAGTATCGATGTAATGTGCACATTCTGAAGAAGTTCTTACTTGTGATATCTGATTGTCATTTACTACAAGGTACTGCAAGGAAGGAAACATTGATGTTTTGCACCCTAGAAAAAGGAGAGACAAATTACACAGTAGAAGTGAAATAAATAGCTGAAGTATGGGGAGCAGGGGTGGGTGGGATTTAATAATTGTGTATACCAATTCCAGCATCCGGAAAATGTACAGAAGAAATTCCAATGTCAGAAAGAATTAGTTGTTCTAATCTGAAGTTTAAAAAGTGAAATTGGATTACACAGAACAATATACAATTCTATGAGCTATCAACCAGGCTAGATTTGTCCATTTTTTTCTATACCCTAGGTTTTCCTAGCACATGAAATGCTTAGAAACCAAAGAATCCAACTTAGGGCATGCAAAGTGGACTCTTCATGCTACATGCTAATGATTCTACAGTCTAATAGCCTCTGGGTGCCAGCTGCTGTGCGAGGGGCTACAGGGGTCTCAGAGGAAAGAGATGCAGTCTTACTTCCCAATGAATAAAGGCTTAACATTATCATGAGGACCAAATTATTCATTCTTCAGTTATTTAGTACAGACACAGACATAAACTACATTATATAATGGTTCTCAAGTAATTTCTCTAAACATATTTGAATAATTTCCCAAAGAGTATTACTCACTTTTGGAATTCCACTATCATCCTATTTCCTTGAGAAACTATATAGAGTTTATGATCTACTGACTCAAAATTTACTAAGCACTTTTGTAATAAGGCACTTGAGGAGCAAAATTACCTGGGAAGATATGCTATTAGGAAGAGCTGATTTTCATCAATTAATCGATTACAGGAAATGTCTAATAACTTGACTGTCTGTAGAACATCAGCTGGCCTGTATGGAAAATAAAAATTTTCAACACCTACTTAATCTCTTAATTATTTTCAAAGACACAGCCTTAAAATACCTGCATTTGGTGATAAGGAGAGGTTGGGGGTTGGCAGGGGAATGGGACTACAGAAGGGCACCGTAAGGGATTCTTGGGTGGACATGCCGTGTGTCTCTACTGGACTAATGTCGGTGCCACAGGTGAGACACTGTACCAGAACTTTGCAAGATGTTACCCGTGGGGGAACTAGGAAATGGAGATAGGCATCGCTGGATATTATTCCCTATAACTAGAAGTGAGTCGAAATTGTCTCAAAAAGCTTAATTTTAAAAAGCCTACATTTGCCTGTAATAATAAATATCAATCTGTACAATAAAATCTCATTAATTTGAATCCTATAATTGAGAATCTGTTGTAAAATTGCCCATGTTTTTTTACAAAGTAATTTAATGAAATCAACAAAAAAGGATGGAACAACCACATATTTAAGAGAACCAAAGTTCCTATATAGACTTGGGTAACATCAATTTTGAATAGATAATACTGGTTAAAAATGCATGATCTATAGCATATCCAACAAAACTTTCATTTAGAAACAAGTTAAATATACTCATGTGAAACAAAGATTCATGTCTTCAAAAAGTTATTTTAGGGTTCCCACTCTGATGGGTTTTTCCTAAATTAGAATCAATTAGTGACATTTTACTTGGCATTCTACCTTGTGAAGGCAACAAATAAGTGTTTTTCATTTCTTATTTGCAAGTCCTAAAAATCAATGTTAGGTATAATTAAGAGCATTTATTTATTCAGAATGACTAAGTGACTCATGGATTTAAGTAAACCCTTCTTACCTTTCTGAAATGGAAATATTGTTTGACTCGAGGTACAGCTCCTCGAGGACGGGCCACCCAGACGCACACTGCAGCACCTGGGAGGAACTTAGTTCAGGGTGAGGCAGCCTCTGCTAGTTGTTCCTCCTGCGCGTTTACTACCATAACCCCCACCTGAACTTGCTTTAGAACTAAAGTGCCCCCCGGACACTCCATGACGGACTATATTTTGGGCTGGGTGCCAGTGGATAGGTGATAAAATTTTGCCATTACTAAGTAGGCCCCCGAGTCCTGAGCGTGCGGGAGCACACGCGAGCACACTGGCTACACACGGTAGGTGACCAGGGCATAACTCAGGCACACGGGGAATATTGCTTGGTCAGCAACATTCCCATTATCTGATAGTTTGCTGAACCAAAGGAAGGGAGCTGATATTCCTCAACTGATGCCTCAATTCTCAATAACAACCTGGGTTCATAAAGAATGCACTATTCGGACAAAATTCCCAAACAACTATTACTAAGTATTCTCACTTGACCTAACTGGCATCTCCATGATCTGGCTTTTTATGTGCCCTTCCTGTTCTGATGCTAAGTGCTGGAGAGAGAGCACCTCATGCGTAAGACACCCTAGGAAAGAAGTGACAGGGCCACCTGAAGGGGACAAGTTAAAGACGACCGACAGTAGGGGAGGCTCCTCAGCAGCACTCCACAGTGGTTGGGGGTGTTCTTATCTGCTTTTGGTTTGGAAGTGGAATATTCTGGGTGTGCGAAGTCAGATAACCTCTGACAGAAAAGAGTATCACCAGATACAAGTGCCAAATGCTGGGCCACGAATCCACTTTTGAACAAAGCTGTACACAATGAACTGGATTCTAGGAGCTGAACTTCAAACAAGAAAAGGGTGTGAGGACCTTTTGCCTGCTCAGCCTCTGCCCTAAGAACACTTGTGGGGAAACTTAGGGAGCTAAAAACTCAGCCGAAAGCCAGCTTTGAGGCTCTGTAGGCCTGGCATATTTATTGCATGCCACTATGCAGTGCCACTGTTAAGAAAGACACAAGGACAAATCAGAATGAGCCAAGAGAGACTATGGATTCCTAGATCCAAAATTCTACTTAAATACAATGACTTTGTAACTCCATTCTGTGAAACAGTTTAAAGAATCCTATTATTTGGATAATGGGATGATTAAAATGAAACCACAGGAATTCAAGATGGCAGCGAGAGAGGTGAGATGGAGAGCTCCTCCCAAAACCATAAATAGTACAAAAATATAGTTAAATAATACAACTAGCCTTAAAACAGCAACAAGAAAGAAGGCTGAAGCAAACTGCAAACACACCTCACAAACAGAGCAGACTTCATGAAATACAGTAATGTATGAAAGCCTTAATCTGGTGCGACCCAAGCCCTTCCCCCACCCCAGATGACCAGCGGGAGGAAGAGAAACAGAGCAGGTGGGGTGGAAGCCTGGGACTGCTGAACACCTAGCCCTGGAGATCTGCTTTGTGAGCAGAAACCTATAGTGTCTGGTGCTCTGGACGTTGGGGAGCTCGGACAAGTGGACTGGTTCAGAAACTGACATTCCAGCCGTTTGTGAAGGAGGGGATCCATGTCCAACAGCTCTGTGTCAGAAGAAAGGCAGGCAGTCTGAGAGGCTTTCTAGCAACAAGAGGGCTGCTGAAGGGGCAGGGTTTGGGCGGAGCTTGCTGCACAGGGGAAGGGAGAGCTGGACAAGGTTAAGGTTGTCTGGGCATGCTCTGCCCAGCTGGTTAGGAACTTTGAGGAGCTTCAGGTGCTCCATCCCCCGGGCTGCCTACTCAACTCTGAGGCTCCGCACAGTGACTGCAGCCTGCGGCACCTTCCTTCTAGCCTACCGGCACTGGTTGGCAAACTGCCAGTCACTGCTGGCATCATTCCAGCTGGAGCGAGGCCCCACCTAAAACAGCTAGAGACACAAAGCACAGAGGCTTACACGTGTGTGCTTAGCCCACTGGCTCTGACACTGGAGACAGGCACTGCAGGCAGGAATGAGGAAACAGATCTTTCCTCCCCCGAGGCACCAGCTCTGCTCCACTACGACCCCAACCTCAGTCTAGGGGCTGAGCAGCTCTAGAGACCAGAGTTTCTGGACACTAGTGGGCACCACACAGAAATATGAAATGACAAAAGAACATGGTCCAGACATAAATCTCACAAACCCTAGAAAGAGGGCCAAATGAAACTGAACCCACCAATCTTCCTCAAAGAGAGTTCAAAAGAAAAATTATAAACATGCTTATGGAGGTACAGAAAAATATTCAAGAACTCAGGAACGAATTTAAGTTGGAGATTCAATCATTAAGAAATTTCATATCTGAAATGAAACATACAATGGAGGGATTTAAAAGCAGATTAGATGTAGTAGAAGAGATGGTAAATGGAATAGAAATTAGAGAAGAGGAATACAAAGAAGCTGAGGCACAGAGAGAAAAAAAAATCTCTAAGAATGAAAGAATATTGAGAGAACTCTGTGACTAATCTAAACGGAACAATATTCGCATTATAGGGGTACCAGAAGAAGAAGAGAGAGAAAAAGGGATAGAAAGTGTCATTGAGGAGGTAATTGCTGAAAACTTCCCCAATCTGGGGAAGGAGATAGTCTCTCAAGCCATGGAGATGCACAGATCTCCCAACACAAGGGATCCAAGGAAGACAATATCAAGACATATAATAATTAAAATGGCAAAGATCAAGGATAAAGACAGACTTTTAAAAGCAGCTATAGAGAAAAAAAATATCACATACAAACAAAAACCCATCAGACTATCATCAGACTTCTCAAAAGAAACCTTACAGGCCAGAGGGGAGTGGCATGATATATTTAATGCAATGAAGCAGAAGGCCCTTGAACCAAGAATACTCTACCCGGCAAAGTTATCATTTAAATTGGAAGGACAGATTAAACAATTTTCAGATAAGCAAAAGCTGAGAGAATTTACCTCCCACAAACCACCTCTACAGTGCATTTTGGAGGGACTCCTATAGATGGAAGTATTCCTAAGGCTAAATAGATGTCACCCAAGGGAAGACAAAGAGTACAGAATATGACTCATAATATACAAAGAATGGAGGAGGAATAAAAAGGAAAAAAAAGAACCTTTAGACTGTGTTTGTAATAGCATATGAAGTAAGTTAAATTAGACTGTTAGATAGTAAGGGAATTACCCTTGAACCTTTGGTAACCACGAATCTAAAGCCTGCAATGGCAATAAATACATACCTATCGATAATCACCCTAAATGTAAATGATCGGAGTGTACGAATAAAAAGACATAGTGTTACTGAATGGATAAAAAAAAAAGACCCATCTGTATGCTGCCTAGAAGAGACTCACTTCAAACCTAAACACATAAAAAGACTGAAAGTAAAGGGATGGAAAAAGATATTTCATGCAACTAATAGTGAGATAAAAGCAGGAGTTGCAGTACTTTTATCAGACAAAATAGACTTCAAAACAAAGAAAGTCACAAGAGACAAAGAAGGACATTACATAATGATAAAAGGGTCAGTCCAACAAGAGAATATAACTATTATAAATATCTATGCACCCAACACAGGATCACCGACATATGTGAAACACATACACAATTAAAGAGGGAAATAGAATGCAATGCATTCATTTGAGGAGATTTCAACACAACACACACTCCAAAGGACAGATCAACCAGACAGAAAATAAGTAAAGAGGCAGAGGCACTCAACAACATATTAAAACAGATGGAACTAACAGACATCTACAGATGACTCCATCCAAAAGCAACAGGACAGACATTCTTCTCAAGTGCACATGGAACATTTTCAAGAATAGATCATATATTAGGCCACAAAAAGAACCTCAGTAAATTCAAAAAGACTGAAACTGTACCAACCAGCTTCTCAGATCACAAAGGTATGAAACTAGAAATAAATTACACAAAGAAAACGAAAAAGCCCACAAACACATGGAGGGTTACTAAAATGCTCATAAATAATCAATGGATCAATGACCAAATAAAAACAGAGATCAAGCAATATATGGAGAAAAATGACAACAATAATTCAACACCACAAAATCTGTGGGATGCAACGAAGACCGTGCTAAGAGGGAAATATATTGCAATACAGGCTTACTCAGGAAAGAAGAACAATGCCACATGAATAGTCTAAACTCACAATTAATGAAACTAGAAAAGGAAGAACAAATGAGGCCCAAAGTCCATGGAAGGAGGGACATAATAAAGATTAAAGCAGAAATAAATAAAATTGAGAAAAATAAAACAATAGAAAGAATCAATGAACACAGGAGCTGGTTCTTTGAGAGAAATAAACAAAATAGATAAATCCCCAGCCAGACTTATCAAGAAAAAAGAGAATCTACTCACATGTTCAGAATCAGAAGAAAGGAAAAATCACTGCAGACACCACAGAAATACAAAGAATTATGAGAGAATAGTACGAAAAATTATAGGGTAACAAACTGGATAACCTAGAAGAAATGGACAACTTTCTAGAAAAATAACACCTTCCAAGGCTGACCCAGGAAGACACAGAAAATCTGAATAGACCAATTACAAGCAAGGAATTGAACTGGTAATCAAAAAACTACATAAGAAAAAAAACTCCTAAACCAGATGGTTTCACTCCTTAATTTCATCAAACATTTAGTGAAGACCTAATACCCATCCTCCTGAACGTTTTCCAAAAAGTAGAAGAGGAGGGAATACTCCCAAACTCATTCTATGAAGCCAACATCACTCTAATACCAAAACCAAGCAAAGACACCACAAGAAAAGAAAATTACAGACCAATATCCCTGTTGAACATAGATGCAAAAATACTCAACAAAATATTAGCAAACTGAATTAAAAAATACATAAAAAAGATCATCCATTATGATTAAGTGGATTCATCCCAGGGATGCAAGGATGGTACAACATTCGAAAATCCATCAACAAAAAGAAGGACAAAAAGCACATGATCATCTCCATAGAGGCTGAAGAAGCATTCAACAAAATTCAACATTCATTCATGATAAAAACTCTCAACAAAATGGGTATAGAGGGCAAGTACCTCAACATCATAAAGACCATGTATGACAAACCCACAGCTAACATCATACTTAACAGTGAGAAGCTGAAAGCTTTTCCTTTAAGATAGGGAACAAGACAAGGATGCCCACTCTCTCTACTTTTATGCAACATAGTTCTGGAGGTCCTAGCCATGGAAATCAGACAACACAAAGAAATAAAAGGCAAGGAAGAACTCAAACTGTCCCTGTTTGCAGATGACATGATATTGTACATAAAAAACCCTAAAGAATCCACTCCAAAACTATTAGATCTAATATCTGAATTCAACAAAGCTGTGGGATACAAAATTCATACACAGAAATCTGTTGCATTCCTATACACTAACGATGAACTAGCAGCAAGAGAAATCAGGAAAACAATTCCATTCACAATTGCATCAAAAAGAATAAAATACCTAGGAGTAAACCTAACCAAGGAAGTGAAAGACCTATACCCTGAAAACTATAAGATACTCTTAAGAGAAATTAAAGAGGACACTAATAAATGGAAATTCATCCCATGCTCTTGGGTAGGAAGAGTTAATATTGTCAAAGTGGACATCCTGCCTAAAGCAATCTACAGATTCATTGCAATCCCTATGAAAATACCTACAGCATTCTTCAATGAACTAGAGCAAACAGTTCTAAAATTCATATGGAACCACAAAAGACCCCGAATAGCTAAAGCAATCCTGAGAAGGAAGAATAAAGCAGAGGGAATTATGCTCCCTGACTTCAAGTTCTAATACAAAGCCACAGTAATCAAGACAATTTGCTACTGGTACAAGAACAGACCCATAAACCTGTGGAACAGACTAGGGAGCCCACATATAAACCCAAGCATATATGGTCAATTAATATATGATAAAGGAGCCATAGATACACAATGGGGAAATGACAGCCTCTTCAACAGCGGGTGTTGGCAAAAGTGGACAGCTACATGCAAGAGAATGAAACTGGACTACTGTCTAACCACATACACAAAAGTAAACTCAAAATGGATCAAAGATGTGAATGTAAGTCATGAAACCATAAAACTCTTAGAAAAAAATATAAGGAAAAATCTCTTGGACATAAACATGAGCGACTTCTTCATGAACATATCTCCCTGGGCAAGGGAAACAAAAGCAAAAATGAACAAATGGGACTATATCAAGCTGAAAAGCTTCTGTACAGAAAAGGATACCATCAGTAGAACAAAAAGACATCCTACAGTATGGGAGAATATATTCATAAATGACATATCCCATAAGGGGTTGACATCCATATTATATAAAGAGCTCACACACCTTAACAAACAAAAAGCAAATAAGTCAATTAAAAAATGGGCAGAGGAGCTGAACAGACACTTCTCCAAAGAAGAAATTCAGATGGTCAACAGGCACATGAAAAGATGCTCCACATCGCTAATCATCAGAGAAATGCAAATTAAAACCACAGTGAGATATCACCTCACACCAGTGAGGATGGCTGCCATCCAAAAGACAAACAACAACAAATGTTGGCGAGGATGTGGAGAAAGGGAAACCCTCCTACACTGCTGGTGGGAATGTAAATTAGTTCAACCATTGTGGAAAGCAGTATGGAGGTTCCTCAAAAAACTCAAAATAGAAATACCATTTGACCCAGGAATTCCACTCCTAGGAATTTACCCTAAGAATGCAGCAGCCCAGTTTGAAAAAGACATATGCACCCCTATGTTTATCGCAGCACTATTCACAATAGCCAAGAAATGGAAGCAACCTAAGTGTCCATCAGTAGATGAATGGATAAAGAAGATGGGGTATATATTCACAATGGAATATTAGTCAGCCATAAGAAGAAAACAAATCCTACCATTTGCAACAATATGAATGGAGCTAGAGGGTATTATGCTCAGTGAAATAAGCCAGGTGGAGAAAGACAAGTATCAAATGATTTCACTCATATGTGGAGTATAAGAACAAAGAAAGAACTGAAGGAACTAAACAGCAGCAGACTCACAGAACCCAAGAATGGACTAATAGTTACCAAAGGGAAAAGGACTGAGGAAGATGGGTGGGAGGGAGGGATAAGGGGGGAAAAGGGTATTACAATTAGCACACAGAATGTAGCGGGGGTGGGGGTGCGGTGGGGGCATACGGGGAAGGCAGTATAACACAAAGACAAGTAGTGATTCTATAACATCCTACTACGCTGATGGACAGTGACTGCAAGGGTATGTGGTGGGGACTTGATAATAGGGGGAGTCTAATAACCATAATGTTGCCCATGTAATTGTATATTAATAATAGCAAAATTAAAAATTAAAAAAATGAAACCACAGTTGTGCTTGCTCTATTAAGCCAAGGATTTAAAATTGCTTATTATTGGGTAAGAAACCAAAGAAATCACCTCAGCCCATGTTATTCCTGTTCGGTTAAGGACTAAAACCTTCAGTGTAGAAAATGCTCTGGTTTGAGACGATGAGCCAGTTGGAAATTTCAGTAGATTTTCACTGTGTGGAAGAAGAAGATATAATGTGCTTATTGCTATACAGTGGGTCCAAATGAAACAGCCATTGAAAACAATTTGGGATTTAATATGAGGAGTTTGGTTTCTTTCAACCTTAAAATGAAATTATATTAAAAACAAAGTGAGTCAAGACTACCTGATTTCTAATATTTACAATATACAACTTTTTGGAATCTGACATGCAAAGATGTTTTCACATGATGTGGCCACCAGTCTCCTAAACATAAGGCTCAGGCATTTGTAAGGGCAGCTCCAGCTTCCCGCTTCCCAAGATGCAGTTCTAGACATTATACAATCAGATCCCACTCTCAAGAATGTTACTGATATGCTAGATTGTGGGCAAGAATTTTGTTTCTCCAGAGTCTGCCCTTTTGCTATCAGGATAGAGGAAATAAATTACTGCCTCTTAAGTTCTCTCTCAAGAGCCTCAACTCAGAATGTATTCAATTTTGACAGTCATTTTGAAAGAAGATACCATTAAAATATATTAGCCCTTATTTCCAGAAAAGGAAACACCATGGGCCAAATTACAGCCTTTGCCCATTTGGAAGCACAGCTAATTTTGCCTGACTCTGCTACACTGAGCCTACCCAAGCCAGGTGCTACTCACCTGGATATGTAAAGTTGGATCAAGTATGAAAGGGAAGACTAGTTGAGCCTTTGGACAGTTAGGTTCTGAGATTAAAACTAATCAAATATTCAAGAAGGCCTGGAAAACTGTCACATTAGTAAAATATGTAGATTAGTGAACAATCCTCATCTGAATGGAATTAAAGAGCATTCCAATGAAATTACTTGTTACGAAAACAATTGAATTTTAGAAGCTTCAAATCAACTAGCAATTTTAATGTCACCTACCCTACTCCCCAGTTACCCAACAGGTGGTCCATCTTTCATGGTCAGGCTTACAAGAAATATAAAGATTTTTTCAAGTCAAAGTGTCAACCTATCACCCCCACAATCAAAAGTAAAATACACTCCCTATTAATGAATTATCTCGTGTGACCATTTGAGAAACTATAGTAATTAAAGAATAAGTTAAAGAAAAGGTTAGAATAAGTTAACCTTAGATAAATTCAAGTAAGCCATCTTCCCACGTTACACCCCAGAGATGCTATGAGGGAACAGGAGAGATTAGCAGTTCCATATTATATGACATTAGGCAACCAAGAGTTCCTACCTGAGATTAAGAAATTCCAGGTGTTTGAGTTGATCAGCAATAGCTATGACTTCATCCCATGATGACAGCAGGTTTTTTGACAAATCTGCCTTTCTAATATCTAAACACACGTTAAGAAACAGTAATATAGAAACATTGATAAAACACGTAACAGTAGTTACCTCAATTCTGGAGCATGGGAATCTTTTAAGTTTTCACTTTATACCATTTACTATGCTTGAGATTTTTTTTATGAGCACATATTACTTTTTACCTTTTCAAATCATCTAACCATGTAGAAACTAAAAAATTCATTGTCATACACTGCAAACTTGAGGCAAACATCTACAATCAAGTGAATCAGAACCACCATGGTACTAAGCCATTCTAACATTACCCAACAAAAAGAGACAGAAAAACAGTGATGGAAATTTTGATAAAGCACCTACAGTGTACCGGTGGCCTTGCCCTTGCCCACTGCTCAGCGGCTGCTGCCCACACCAAGAATGTGTGCCCTCTCCTGTGGAGCCTCACAGCGCCCTGCATCCTGTGCGGCAGCAGCCCCAGGTCACCAGTGGCCTCTCCAAGGAGACAGCAGGGGCTAGCTCGGACAAATGCTCTACAGTGCCAAGAAATGTTTGAGATTTCAGAGGCTTTCTTGTAGCTGGGATGCATTTAGTATGATACCCACCACCCCCGGTACAGGAATTCAGAGAAGGGTAAACCAGGAGGACAGAAAGAAAGGGGCACTTGAGCTGAATACAAGAAGAGACACAGCTTAGCAAAGCCCCGGGGCAGAGATGGAAGAGAAGCTTGGAACAGGAATGGACCAGCTAAAGGAGAATATTACACACTACTCTGATATGTATAGAAATTATCCAATTCATTTATCTCTTCCACAATTACTGGGAGCCAGGAGTATAGCAGTGAACACAATGGTCTCAGTAGGGGAGACAATAAGCATGTACAGCTATATTGTGCCAGATGCAGACATGTGCTTGAAGTAACAGAGCAGGGCATTCGGGAGAAGGGGTGTGGGGTATGTGGATAAAATGAGTTTCTGTGGTCAGGATTCTCACCTGGTCCTGGTTGACTAGCTCACTGCACACCTGTGGGCAATACATGGCTGTTGACTATAGAGCTCTGCCCAGTGGTCTGGGCATGACACGGTGGCATGGCTGCAAGGCTGCAGGAGAGCAGAGCAGAGGCTGGAGTGGTGGCAGCACCAAGGACAGAGGCCCAGAGGACGGCTGTGCGGGACGACTGTGCCGAGAGGCCCAGAAGATGGCTGTGTTGGACGGCTGTGCAGGCAGAGAGGCCCAGAGGACAGCTGTGCAGACAGAGGGGCCCAGAGGCAGAGACCGGCTTGCTGCATGCAGACTCACTCTGAGTGAACAGGATTTTAGTGACTGACCTGCCACCTGGAAATAAAGTTGGGTATAATCCTTTAACCCCAAGAACGTTTTGCTGTCAATTTCTTTGGTCACATTGAATCCATAGCAAACTTGCCTGGGGCTGAAACCCCTTGGCAAGACAGGTAACTTACAGTGTTCATGGAAGACCTCCTCTATGAAGGTGACCTTGGGGCAGAGAACCAAAAGAAATGAAGGAATGCCATCTTGGAGAAGAGCACTGGGGCAGAGGGTGTGACACATGCAAAGGCCCTAAGGTTTGAACAGGTCTGGCTTATGACAGGGACAGCAAGCCCAGTGTGCCTGCGGGAGAGAGAGCGGGAGATTCTGGAACTGAGGTTACAAAGTCCACAGGGGCCAGGCCAGATCACAAAGGGACCTGCAGGCTGCTACAGAGTCTTTGCTAGTTTCTGCCTGAAATGGAAGCTACTGAGGACTTTGAAGTACAGTGGTGTGACCTTGGTCTTTAATCAAAAGGTCACTCTGCTATTGTGTTAAGCAATAAAGCAGGGAAATAGAGCAGAATGAGGATTCAGGAGATGCCAGCTGACAATCTAGGCTTGGGCCAGACTAGGAGCCCTCATGGGATGGGAAATGTCAGATTTGAAGTCCCATAGCAACGTAGAGCCGAGAAGATTCCCAGATGGATTTAGAGATGTGAGAAAAAGAGGAAGTGGAGGATAACTCCAAGGTTCTGGCCTGTGCCACTGGGACTGCAACTACTGAGACAGGAAAGATCACAGGATGAGCAGGTTTGAAGAGACTCGGAGTTCTAAATTTGTTACATTTGAGATGCCCATGGACAACCAAACAGAAGCATGGAGAGACGCAGAAGGGGAGCGCTCTGGCTGAGACCCAGGTCGGGAAGCTCCGCACTGCAGGGCTTTCCCACTGAGGAGCGCCTGGGCACTCCCAATGCTTGCAGGAGGCTGAGGAGGCGTGGTAGCAAGGGAAAGAGACTCGATCCGGCGAACCACCGCCGTCTCAGGCCTGACGCTAGGTGCAGGACACCCTACTCTAAGAAGCCACCCAGGTGCCGAGCAGTTGTAATCGTGGGGCCTTGTTCAGGGGAACAAGTGTGCATTCAAACCCAAATCTGCCTCAATCCAAAATCCATTTTCTTGTACCCACAACGCAACACGGAGCCTACTTAAGATAAACATGGATAAAACAGCTTTGTATAAAAATAGGGCCATCAGTCCATGGGACTGATTGGAAAGCAACACTACTGGGCAGGCACCAAGTAGGAAGCTGCACAGGGCAACCAGGAGGGAGGGAACGGGGGTGGGAACCCGCAGCAACGGATGGCTCTCAGGCCGGCGCAGAGGATGGAGGGCTAGGAAGGCTGTCACGTTATTCAGAGGTTAGGCCTTAGGTGGTAATGTCTCTACATAATATCCCTAGTTCACTTACTGGCTACAAGCCTAAAGTATTTATTCTCTGGCTCTTTTAGGAAGCTTGCCGACACCTGAAGATTTTAGCACACAGACGGCAGTGAGTTGAAAATAATGCCATCATGCAGGCTGTGATCACATAGCAAACGGGCTGTGCACGGTAAACAGCTTCGCGCAGGCGCAGTAGCGAGCGGAGCCCCACGTGCACGCGCACCGAGCAGCTCCCGCGGCCACGCAGTCCTTGTTCCTCGGACACCCGCCCTTCCTCAGCGTAGCTCCCAGGGTGGACGAGCTCGGCCTGCTGAGTCAGTGGGCTCTAAGGGGAGCACCCCTAAACTGCAGGAAACACCCCGAGCAATACTTCAACCTCAGGCAGGAACTCAGTCAGGAACCACCACACATTCATCACTGTGTCTGCAAATATCAACCGTGGCTTGATTACCTCGCGTTTGGAACCTCATTTCTTGCAGACGTTTTCCTCCGGGGAAGAGCAGTATAAACAAGCACGAGGTGACCCTCCGGGACACTGCCGACAATCCGGTCAACCACCCTGCATTCTGAGACCCCTCACTGACCAGGTCTTTTCTGACATGTGGTTCAGAAGCCTTGAGCCACTCAATTGCCATTCTCATGAAATCATTTAGGAATTGGGCCAGCGGATCACATTCGGCTCCTTACCAAACCTGGTTCCACGTCCACTCCAAGCCCCCAAAGCTGAGGGGAGGACACCTCAGACACACCGGGTGAGGAGCTCTGCTCTCACTTCTGTCACCACAAAGTACATACAGCTGCTAGTTAGGAATACTTCGCTAAAAAGCTGCTCAGCTGCCATCTCTTCACTCAGCAAAGTGCTGATAAGCCGCCATCTTTTGCATAAGTTATTATGTGAGATTAGGCAGATGGAAAGAGTTGCGAGAAGACCTTTTAAAGCTGGAGAAAGTCTATTTGACTTGCCATTAGGATTTTTTTTTTAACTTATCTCCTATATTTTTGGTTGTGGGCATAGAAGCACTGTATGACCAAAAAAAAAAAAAAAACTTACAAGAAGGTAGACAAAAGAGAGTACACAAACTGGATGACGTTCTTCACACAAGAGGGCTGCGGAGCCCTGGGCATCCTGCCTGGGCTCGGGCAGGGAAGGGGGTAAAGGCAATGGGCAGAGGCAGAGCAGCCCTGACTGTTCTTTTTAAGGAGCCCCCTCCAGAATCCTCACTGCCTCACCTGAGAGCAAAGGGCTCTGGAAAGGTAAATAATCCACCGGGGCAGCGTCAGCCCAGGTGAGCTGACCTGCTGTAAGGAAGGACTGGAGAGAGCAGTCACTGGGAAGGCAACTAGTGGCATCTGGCGGAAGCATCAAATCCAAAGTCAGGTCCCAGTGACCAGTTACCACTGAAAAGGATACTAGGGCATGCTTTGGCAATTCCTCCTTTGTCACCAGCACAGTTTACTGTACAGTTCCTCAAAGAAATTTCTTGCAAATTGCTCAGCCGACTGCATGAAAAACACAGTTCACATGTACAAACATATATGCTATCCTTTGACCCTTTAAAAAACAGAAGCAACTCAGACATACAAAAAGTACCAAAAATAACAAATGCCAGTACCCACCATCCAACTTAATAAAGCATTACCAAAAAGAAAAGCATCACAAACGTTACAAATATAATCAAAGCCCTTTGTGTCCCTTTCCATGATACATCCCCCTTCTCCTGAACTTCCCATGGGAAACCAGTTACTACATGTGGTATTTATTTAACCTTAAGCATTCGTTAATAGTTCTATTTACTTCCATATCCCTAAACAATTACAGTATCTTTGTGTATTACAAAACTTGATATAAAGGGTATCCTACCATATATATCCTCCTTCAACTTCTCAACAGTGTATTGTCAGTAGTGAGATTCAGCTGTATCAATACACATACTCTAAAACATTTTCACCTCTTACTAGTTTTTTACTATATGAACAGACCACAGTTAATTTATTTGCTCCTGCAAACATTTAGATTATTCCCAACAGTGCTTGAAACACTACTGTGTACTTCTTGGACTCCCATGTCAGTCTATTTAGGAATACATCCTAGAGAGCATGTGTATCTTCAGCTTTACCAGATACTCTCAGAAGCCACTTTTTAAGGGTAGAGAATCTAGGTTTTCTATCCATTAAAAGAACCCATGTATAAATAGTACTTAAGAGTCTCTAAAACACACAACATGCAGTCAGACTGCTGAGTTCAAATCCCAACTCCACCACCTCCTTTGGCCTCACATGAGTTACTGTCTCTGAGCCTCAGATTCCACATTTATAAAGTGCTATGAGGTATACCCATGTTCACAGCAGGAATACTCACTGTAGACAAAGGGTGGGAGCAACCCAGTGTCCACCAACACTGAATAGTCAAGCAAAGTGAGGCACAGCCACACGGTGGAGTATGATTCAGCCTTAAAAAGGAAGGAAATTCTGACACCTGCTATGATGTGGGTGAACTTTGAGGGCACTGTGCTGAGTGAAATAAGCCAGACACAAAAGGGCAAATACTGTATGAGTCCATTTATATGTGGTCCCCAGAGGGATCACCTTCATAGGCACAAAATGTACAAGGGTGGGTGCCAAGGGCTGGGGAGAGGGGACACGAGGAGCTGTTTAATAGGGACAGAGCTTCCGTTTGGGAAGATTTACATCTAGAGATAGGCAGCAATGATGGTTGCCCAACAACATGAATGAATACCACTGAACTACACACTTGAAAATGCTTATGATGGCAAGTTTGTATACAATTTTTAAAATGCTATTATTTAGTGTGACATTCTCAAAATACCACCTAATGTACACTAAGTTATTTTATAATCACTTATAAAATAAAAATAAAACTGACAACTTTTGAAGTAAATACTAAGATCAAAATGTAAGGCATGAGCTTTTATAATCATTGGAAATTAGGAAAAAGACAACTGCCAAGTTCTAGGGCAAAGGCTCCCAAACTTTCTCAATTCATGGGGCCCCTGGCATTTCAGTAATTTTCTCATGGTGCCATTAGGCCAAAAGAAATACCTCACAGGTCCATTTGGTAAGTAGTTTGGGCCAAACAACTTCATAATTATTTATGCCCTAACAACTTACATCTGTTAGGCATTGCCCACCTTCCCAAGCCGGAAAACAGACTGGACATCAGCACATCCATTTCATGTTCGCTGATGATTTTCAAGAGATACTTGTTTTTTATCAAAGCAATTGCTAACAACCCAGTTCTACAGACATGTGACACCATTGAAAGGAACTGCAGGAATAATTTGAGACTGGAATCATGAAACTCACATTAATAGTCTGCACCCTATCTGGATAGATGTTGCTGTTTCACTCTAACATTGACAATCTCCTGCTGTGCCCCCTGAGCTCCCTGCAGTGCAGACGAAACCTTGGTACACAGCTTAGGGGCACAGGTCTCAATACAGACATCACTTCAGAGCCAAAGGTATCTCCAGGAGAAATCATACAGAGCGGTTTTCATTGGTTTTTGACTCCTTTATTGTAAGTCTGAGCTGTACAGTCAAAGCAGGTCATCTGGATATTATTAAGGAGACAATACAATGGCTTCAAGGAGTGGTTTCCATCTCTAAAAATGATGACTACCACTCACTGCATCATCTCACCTTATCATTCACAACAGCTCTAACAACTGAGGCTGAGAAATGAGAAGCAACTAGGCTCTAAGAGCTCGAAAGTGGCTTAGCGGACATCTGAGCCCAACCTGACTCCAACATCAGGGCCGGTCCAAGAAAGACACTAATTGCTGAATGCAGTGATACTCCAGTGGTGGGCTTACTGACCAAAAAATTTCATAAGATATAGTTGTTCATAAAGTAGGGGAGGAAAATCTGTTTAATTTGTTAACATTCACAGAGCCCATGGTCTTCTTTGAAAGAGATCAGCCAGTAAAAAAAAAAGTGCCTCTTTTAGAGTAAAAGATTTAAAATATTTTCATTTTAAATGGAAAAACTTAAGCAAAGAACTATAACCCCATGAAACATATACAGTTCTTCAAATGCATATAAATCAGGACAAATGGCAAAAACATTCATGAATATTATCTCTTGGCAGTGGCGTTAGTTGTTTTTCTTCAATTTATATTTTCTAAAGTCGTGACAATAAATGTATATTATTTTGTAATTAACAATCAAGTTGTTGTTTTTAAAAAATCTTGATTTACTCTGAGGTTTTTTTTAAATTACTGGTCATCTATGTTAAAAAGCAGAGATATTTATTCTTCCACAGCCACCATGTGCACTTTAAATTTTGTATTATGTTAAATCTTACTAATAAAAGCAGCAGCAAAAAAAAAAAAGCAAAGAAATTTACTTTGAACAAAACCCTAGTTCAATCCTACTTTAGACTGAAAGATTGCAGGCGTATGCCAAGTGGCTGCAAAGCTACTCTCCACAGGGGTCACTTCGAGGATGCCTCCTTAGAGTCAGGGTCAAACATCTCCGCAGTGCCCTCACTAAACCTGAAGGTTCTTGTGCAGTTGTGGGTGTTTGGTGTGGATATCACTTTCCTCTCTCTCTGATTCAGACAGTTCATCAAAATGAGCAGTGCCTTCGCACAGAATCATTGTGTTCAGGGAGAACAGAGAATGTTCAAACTCAGTTTTTAAATGCATTATTTAGTGCCCTTCAGACTGCTACATGATAATTTGGGGTACTTCTTTAAAGTAAGAGACCACTCTATTCTAATTCAATAGATCTGGAGTGGTACCCAGTATTTTACAGCTTTACCCCTAGGTGATCAGCAAGTGCAGCCAGAGTTGGGAACCACTCAGTACCAGATAGTACCAGCATGCTACATGGCGCAGGTAACGATCTAGATTTCTGTTCCCACTTTTGACTTACCATCCAGCTAGGAATGTCACCATGAAATAGAAAAGGGCCAAAATGTCAACCTCTAGTTATAAAATAAATAAGTTCCAGAGATGAAAAGTACAGCATAAAGAACATAGTCAATAATATCATAACAACTTTGTATGGTGAGAGATAGTAATACACTAACTGTAGTAACATTTCATAATGTTATGTAATTGTCAAATCAATGCTGCACAAGTGAAACCAATATAATATGTAAACTAATTAGCAGATGTAATGTTGGGGGGGCACGGGGAGGACTGTACAACTCAGAGAAGACAAGTAGTGATTCTATAGCATCTCACTACGCTGATGGACAGTGACTGTAATGGGGTTGGTGGGGGAGACCTGATGAAGGGGTAGTTTAATAACCATAATATTGCACATGTAATTGTAGATTAATGATAATAAAATAAATTATATTAAAAAAGAATACTAAAAAATATATATATGTAAACTATACTCCCGTTAAAAAGGGTTAAAAAAAGGCAACCTTAGATACTTAATAACTAATCAATACAAGACAGTATTGTGTAAATATTAGTAACAGGCAAATAAATGTTTTAATTCCAATCAAGGAAAGTGCAATGACTGTGTTAAAATAAGAATTTTAATTTCCCTGAATATTCAATCCTCGTATTCTTACAACTTGCAGTTTGTACAGAATGAATAGACCAGTTTGGGGGCAAAGTTCTGAGCATCAACATAGAGTCATGTGAACTTTTAAACCCTGAACACTGATGAAACTGTGAAAGTCAGCTTTCCATTATCAACTCTACTTACCTTTGCTTTCTTATAATAGAGTCAAAACCAATAGTTTCCACAGGCTTATTTCCAATTGTAACATTTTGCCCTTTTCCATCTTCTTCTGGTCCATCTCCTAAAACATAGCGTTTCTTAACAGCAGTAAGAAAGTCTACTCCAAAATTTACTTTGTTGGGACGAATAAAGGATCCTCCTGTTGGATGCCTGTTAAAAAAAGACAGAAATGGAACAGAAAATATCCATGGGGACATTTTAATAGGATGACATGCAAACAGCCTTTATAAACTGTCTGCAAATACACAAAATGTCTGCATTTACAAATTTGTTTACAAACATCTCGGCAAATAAAAGCATTATACAAGTAAAAAAAAAGATAGAAAAATTATCATCCATGAAGAATGGCCATAAGTGCAATATTCTGAAGGTTTTCAAATTTTTCTGTATGCCAAAAAATCAAAATCAGCATAAAAGGGAAAATAATATACTAATAAAACATATAATCAATATGATCGAGGGTCGTGAGCTTATTATGCAAGCATGTAAAATCCCAATAGATAAACAGAGAAGAATATGGAACAGATCATTCTTATAAGAAGAAAGGGAAGTATTAAATCCATGGGGGAAAGTTTTACCTTGCTAATGACTAAGAAAAACAAATTCAACACAGTTAATGATTCTGTAACATCTTACTACATGGTGGATAGTGTCCCCACTGGAAAGGGTGACGACTTGATAATATGGGTAACTGCTGAACCACTGTGTTGTGTATTTGAAACCAACATAAGATTGTATATCAGTGCTATTCTACTAAAAAATAATTTTAAACACAAATTCAAATAATGAAATTATTTTCAATAAAACTGGCATAAAAACAAAGAAAAATCATAACACCTCATAAACTGCAAGATTAGATTTGTTTTTGATTGTATAATCATACTCCTGAAAATTTGTCAGCAGGAAATAATATAAAAATAAAAACAAAATTGCATTTACAAATATTCAGTATAATGGTACTTATCTGTTATTGAGGAACCCTGGAAACCATAAAAATACCCAACAGGATAGGAACTATTAAATAACCAGATAGATGTAGTTATTAAAAAATTCTAGTTGTAATATTTAATAAAATAACTCCCAAAATAATGCTAAGATTTCAAAAAACAACCAAATTGCACATGATACAACTATAGGAATCATACCTACACACAGACAAACATTGGCTAAGGACATGAAAATATGTGTAACAAGATTATGTACAAAATCTTTTAAATGAGAAATTAAATTTGAACTAAATACATCTTAGAAGCTTAAATATGGGGCTAAAATAGAACATGTGGGAAGAATTTTACAGAAATATAAGGTGTTTTACCACAATTTATATTCAGGTTTTATAGCAATTTTTAGTAAAATTCAGTAGCAGAATATAACAGAAATATGAATCACAGCGCTGTGTGTAATGGCCATGGCCATGCTTTCCAAGAGGCTCACACTGGGTCTGCACACCCATCACATGTCAGCTTTCAGCATGACAGTGGCACCTCACTGTCAGGGCCATCTAAGCACGCCCTATAAAACACTATCAATGTCAACATTATCATCGGATAATTTGAGAGAATGATGAAATACAAGAATTGTCAAAAACTTATTATAAACATTATTTGAACTTAATACATTTAATTCTGAAAGAAATTGAAACTTCTTAGAATTTATCATAAATTAAAAGGATGAAGACCAATACTGATGATACATGTCAATATAAAAACATCTACACTTTTCCTGGGAAGTGGGTCCATAGAGATTACTGGATTGTGACAGAAACTTGTGACCCCTGCAACTTAGGAGTCATGCTACATGTAAGAAGTGGTCATTAGAACCCAAAGAATGGGCTGTCCCAGAAGCCAGGTGCTGCGAACAGTGACAGCAGAGGCCGCCACTGAATGCAGCAACCAGAAGGGAAGCCAGCGGCAGCCGGGGCCCAGCGGGGCAGAAGCCTGACGGCGTGAGTTCCAGCAAGTGAACTCTCGTCCCAAGGAGCTTCATTGGGAAGGGAGAAGAGAACAGGGACAACAGTTGACAGGAGACCGGGGACCCAAAGGGGGAATGTTTTAAAATGGGAGACAGTATCAAATTTATATGTTGATGAAAATAATCCAATGGAGAAGGGAAAATTGATGACACAGAAAATTAAATTCTCTGTCACAGCAAAATCAGGTTCTGAGTTTGTATAGTACATTTACACACTATACAAATAGTGATATTTAAGGATCTCCAACTACCAGAAGCTTCCTAGAAAATATTACATTTGAACCCTAGGAAAGGCTCATATTGTAAAGAGCACACTTCTGCTTTAACACACACAATTATATCACTACAATAAAGAGATTAAATGTAGGTTAGCACCATTTTTAAGAGTTCCAAGGGGGATCTACCTAAGGGATTATCTAGTCTAGAACTTCTCAAACTTAACCTAAAAAGCTTGGTACCTAGAAAGCTTATTGGATTCCCCGCTACCCATCCCGAGACGCTCCCTCAGTGGGGCCTGGGCCCAGGAATCTGCTTGCTGGAAACAGTGCTCCACAGGATTTTGATGTAGGCAGGCCTCATGTCCTGTTCCAAGAACTCTGATCTAGTCTAACCCTGTGTCAGCTGGGGACCCAGGGGTCTGCTGCTACACAGGCCTCATAACCAAGACCAGCACCACCAGTGCACTGTCCTTGCCCATATTTCTGTCCTGGCCCATAGATGGAAAGCAATGGCTTATTTTGGTAAATTTAACACATTCCTTATATTACAATCCTACTTAACATACATGTTCTTAAGATGGGAGCAGGGAATAGACTGTGAATGGGGGCAGCAGCTGCTCTGGCTTCACTACTTAACCAGCTATGTGACTGCGGGCAACTGAATTTACATTCTCAAAGTCTTCTCGTCTATAAAGACTTAACAATTGAGGTGATTTATAAGGATCAAATAAATCATAATATATAAACTACCACTATATCGCCTGGCATAATATATCTCTCCTTTACATGCATTTATTTTATCTGTCTTGCCAATGGGTTTCAGCCCTGGGCAAGTTCACCATGGATTCAGTATGACCAAAGAAAATGACAATAGGATGTTCTTGGGGTGAAAGGGTACACCCAACTTTATTTCCACGGTGGCAGGTCAATCACTAAACCCCATCCACTCAGAGCAACTCTGCACACAAGCCGGTCTCTGCCTCTGGGCCTCTCTGCCCACACAGCCATCCTCTGGGCCTCTGTCCTCAGCACTGCCATGAATCCAGCCTCTGCTCTGCTCTGCTCTCCTGCAGCCTTGCAGCCATGCCACCATGTTGCCCAGAGTACTGGGCAAGGCTCTTTATATAGAGTCAACAACGATGCATTGTCCACACCTGTGTAGTGGAGCCAGCCAACCAGGGCCAGGTGAGAATCCTGGCCACAGGAACTTTCATTTTATCCACACTCCACCCCTCCAGAATTCTCTCCTCTCAATCTATGTGCCCTCAATCCTCTGCAATGGTCCCTGTGCAAGAAAGCTGGAGCACTGTAGCCAAATTCCATAATAACAACAGAGGCTACGACAATATACAAATAACAAAAATTACAACAAATTATAATAACCCTCAAACCTGAGGAGATCCATTGCATATTCAAACCAGTTCTAAAAAATTATAATAACCCTTAAGCCTGAGGAGATCCACTGCCACCAAGTGGTCATCCTGGCTGTATTCAAACCAGTTCTACTCAGTTGAGTTACCAAAAGGACCATGGGTGGGCCTTACAATACCCACCTTCTCCAGCCTCTCCAGCAAAAAGTCTTGCAGACACACAGGCTGATCTTGTTGCTTTATCTCGGCCTTCTGCTTCATCCTCAGCAGCCAGAACCGGCGCTCCGTCCCAATCGCTGCCACAGCTCCTGTCATCCAATTTCCTTCATCTGCTCCTGCCTTTTCAAACCAACCCACATCTGGGTCCTCGCGACCTTCACGGGGCCCTTTAAATTCTTGCTTTGAGAAACAGACCATATTTCCTTTTGTGCTTGAGCCTGAGGATAGAAGCAGAGCATGGAGTGCTCCACGACCTGAGGAGGGGCCTGCACCGCTCCTGAAAAAACCCGCAGTTGCCAAGTCCTTCTAACTTTCCACCAGCTTTTAACCAGGTGGGGTCTCAACCGAGGAAAAGCCGATGCCTCCAGCATGGGCAGGGCCTCCATCCCGACCTGTTCATCAAACCTCCACTCCTCTATTTCTGGGGCTGACGGCTCCACTAAATCCTTCTCTTGCCCCACAGCACCCGGCAGCCTGCATGCTGCTGCTTCTCATGTCGCTCCTTCTCGGGCCTCTACTCCTTCTCATGCTGCTTATTCCTGGGCCACAGCACTTTGTAGTGGCACCATTTCAGTCAGCTTTCCCTTGGGGGGGACCCCAGTCCTCCACCCCTTCACAGCACCACATGTCCACAGGGGACACTTGAATGTCTCCCGTCCACAGATGCAGCCTGCTGAAACACCCCTTCCATGAGGGCAGTCTGTTCTTTTCCTTGGTCACCAATGAATCCTGCCAACTGTCACCAATTGTCTTGCCAATGGGTTTCAGCCCTGGGCAAGTTCACTATGGATTCAGGGTGACCAAAGAAAATGACAGTATAACATTATTGGGGTGAAAGGGATACACCCAACTTTATTTCCATGGTGTCAGGTCAATCACTAAAATCCAATCCACTCAGAGCGAGTCTGCATGCGGCAAGCCTGTCTCTGCCTCTGGGCCCCTCTGCCCGCACAGCCATCTTTTGGGACTCTCTGCCTGCACAACTGTCTTCTGGGCCTCTTTACCCACACAGCCGTCCTCTGGGCCTCTGTCCTTGGCGCTGCCACCACTCTAGCCTCTGCTCTGCTCTCCTGCAGCCTTGCAACCGTGCCACCATGTCGCCCAGAACATTGGGCAAAGCTCTTTATATAGAGTCAACAAGGCATTGTCCACACCTGTGCAGTGAGCCAGCCAACCAGGGCCAGGTGAGAATCCTGGCCACAGGAACTTTCATTTTATCCAGAGTATCTAATACACTATTTTTTTAAAAACCCACATATTACATATTTGAAATTCTGGGATAATCCGGAGGCCATAATCTCTGAATTTAAGCAGTAGCTGACAAACTTGTTCAGATGAGCTGCTGTAGTATACATGTCATCAATGATGACAGAATTTCATCATATAAGGTATGTGCTACTTTGCTAAGAGAAAACATGGTGTGAATGTATGCAAGATAAAGTCACACACAACCTCAGGTATAAAGTTGTTATCTACTGCTACATAAAGTAACACCCCAAAGCATAGTAGCTTAAAACAACAATTTTGTTTCTTATAATTCTGTGGGTTGGCTGGCTCAGCTGAGTGGCTGTTTCATGTGGTGTCAGCTGGTTACCCATGTGCGTGCACACAGCTGGGAGTGGGCTGAGGCCGAACCATCTCAGAGGGTTCCGTTCCACCCAGATTCCTGGTTCCTGAGCCAGGGTGGCCAGAATGGCTGAGGCTGGCCGGGCCTCTCTTCCCAGTAGGGTACTTGGACTTCTTCTGTGGTGACTGGCTTCCAACAGAGTGAAAACAGGAAGTGCACAGCCTCTGTCTGAAAGACTAGTCCTAGAATTGACTCAACGTAACTTCTCCCACTGTCAGTCAGTCACAGTCCAGTCTAGATTCAAGGCAAGGGAAATAGTCCCCACTCTTGATGGGAGAAGCTGCATGTATGAACAAGAATGGGAAGACTTATTGGCAGCCATCTTTGATAATAATCTAACATACCCCTCCTCCCCAAATCTGCCACATCAGGCAAGGTTGAACATAGGTCCATCGGGGCCTACTAGTTTTGTCTCCAAGACCATAAAAGGTAAAAAAGTAAAAAGACCACCTCTGCTACATGCTGCTTTGAGCTCAAAGAACCTAGTGTGACCCAGCCTGGTGAAAGACAAAGCATGATTTTTCCACTGTGGAATTTGTCATCTGGATTCATGTAGACAGAATCTACATAGTAAAGAAAACCAAACCTCCACTGCTTCAAACCACAGATCAAGAAATGGGGAGGGGCCCAATCTCAGGAAGATGGCAGAGGAAGACCCTGAGCTCACCTCCTGCCACAGACATATCAAGGCTACAACTACATATAATACAACTCGCTCTGAAAACAACCTGAAGACAAGCAGAACAGCTCTTACACAGCTAAAGACATACAGAGAAAACTTCATCAAGAAGGGTAGGAGGGTTCCCAAGAGATGCATGTGGGAACCAAACCCCTGGCATAGTGACCCACAAATGGGAGTGATATGATATCGCAGGCACAGAGTTCCTCCCTGAAGAGCAAAGGGATCAAGCCCCACACTGGGAATCTGCACAGGGAAGATGAGCTTCCATCACATCTGCCTTTGAAAAATAGTGGAGACTAACTTTGGGAGCTTTGACAATCAGCAGAGCTGGAGGCTACAGGAAACCAAGACTCCAGTCTTATTAAAGGGTCAGCATGCCATAGCCCTCGGTCAAGGCCCAGCACAGAAGCAGTGGTTTGCAAAGCACCTAGGTTATACATAAAGGAGATTTACTGACTAATTTTAGGGCATATGCCAAAGGGCAAGGATCTGTAACAGCCTTCTCTGGGAATGGAAGTACTAGCAGGTGCCACTGTTCCTGCCCTCCTTCAGCCTACCTGTCGGAATGCTGCCAGGAGCCAGTTCTGACACTCTCCATCCACCTTGCTAGTACTGCTCACCCCATCCAGGTGGATTCCTATGAACCCACCCCATTCAACCCACCACCTCTGCAGGAGCCTTACAAAGCAGCTCCCACCCAAATACACCTAGCAGTCAGCCTCAGTCAGGACTGGTTTCCACACAAAACAACTACCACCTCACCATACCTGGAGGGCTGCATCGGCCAGGACTGGAATCCCTCCAAAGCAACTCCCGCCAGGGGGAGGAGGAAGCCAGCCCTGTCACAACAGGAAGACACAAACAGCCCACACAGGGGATACCTCTGGAAAACCTGGGTCTGGTGATGAGGGGGTGATTGCCCCAGCTGACGCCTTTTACATAAAGCCGTATCTTTCAAGACCAGGAGACAGAGCTGACCTAACTAATAAACAGAAACAGAGAATTAGAAAAAATGAGATAGAGAAATATGTTTTAAATGAAAGAACAAGACAAAACCTCAGAAAAAGAACTAAAGAAAATGGAGATAAACACATTCACCTGATAAAAATTTCAAAGTAATGGTCATAAAGATGTTTACTGGACTTGAGAGAAAAGTGGATTAACTCAGTAAGAACTTCAATGAAGAGACAGAAAATATGAAAAGAACCAGAGATGAAGAATACAATAACTAAAATTAAAAATATGCTGGAGGGAATCAACAGCAGATTTGAGGTGCAGAAGAATGGTTCAGTGATGTGGAAGACAGGGTACTGGCAAGCACCCAAGCTGAACAGAAAAAGAATAAAAAAGAATGATAGGTTAAGGGATCACTACAACATCAAGGATACTAGCATTCACAACATAGGGGTTCCAGAAGGAGAAGTGAAAAAGAGAGAAAGAAAACTTATTTGAAGAAATAAAAGCTGAAAACTTCCTTAACCTGGGGAAGCTAGCAGACATCCAGGCCCAGGAAGCACAGAAAGTCCCAAACAAAATAAATCCAAAGAGGACCACACCAAGACACATTAATAATTAAAATGGCTGATTCAAGATAAAGAGAGAACCTTAAAGCAGCAACAGAAAAGCAAATCATTAAATGCAAGGGAAATGCCATAAGGCTATCTCCTTGGTTTTCAGCAGTAACTTAACAGGCCAGAAGAGAATGTCATGATGATGTACTCAAAGTGCTGAAAGGAAAAAACTTACAACAAAGAACACTCTACCTGGCAAGATTATCATTCAGAAGTGAAGGAGAAATAAGGTTTCCTATACAAACAAAGGCTAAAGGAGTTCATTACCACTAAACTAGCCTTACAAGAAATGTGAAAGGGACTTCTTTAAGTGGGGGAAAAAAAAGGGCCATAAGAAAAACTAAGAAAATTATGAAAGGAAAACATTCCAATGGTAAAATTGGATATATAATAAAGATAGTAAAGCAATCATTTATAAAATTAGTATGAGGGTTAAAAGACAAAAGTAGTAAAATCAATTTATCCACAAAAATTAGTTGAGATACACAAAATTTAAAAGATGTACATGACATCACATACATAAAACATAGAGAGGGAAAGAAAAATGTGCTTTTAAATTGTGTTTGAATTTAAACACCAACTTAATAGAGATATATACATAGGATGTCATAACCACAAGCCAAAAACCTATAGTAGATACACAAAAAATAAAGAGAAAGGAATCCAAGCTTAACACGAAAAAAAGTCTTCAAATCTCAAGGAAGACAGCAAGAGAAGAAGAAAGGAACAAAGAACAACAAAATCAACCCCCCAAAATTAATAAAATGGCAGTAAGTATACCAGTATCAATACTTACTTTGAATGTAAATGGACTAAATGTTCCAATAAGAAGACACAGGATGACTAAGTGGACAAAAAAACAAACCTAATCTGCATGCTATCTACTAGAGACTCACTTCAGACATAAAAATACATACAGACTGAAAGCAAAGGGATGGAAAAGGGTATTAAAAAAAGACTTTTAAAACAAAGACTAACAAGAGACAAAGAAGGGAATTATGTAATGATAAAGGAATCAATCCACTCAGAGGTTATAATAATTATAAATACCTATGCATACAACACTGGAGCATCTAAATATATAAAGCAAATATTAATGGAAATAAAGGAAGAAATTGGCAGTAACAAAGTATAGTAGGAGATCTCAACACTCCACTTACATCAATGGATAGATCAAGAAGGGAACTGTGGCTCTGAATGACACAATAGACCAGATGGACTTTACAGACATATACAGAATATTCCATCCAAAAACCAAAGAATATGCATATGGAACATTCTCCAGATAGATCACATTAGGTGAAAAGATCTCAATAAATTTAAGACGGAGCTCATATCAACCAACTTTTCTGAAGACAACGGTATGAAATTAGCAATCAATTACAAGAAAAAAATTGAAAAAACACAAATACATGGAATCTAAACAAAATGTTACTAAATAACCAATGCATCAAAAAAAAAATCAAAGAGGACATTAAAAAAATATACGGAGACAGGAAAATGCAAACACAACCGTTCAAAATTTTGGGGACACAGCAAAGGCAGTTCTAAGAAAGAAGCATAAAGCAATTCAGGACTACTTCAAGAAACAAGAAAAATATATTCTTACACATAAAGGAACTAGAAAAAGAACAAGGCCCAAAGTTAGTGGAAGAAAGGAAATAATAAAGATCAGAACTGAAATAAATGAAATAGACTGAAAAACAATCAAAAAATAAGTGAAACTAAGAACTGGTTCTTAGAAAAGATAAACAAAACTGATAAACATTTAGCCAGACTCATCAGAAAAAAAGAGAGATTCAAATAAAATAAGAAATGAAAGAGAAGCTACAACTGATACCAAAGACAAAAAGAATTATAAAGGTAGTCTATGAAGTTATATGCCAACAAACAGGATAACCTAGAAAAAAATGGATAAATTCCTCAAAACATACAACCTTCCAAAACTAATCAGGAAGAAATACAAAATCTGAATAAACTGAATTGGTGATTGAATCAGTAATCAAATAACTCTGAACAAACAAAAGTCCAAAACAAGATGGCTTCACTAGTGAAATCTACCAAACATTTAAAGAGGAGTTATACCTATACTTCTGAAACTATTCCACAAATAGAAGATGAGGGAATGCTTTCAAATTCACTTTACGAATCCAGCATTACGCTGATACCAAAACTAGACAAAGACACTACAAGAAAATCACAGACCAATTTCACTGATGAATATAGATGCAAAAATCTTCAACAAAACATTAGCAAACCAAATTAAAAAATACATTGACAGATCATTCACCACAATCAAGTGGGATTTATAGCATGGAAGCAAAAATGGTTCAGTATCTACAAATCAAAGTAGTAAACCAAATTAACAAAAAGAAGGGTGAAAAACATGGCCATCTCAAAAGCAGCAGAAAAAGCATCTGATGAAATTCAATGTCCATTGGTGACAAAAACTCTCAACTAAGTGGACACAGAACATACCTCAAAATAATAAAGGCCATATATGACAAACCAACAGGTGATAACACCATACTCAATGGTAAAAATCAGAAAGTTTTTCCTCTACGTTTAGGGACAAGACAGGGATATCAACTCTCACCACTTTTTTTATTGAAGTATAGTTCATTCACAATATTATATATGGGTTTCAACTACACAACATAGCGGTTCAATAGTTACACACATTACTAAATCCTAACTTCAATGAGTGCAGTTACTAACAACATAGAAAGGTGTTACAGAACCATTGGTTATGTTCTCCATGCTGCACTTCCATCCCCAAGAAAAACTTATATTATCATTGAGATTTCTGTGCCCCTTATCCCACTCACACCAACCACTCCTCCATGTTAATCACCAGTCACTTCTCAGTGTCTATGAGTCGACTGCTGTTTTGCTCACTTCATTTTGTTTTGTTTTTAGATCTCACAGATAAGTGAAATCATGTGGTATTTGTTATTCTCCACTTGGCTTATTTCACTTAACATAATATCCTTTAGGTCTATCCACGTTGTTGCAAATGGCAGAATTTCCACTTTTTTATGGCTGAATAATATTCCATTGTATATATGCACCACTTCTTTACACATTCATCTATTGATGGACACTTTGGTTGCTTCCATATCTTGGACACTGTAAATAATGTGGCAAAAAACATAGGTGCATATTGTATTTTCAAATCAAGGATTTTGCTTTCTTTGGGTAAATTCCTAGAAGTGGAATTAGTGGGTTGTATGGTATTTCTATTTTTAGTTTTTTTAGGAACCTCCATACTGCTTTCCACAATGGCTGCACCAATTTACATGCCAACCAACAGTTTAGAAGGGTTCCCAATTCTCCATATCCTCACCAACACTTGTTATTTCTTGTCTTTTGATAATGGCTATTCTGACTGGTGTGAGGGGATTTCATTTGCATTTCCCTTATGATTTTTGATATGGAGAACCTTTTCATGTACCTTTGGCCACCTGTATTTCTTTGGAGAAATGTCTGTTCAGGTCCTCTGCCCATTTTTTAATCAGGTTATTTCCTTTTTTGTTGTTGAGATGTAGGAGTTCTTTATATATTTTGGATGTTAACTGTTTTCTCATAAATAATTTATTACTATATACTCCCATACTGTAGCTTACCTTGTTGTTCTGCTGATGGTTCCTTTGTTGTACAGAAGCTTTTTAGTTTGAGGTAGTCCCACTTGTTCATTTTTTATTTTGTTTCCCTTGCCTGAGGAAATGTGTCCAGAAAAAAAAATTGCTCATACTAATGGTTCAAGAGATTTTTGCCAATCTTTTCTTTTGAAAAGTTTAAGGTATCATGTCTTATATTCAGGTGTGTGATCCATTGAGTTTAGTTTTGTGTATGGACTTAAAAGTATTCCAGTTTTATTCTCTTGCATGTAGCTGTCCAGTTTTCCCAACACCAGTTAGTGAAGAAACGGTCTTTTCCCTATTGTATATTCATGGCTCCTTTGTCTTATATTAATTGACCACATATGTGTGGGTTTGTATCTGGGCTCTTTATTCTGTTCCATTAATTTATGGGTTTATTCTTGTGCCGGTACCACAGTTTTGATTACTGTAGCTTTATAGTATAGTTTAAAGTTAGGGAGCATGATACCCTCAGGTTATGTCTCCTCAATAAAGACTGCTTGGTTATTCAGGGTCTTTTGTGCTTCCATATGAATTTTAGGATTATTTGCTCTAGTTCACTGAAAAATGCCAATGGTATTTTGATGGGGATTGCATTATGTAAATTGCTTTTGGAAGGATAACCATTTTCACAATATTAATTGTTCCTATCCATGAGCATGGAATAGATTTTCATTTAATTGTGTCTTCTTTAATTGCTCTCATGAGTATCTTATAGTTTTCAGAGTACAGGTCTTTCTCCTCCTTGGTTAGGTTTATTCAGAGGCATTCTTTTTTTTAATGTAATTGTAAATAGAATTGTTTCCTGATTTCTCTTTCTGCTAGTTCATTGTTAGTATATACGAATGCAACAGATTGCTGTATGTTAATTTTGTATCCTGCAACTTTGCTGAATTCAGTTATTAGTTCTAATAGTTTTAGCTGGAGTCTTTAGGGTTTTCTATGTATAATACCATGTCTTCTGCAAACAGTGAGAGTTTAACTTCTTCTTTACCAGCTTAGATGCCTTTTATTCCTTTATCTTGTCTGAGACCTCGGCTAGGACCTCCAGTAGTATGCTGAATAAAAGTGGTGAGAGTGGACATTCTTGTCTTATTCCCGATCGTAGACGAAAAGCTTTCAGCTTTCCATTATTGAGTATAATGCTAGCTGGGGATTGTCCTACATGGCCTATATTATGATGAGTTATGTTCGCTCTATTCCCACTTAAAGAGTTTTTATCGTGAATGGATGTTGAATTTTGTGAAATTCACAACATCTATTCAGATGATCATGTAGTTTTTATTCTTCTTTGGTTATTGAGATAAATTGCACTGATTGATTTCCAAATATTGTACCATCCCTGAATCCCTGGAATAAATCCCAATTGGTAGTGATGGACAATCCTTTTGATGTATTTTTGAATTCAGTTTGCTAATATTTTGTTGAGGATTTTTGCATCTCTGTTCATCAGGGATATTGGTAATTTTCCTTTTTTGTATTGTCTTTGTCTGGCTTTGGTATTACAGTGATGCTGGTCTCATACAATGAATGTGGAAGTATTTTCTCCTTACTTTTTGGAATACTTGAAGGATCATATTAGCTCTTCTTCAGATGCTTGGTAGAATTCAGATGTGGAGCTATATGGTCCAGGACTTTCTTTGTTGGGAGTTTTTTTTTCTATGATGTAGGTATTTTTTCTTTATAATTTATTTTGGATCACTAATCTACAATTACATGTGCAATATTATGATTATTAAAATAACCCCTTCATCAAATTCCACCCACCAACTACGTTACAGTCACTGTTCATCAGCGTAGTGAGATGCTATAGAGTCACTACTTGTCTTCTCTGAGTTGTACAGCCCTCCCCATGCACCCCCAACATTACACCTGCAATCATAATGCCCCATTTTCCCTCTTATCCCTCCCTTCCCACCCATCGTCCCCAGTCCCTTTCCCTTTGGTAACTATTAGTCCGTTCTTGGGATCTCTGAGTCTGCTATTGTTTTGTTCCTCCAGTTTTTTTCTTTGTTCTTATACTCCACATATGAGTGAAATCATTTGATACTTGTCTTTTTCTGCTTGGCTTATTTCACTGAGCATAATACCCTCTAGCTTCATCCATGTTGTTGCAAATGGTAGGATTTGTTTTCTTCTTATGGCTGAATAATATTCCATTGTGTATATGTACCACTTCTTCTTTATCCATTCATCTACTGATGGACACTTAGGTTGCTTCCATTTCTTGGCTATTGTAAATACTGCTGCGATAAACATAGGGGTGCATCTATCTTTTTCAAACTGGGCTGCTGTATTCTTAGGGTAAATTCCTAGGAGTGGAATTCCTGGGTCAAATGGTATTTCTATTTTGAGTTTTTTGAGGAACCTCCATACTGCTTTCCACAATGGTTGAACTAATTTGCATTCCCATCAGCAGTGTAGGAGGTTCCTTTTTCCACATCCTCGCCAACATTTGTTGTTGTTTGTGTTGTGGATGTTGGCCATCCTCACTGGTGTGAGGTGATATCTCATTGTGGTTTTAATTTGCACTTCTCTGATGATTACCAATGTGGAGCATCTTTTCATGTCCTCTGCCCATTTCTTAATTGGATTATTTGCATTTTGTTTGTTGAGGTGCGTGAGTTCTTTATATATTTTGGATGTCAACCCCTTATTGGATATGTCATTTATGAATATATTCTCCCATACTGTAGGATGTCCTTTTGTTCTACTGATGGTGTCCATTGCTGTACAGAAGCACTTCAGCTTGATATAGTCCCACTTGTTCATTTTTGCTTTTGTTTCCCTTGCCCGGGGAGATATGTTCATGAAGAAGTCGCTCATGTTTATGTCCAAGAGATTTTTGCCTATGTTTTTTCCTAAGAGTTTTATGGTTTCCTGACTTACATTCAGGTCTTTGATCCATCTTGAGTTTACCTTGGTGCATGGTGTTAGACTGTAGTCCAGTTTCGTTCTCTTACATGTAGCTGTCCAGTTTTTCCAACACCAGCTGCTGAAGAGGCTGTCATCTCCCCATTGTATATCCATGGCTCTTTTATCAAATATTAATTGACTGTATACGTTTGCGTTAATGTTTGGGTTTTCTATTCTGTTCCACTGGTCTGTGGGTCTGTTTTTGTGCCAAAACCAAATTGTCTTGATTACTGTGGCTTTGTAGTAGAGCTTAAATCAGGGAGCGTAATTTCCCGTTTTATTCCTCCTTCTCAGGATTGATTTGGCTATTTGGGGTCTTTTCTGGTTCCACATGAATTTTAGAATTATTTGTTCCAGTTCATTGAAGAAAGCTGTTGGTAGTTTGATAGGGATTGCGTTGAATCTATAGATTGCTTTAGGTAGTATAGCCATTTTGACAATTATTTATTCTTCCTAGCCAAGAGCATGGGCTGCATTTCCATTTGTTAGTGCCCTCTTTAATTTCTCGTAGGAGTGTCTTGTACTTTTCAGAGTACAGGTCTTTCACTTCCTTCGTTAGGTTTATTCCTAGGTATTTTATTCTTTTTGATGCAGTTGCGAACGGAATTGTTTTTCTGATTTCTCTGTTAGTTCATCATTAGTGTATAGGAAAGTAACAGATTTCTGTGTGTTAATTTTGTATCCTGCAACATTGCTGAATTCAGATATTAATTCTAGTAGTTTTGGAGTCTTTAGGGTTTTTTATGTACAATATCATGTCATCCTCAAATAGTGACAATTTGACTTCTTCTTTACCAATCTGGATTCCTTGTATGTCTATGTTTTGTCTCATTGCCGTGGCTAGGACCTCCAGTACTATGTTGAATAACAGTGGAGAGAGTGGGCATCCCTGTCTTCTTCCCAATCTTAGATGAAAAGCTTTCAGCGTCTCGCTATTAAGTATGATGTTAGCTGTGGGTTTGTCGTATATGGCCTTTATGATGTTGAGGTACTTGCCCTCTATACCCATTTTGTTGAGAGTTTTAATCAGGAATGGATGCTGAATTTTGTCAAATGCTTTTTCAGCATCTATGGAGATGATCATGTGGTTTTTGTTCTTCTTTTTGTTGATGTGGTGGATGATGTTGATGGATTTTCGAATGTTGTGCCATCCTTGCATCCCTGGGATGAATCCCACTTGATCATGGTGTATGATCCTCTTGATGTATTTTTGAATTCGGTTTGCTAATATTTTGTTGAGTATTTTTGCATCTACGTTCATCAGGGATATTGGTCTGTAATTTCCTTTTTTGGTGAGGTCTTTGCCGGTTTTGGTATTAGAGTGATGCTGGCTTCATAGAATGAGTTTGGAAGTATTCCCTCCTCTTCTATTTTTTGAAAAACTTTAAGGGCAATGTTTGTTATTTTTTCTCTATATGTCTGGAAGAATTCGGAGGTGAATCCATCTGGTCCGGGAGTTTTGTTCTTGGGTAGTTTTTTGATTACTGATTCAATTTCATTGCTGGTGATTGGTCTGTTTAGTTTTTCTGTTTCTTGCTTAGTCAATTTTGGACGGTTGTATTTTTCTAAGAGTCATAAAGTCTGTATCATTTAAATCTTTCTCAGGAGTTGTGTTCATAATTTTACTCTGGACAAATGTATTGTCCATTTCTTCTAGGTTTTCCAGCTTGTTAGCATATACATTCTCATAATATTCCCTTATAATTCTTATTTCTGTGGGTTCCATCGTTATTTTTCCTTTCTCATTTCTGATTCTGTTTATGTGTGTAGATTCTCTTTTTCTCTTAATGAGTCTGGCTAGGGGTTTATCTATTTTGTTTATTTTTTCAAAGAACCAGCTCTTGGTTTCATTGATTTTTTCTATTGTTTTATTCTTCTCAATTTTATTTATTTCTTCTCTGATCTTTATTATGTCCCTCCTTCTGGTGACTTTGGGCCTCATTTGTTCTTCTTTTTCCAATTTCAGTAATTGTGTCTTCAAACTATTCATTTGGAAATGTTCCTCCTTCTTTAAATAGGCCTGGATTGCAATATACTTTCCTCTTAGAACTGCCTTTCCTGTGTCCCACAGAAGTTGTGGCTTTGTGTTGTTGTTATCATTAGTCTCCATATATTTTTTCATTTCTGTTTTCATTTGGTCGTTAATCCACTGGTTAGTTAGGAGAATGTTGTTAAGTCTCCATGTATTTGTGAGCTTTTTTGATTTCTTTCTAAAATTTATTTCTAGTTTTATACCTTGGTGATCTGAGAAGTTGGTTGGTAGAATTTCAGTATTTTTGAATTTACTGAGGTTCTTTTTGTGGCCTAGTATGTGGTCTATTCTGGAAAATGTTCCATGTGCACCTGAGAAAAATGTGTATCCTGCTGCTTTTGGGTGCAGAGTTCTGTAGATGTCTGTTAGGTCCATGTGTTCTAGTGTGTTGTTCAGTGCCTCTGTGTCTTTACTTATTTTCTGTCTGATTGATCTGTCCTTTGGAGTGAGTGGTGTGTTGAAGTCTCCTAAAATGAGTGCATTGATGTCTATTTCCTCCTTTAATTCTGTTAGTATTTGTTTCACATATACTGGTGCTCCTGTGTTGGGTGCATACATATTTATAATGGTTATATCCTTTGTTGGATTGACCCCTTTATCATTATGTAATGTCCTTCTTTATCTCTTCTACTTTCTTCGTTTTGAAGTCTATTTTGTCTGATACATGTACTGCAACACCTGTTTTTTTCTCTTTGCTTTTTTGCATGAAATATCTTTTTCCATCCCTTCACTTTTAGTCTGTGTATGTCTTTCGGTTTAAAGTGAGTCTCCTGAAGGCAGCATATAGATGGGTCTTGTTTTTTTATCCATTTAGTGACTCTATGTCCTTTGACTGGTGCATTCAGTCCATTTACATGTAGGGTGATTATGGATAGGTATGTATTTATTGGCATTGCAGGCTTCAGATTTGTGGTTCCCAAAGGTTCAAGGTTAACTTCCCTACTATCTAAAAGTCTAACAACTAACGTAATATGCTATTACAAACACAATCTAAAGGTTCTTTGTTTGTTTGTTTTCTCCTTTTTCTTTCTATTCCATTCTTTATATATTAAGTATCATATTCTGTACTGTTTGTCTATCCCTTGATTGACTTTGGGAATAGTTAATTTAATTTTGCATTTTCTTAGTAATTAACTGTTCTATTTTCTTTACTGTGGTTTTATTACCTCTAGTGACAGCTATTAATCTGTAGGAACACTTCCATCTATAGCAGTCCCTGCAAAATACACTGTAGAGATGATTTGCGGGGGGCAAATTCTCTCAGCTTTTGCTTATCTGGAAATTGTTTAATCCCTACTTCAAATTTAAATGATAATCTTGCCGGATAAAGTAATCTTGGTTCAAGGCCCTTCTGCTTCATGGCATTAAATACATCATGCCACTCCGTTCTGGCCTGCTGAGAGGTCTGATGAAAGCCTGATGGGTTTTCCTTTGTATGTGATCCTATTTCTCTCTCTGGCTGCTTTTAATAGTCTGTCCTTATCCTTGATCTTTGCCATTTTAATTACTATATGTCTTGCTGTTGTCTTCCTTGGGTCCCTTGTGTTGGGAGATCTGCGCACCTCCATGGCCTGAGAGACTATCTCCTTCCCTAGATTTGGGAATTTTTCAGCAATCACCTCCTCAAGGACGCTTTCTATCCCTTTTTCTCTCTCTTCTTCCTCTGGTACCCCTATAATGCGAATATTGTTCCGTTTGGATTGGTCACACAGTTCTCTTAATATTCTTTCATTCTTAGAGATCCTTTTTTCTCTCAGTGCCTCAGTTTCTTTGTATTCTTCTCTAGTTTCTATTTCATTTATTGTCTCCTCCACCGTATCCAATCTGCTTTTAATACCGTCCATTGTGCTCTTCAATGATTGGATCTGTGACCAGAATTCATTCCTGAGTTCTTGAATATCTTTCCGTACTTCCATGAGCATGTTAATGATTTTTATTTTGAACTCCCTTTCAGGGAGAGTCATAAGGTCTGTATCATTTAAATCTTTCTCAGGAGTTGGGTTCATAATTTTACTCTGGACCAGGTTCCTTTGGCGTTTCATATTTGTGTATGGCGCCCTCTAGTGCCCAGAAGCTCTACTCTCTGGAGCTGCTCAGCCCCTGAAGCAGTGTGGAGATTGTAGGGGAGTGGTATTGGTGCCTCTGGGGAGGAAAGGGGTGTTTGCTGGTTCCTGGCTGCTATGCCTGTCTCCACTGCCTGAACCAGTGGGCTGAGCACCCAGGTATAAGCCCCTGTGCTTTGCGTTTTTAGTTGCTATAGACAGATCTTCCGTCTGGCTGGCCTAACACCAGGGAAGGATTTCCTGGTTTGCAAGCCCGGTGGGGCTGGCCAGAAGAAAGGCACACAAGTCTGCCTGTCACAGAAGGGGTTCTTGGAGCTGTGTAGGCAGCCAGGGAGCTGGAGCACCTGAAGATCGTGAAAGCTCCCAACCTGCTGGGCAGAGTGCACCCGGACAATTTTGTCTGCCTGTCCTTTCTCCTGAGCAGTAAGCTCCGTGCAGTCCTTGCCCCTTTAGCAGCTCTCCTGCTAAGGGCTTCTTTGTTAGGAAGTCTCTCAGACTGCCAGCCCTTCTTTTGTCCCCGAGCAGCTGGGTACAGATCCCTGCTTTCACAAGCAGCTGGATTGTTAGTCTCTCCAGGAATTCTGCCTGTCTTAGCTTTCCAACCCCCTAATTACAAGAGTATCATGCAAGCACCATGTAATGTAGGTTTGTGCTCCCAGAGCAGATCTCCAGAGTTAGGTATTCAGCAGTCCCATATCTCCACTCCCTCCCTGCTCCGTTCCTGTTCCTCCCACTGGTGAGCTGGGGTGGGGGACGGGCTTGGATCCCGCAGGACCACAGGTTTAGTACGTTACCCTTTTCTGTGAGGGCTGCTCTTGTCTCCAGGTGTATGCAGTTTGTTGCCGTCCTCTTTCCCGTTGCTCTTTCAAGAGTAGTTGATGTAGCTTTATTTTCATATTATGTGAGGTTTTAGGAGGAAGCCTCTGTCTCACCTCTCAGGCCGCCATCTTTAATCCTCTGATGTAGGTATCTGTTGGGAGTTTTTTTACTACCAGTTCAATTTTGTTACTGATAACTGGTCTATTCAGATTTTCTGTTTCTTCCTGGGTCAATCTTGGAAGACTAATTTTTCTAGGAAGTTAGCCATTTCGTCTAGATTGTCCAATTTCCTGGTGTATAATTTTTCATAGAATTCTCTAATAATTATTTGTATTTCAGTGGTATCCATTGTGACTATTCTTTTTTTTTCTGATTTTATGTGTGTACTCTCTCTTCCTTGATAAGTCTGGCTAGGGGTTTCTCTTTTGTTTATCTTCTCAAAAAACTGCTCTTGGTTTTGTTGTGGTTTTTTCCTATTGTTTTATTTTTCCCTATTTTTTTTATTTCTGCTCTGATCTTTATTATGTCTCTCCTACTAAGTTTGGGTTTCACTTCTTCTTTTTCTGGTATCTTTAATTGTGTTTTGACTGTTTATTTGGGAATTTTCTTGTTTCTTGATGTAGGCCTGTATTGCTATATTCTTCCCTCCTAGAACCACCTTGGCAGCACCCCACATTTTGAATTGTCATATTTTTGTTTTTGTCTCCATTTACTGGTTGATTACCTCAATTTGTTCACTGATTTATTGATTATTTAGAAACATGCTGTTTATCCTCCATGTGTTTGTGGGACTTTTTGTTTTCTTCATGTAACTTATTTCTAGTTTCATACCACTGTGGTCTGAGAAGTGGCCTTATACAATTTCAGTCTTTTTCAATTTATTGAGGCTCTTTTTATGATCTAATATGTGATCTACTCTGAAAATGTTCCATACTCACTTGAGAAGAATTATATTAGTGCTTTCAGGTGAAATGATCTGTAGATATCTGTTAAGTACATCTGGTCTACTGTGTTGTTCAAAGCCTCTGTTTCCTTATTTATTTTCTGTCTGGAAGATCTATCCATTAATGCAAGTGGAGTGTTAAAGTCCCCTAATATACTTGTGCTGCACTCTATTTCTCCCTTTGGTTCTATTAGTATTTTACATATTTAGGTGCTCTTATGTTGGGTGCATAGGTATTTGTAATTGTTATATCCTCTTGTTGGATTGATCCCTTTATTATTATGTAATGTCCTTCTTTGTCTCTTGTTACTTTGTTTTGAAGTCTGTTTTGTCTGGTATATACTACTCCTCCTCCTGCTTCTTTCTCCCTATTATTTGCATGAAATACCTTTTTCCATTTCTGAATTTTCTGTCAGTGTCTTAAGGTCTGAAATGAATCTCATGTAAGCAGTATATAGATGGGTCTTGTTTCTTTATCCATTCTGCCACCCAATGCATTTTGATTGGTGCATTCAGTCCATTTATATTTAAGGTAGTTACTGATAGGTATGTACTACTTATTGCCACTTTATTATCTTCTGATTGTTTTTGTAGTTCCTCTCTGTTCCTTTCTTCCTGTCTTAAACTCTTCTGTTATTTGATGTTTTCTTTAGTGCTGCATATGGATTTTTCTTTTTTGTGTATCTCTATGGGGTTTAGGGTGGAGGTTACCACAGGGTTCATAGTTTCCTAAATATATAAATCTATATTAAGTTGATGGCTACTCTGTTTTGAACACAATCTAAAAGTACTTCTTTATTCGTCTTCCTTCTCCACACTTTATGTATTAGATGTCACAATCTATATTTTCTGTGTATCTCTTGACTCTGTATATAGTTGACTGTACTACTTTTGTTTTTTTAACTTTATACTTGCTTAGTAATTGGTCTACTACATTTACTGTGGGTTTATTTTCATTATTGAAAAATATTTAGGCTTAAGAACAGTTCCATCTACAGAAGTCCCTTAACATATCCTGTAAGGCTGGTTGAGGGGTGGTGAATTCTTTCAACTTTTCCTTATCTAGGAAGCTTATTCTTTCCTTCAATTCTGAATGATAACCTTGCTGGGTAGACAATTTTGTGTTATAGGTTCTTCTGTTTCAATACTTTAAATATTTCATACCACCCCCTTCTGGCCTGTAAAGTTTCTGCTGAGAAATCTGCTGATTGCCTTATGGGGTTTCCCTTATAGGTAACTGTCTGCCTCTTGCTGCTTTTTAAAATTCTCTCTTTATCTTTAACCTTTGACATTTAATTATTATTATATGTCTTGGAGTTGTCTTCCTGGGGTTCCTTTTGTTAGGGGCTCTTTGTACTTCTACCTGAGTGTCTATTTCTATCCCCAGACTGGGGAAGATTTCAGCAATTATTTCTTCAAAGAGACTTTCTACCCCTTTGTCTCTCTCTTCTCCTTCTGGTACCCCTAATATGCAAATATTGTTTTGTTTGGAGTTGTCACACAGCACTCTTAGCATCAAATCATTTTTAGAAATTCTCTTTTCTGTTCTACAGCTTTGTTGTGTTCCATTCTCTAATTTACGTCTCAGTAATTGTCCCCTCTACTTGTAGCAACCTGTCATGCATTCCTTCCATTGTATTTTTCATTTCAGTTACTGTAGCCTTTAGTTCTCTGAGTGGCTTTCAAATCTTCTTTTTTGAAGTTCTCACTGAGAGCATCAATTCTTTTCTGCAGATCAGTGAGCAAATCTATGACTGTTACTTTGAAATCCTTATCAAGAAGACTGGTAATTTCCATTTCATTAAGCTCCTTTCTGGTGTCTTATCCTATTTTTTTGTTTGGAATATATTCCTCTGCCTCTTCATTTTTTCTGTGTTTCTGTGTTTCTTCCTTTGCATTAGATAAACCCACTGTGCCACCTGCTCTAGAAAGTAAGGGCTTTATAAAGAAAGTGTCTTTGGTACCCAGAAGTTCAAGACTGTTTGCTCACCAGTGTCTGGTTCTCTTTGGAGCAAAACTGCAGTGAGCTGTGAGCAGGGACACCTTTCTACTTGTCTGCAAGCAGGGAACAATCTGTCAGCAGGGCCTGACAGCTCCCTTTGTGCCCTCTATGGTTCTGCTGGGATCACTGTTGGTGGGGCCATCCTCTGCCTGCCAGGCATCAATGGCGCTGGTGCTGGATGGGTGGGATAATCAGGGTGAGTACACAGGGGACTACCACCAGAGGACTAAGCTGCCACCAAGGAGGAAGGGGCATTTGGAGCTGGCTCCCAAAGGCATCTCTCCATTTGGGCTGAGAGAGGGCCAGAAAAGCTAGGGAAGCCACCGTCCACCTGCCAGGCAACAAAATCTGATCACTGCTAGGCTGAGAAAGCCAGGTAGGCAGGTGAGTACACAGGAAGGCGCTTTGGGGATGAGCCGCCAGAGATAGGAATGGAGTATTTGGGGCTGGCTCCCATGAGTGACTGACCATTTGGGCCAAGGAGGGCTGGAGAAGTGTGGTCAACCTGCCCTTTCTCCTCCAGAGAGAGCTCCCTCCAACCCTTGCCCCTCTGGCACACTTCCTGCTGCTGGTAAATCTTTCAGACTGCCACCTCTGTGTTGGATCTCAGCAAGACCAATGGAGGGTACCTGTCCTCCACAAGCGACTGGAGTCTCAGCCTCCCAGAGTGCTCCAACTGTCCCTAGTGTCCAGCCTCACTAACCATGAAAGCCCAATGCAATGTGGACTTGTGTTCCCAGAGCAGGTCTCCAGGGCCAGGTGTGCAGAGTTCCTGAGCACTTATCCCCTCCCTGCTCTGCTCTGTTCCTTTCCCTCCTGCTTGTGGGCTGGGGTGGGAGAAGGGCTTGGGTCCCAATTCATGTGGCTCAGTAGTTTTATTCTTCTCTATGTGATCTCTTCTTCAACAGGTATAGAAGGTCTGTTCTGCAGTCTTCAAGTCATTTTCAGGGTTAGCTGGATTTGCTGTAGTTGCTTCCTTGATGTGTATGTGGAGGAATGTTTTTACCTTGTTTTCCTACCCAACCATCTTTTCCCAAGATTCACCCCTCTTATTCAACATAGTACTGGAAGTCCTACCCATAACAATCAGATAAGAGAAAGAGATAAAAGCATCCAAATTGGTAAGAAAAAGTAAAACTATCACCATTTTCAGATGCTATGATATAGAAAACCCTAAGGACTCCACCAAAGAACTATTAAAATAAATTCATTCAGTAAAGTTGCAGGATACCAAATCAGTATTAGAAATCTGTTCATTTCCATATACTAAGAATGAACAAGCAAAAAGAGAAGTTAAGGAAAAATCCCACTTAAAATTGCATCAAAAAGAAAAAATACCTACCATTAAATTTAACCTACAAGGTAAAAGACCAGTACTCTGAGAACTATAAGACATTCATGCAAGAAAATGAAGATGACACAAACACAAACCTATACCATGCTCATGAACTGGAAGAATTACAACTGTTAAAATGTCCACACCCAGAGCAAACTATACACTCAGTGCAATTCCCATCAAAATACTAATGGCATTTTTCACAGAACTAGGACAAATAACCCTAAAGTTTATATGCAACCACAAAAGACCCTGAACATCCAAAACAATCTTGAGAAAGGAGAAACTGGAGGGATCACAATCCCAGATTTTAAACTATACTACAAAGCTATAGTAATCAAAAAGTATTAGTACTGGCACAAAAGCAGATACACAAGTCAATGGAACAGAATTAAGAGTCCATAAATAAACTGCCACTTAAATGGTCAACTAATCTACAAGAAAGGGGGCATTACACAATGGGGAAAAGACAGTCCCTTCAATAAATGTTGTTGGGAGAATTGAACAGCTACATCCAAAAGAATAAAGTTGGACCACTTTTTTACACCAAACAGAAAAATAAACTCAAAACAGATTAAAGACCTAAATATAAGACCTGAATCCATAAAACTCCTAAAAGAAAATATAGGCAATAAACTTTAAGACATCAGCCTTAGGAATTTTTTTCTGAATACAACTCCCCAGACAAGACAAACAAAAGCAAATGTGACTATCAAGCTAAATAGCTTTTGGGCAGCACAGAAAAGCATCAAAAAAATAAAAAGTCAACCTACTGAATGGAGAAATTATTTGCAAATGATATAGCCAATGAGGAGTTAATATCCTAAATATATAACTTACACAAATCAACACACACACACAAAAACAATCAGATTACAAAAGGGGCTGAGCACGTAAAGAGAGACTTTTCCAATGAAGACATACAGATGGCCAACAGGCACATGAAAAGATGCTAATCACCAGGAAAATGCAAATCAAAACTACAATTAGATATCACCTCACACCAGTCAGAATGGCCACTATCCAAAAGGCAAGAAATAACAAGTGCTGGTGAGAGTGTGGAGAAAAGGGAACCCTTGTGCACTGTTGGTGGGAATTTAAATTGGTGCAGCCACTAAGGAAAACACTATGGAAGTATGGTATCAATTTATGAAATTTTCTTTCTAAGCAAACAAGTACAAAATATATTTCATGCACAAGTAAAACAATATATTAAACACCAGTATTTGAATGTTCTATGGGAGCAGCATCTGTCAAGAAGTAATGTTACACAACTCAACATTTTTAAGAGCCTACTAACTACCAAGAGTGATGCAGGTGCTTTCATATTTACACACATCTCATTTTGAGTAAGCCCATCAAGAACTCCTGGAAGTAAGGAGTTTTACTTCCAACTCGGTGACTATTTCATAATTGGAAGATCATAACTTTTTATCCCTTTCACCTACTTTGCTGTCCTCTCACCCCACCTGGATCTAACTCAGATAGCAACAGCCAGGAGTTTGAGCCAAGGTCAAAAGGTGTAAGAGTCTTCAAGGTGTGGGGAGTGAATCTTGCATGGAACACAGATGTGAACTGTTTGGATCAGCCTATCAACTGTGGTAGATTATTTCCAGATGACTTTCAGCCAACACGCTCTTCGCAATATGACTCTACCACTTGGCCCATCAACAGGTGGAGTCTATTTCCCCTCCTCTTAAATCTGGACTCACCCACTGACTTCTCTTTACCCCAGAGAGAAGCCTGAGCCTTAAGAGGCCTTGCAGGCTCTGTTTTCACCCTCTTGGACACCAGACACTGTGTAAAGAAGCTCATGCCAGAAGACGATGAAAGGCCATGGAGAGATATATTATATAGAGGCGCTCAAGATGGCAGTGTGAACACGGTGGTAGAAATCTCCTCCCAAAACCATATATTTTGAAAATACAGCAAATACTATTCCTAAAAGAGAGAACAGAAGATGCAGTACAACAGCCAGGCTACATCTACATCTGCAAGAATTCAGCATCTCATGAAAAGGGTAAGATACAAAGCCATGACCCAGGGGGAACCAAGCACTCCCAAGGGTGGGAGGAAAAGAATCAAGAGTGGAGAGGGAGTGGAGGGACTGGAAACACGGGACTGCTAAATAACTAGCCCAAGTAATCTGCACCAGGAGCACAGACACACTGCATAGTGTACTTGATATTAGAGAAACGGTAAAGTAAAATCCGAGACTGAGACTGCGAAGGGGGTCCCCACAACCGGCTCCCCTGGTACAAAAGAAAAGCGTGTGCTTTTAAAGTCTTAAAGGGAAAAGGGTTTAATAGGTGGACAAAATCATCTCGGCATACTCAGGCCAGTAGGCTGGGAATCTTAAGGAACTTCAGGCATCCTAATCCCCTGGGTGGAAACGCAGCTCCAAAGCTCCTCACAGCGATAAGTAGCCTGCTGTTCATTCCCCGCTGCTGGCACTGCAAGCAAACCAGCTGACACGCCATTGCTGAGGACCAGCCGGTGAGCAGCCCCACCCACAGCAACCACACAGAGTCTTCTCCCAGCACGCAGCTAATCATGCCAAACCCAGAGGCGGCCACCACCACGCAGCTGCCCAACACAGACAGAGGAAACCAGCACAAAGTCGGGGAGGCAAAAAGAGGCGCAGTTCTCATAGGAGAACACAAGCCATCAGTCTGCAATCCCCAGCACTGCCCTAGGCCATCCCGAGGGCTGCCCCGCCCATGACAGCGCAGGGAATTCACCCAGAGAATGTTCCCTGTGTGCAGGTAACCGGCAAAGGCAGTGGAGAAGGGCAAGCCAACCAGCAAGCAGGAAGGGACTTTGTTCTCCCAGCTGACACACGCGCCACTTGCCACCGATCACGTCTGTCGCCATAAGAAAAGGCATAAGAACCCGGTTGAGTCCAAAATCACTGAAACAACGCCAGAGAGAGGGCCTGGTGAGGTAACCAATCTTCCTGAAAAAGAATTCAACATAAATGTCATACCTGTGCTGATGGAGCTGCAGAGAAATATGTAAGAGCTAAGGGATGAAGTCTGCAGGGAGATAACAGAAATGACACAATCAAGGACTTAAGAGCAGACTGGATGAGGTGCAAGGCTGTTAATGGAATAGAAATCAGAGAACAGAAATACAGAGAAGCTGAGGCAGAGGGAGATAAAAGGATCTCTAGGAATGAAAGAATATTAAGAGAACTGTGTGACCACACCAACCGGGAACAATATTCGCGTAATACGGGTACCAGAAGAAGAAGAGAGAGAAAAAGGGATAGAAAGTGTCTCTGAAGAAAGAATTGCTGAAAACTTCCCCAAGCTGGGGAAGGAAATAGTCCTTCAGTCCACAGATGCCAACGGGTCTCCCAACACAAGGGACACAAGGAGGACAACACCAAGACATATAATAATTAAAACGGCAAAGACCAAGCATAAGGACAGACTACTAAAAGCAGCCAGAAGGAGAAATAAGATACATACAAAGGAAAACCTATCAGGCTATCATCAGACTTCTCAGCAGAAACATTATAGGGCAGAAGGGAGTGGCATGATATATTTAATGCAATGAAGTAGAAGGGCCTCAAACCAAGAACACTTTATCCAGCAAGACTATCATTTAAATTTGAAGGAGGTATAAACAATTTCCAGATAAGAAAAAGCTGAGAGAATTTACCACTCACAAACCATCTCTAAACTGTATTTTGGAGGGACTGCTATAGATGAAAGTGTTCCTAAGATTAAACAGCTGTCACTAGAGGTAATACAAAGGGATAGACAAAGACTACAGAATATGATACCAAATATATAAAGAATGGAGTAGGAAGAAGAGGGGGAAAAAAAGAACTTTTACATTATGTTTATAATAGCATACTAAGTGAGTTAAGTTAGACTATTAGATAGTAAGGAAGTTACTCTTAAACCTTTAGTAACCATGAATCTAAATCCTGCAATGGCAATAACTAGACACCTATCAATAATCACCCTAAATGTAAATGGTCTAAATGCACCAATCAAAAGACACAGAGTCACTAAACGGATATAAAAACAAGATCCAACTATATGCTGCCTACAAGAGATTCACTTCAAACCCAAACACATACACAGACTAAAAGTGAAGGGATGGAAAAAGATATTTCATGCAGCTAAGAGAGAAAAAAGCAGCTGTTGCAGTACTTTTATCAGACAAAGACTTCAAAACAAAAAAAGCCACAAGAAAAAAAGAACACTACATAATGATAAAGGGGACAATCCAACAAGAGGATATAACCATTATAACATCTATGCACCCAACACAAGAGCACCTAAATATGAGAAACAAATACTAACAGAATTAAAAGGGGAAATAGAATGTAATGCATTCATTCTAGGAGACTTCAACATACCACTCACTCCAAAGGACAGATCAACCAGACAGAAAATAAGTAAAGACACAGAGGAATTGAACAACACATTAGAACAAATGGACCTAACGGACATCCACAGGACTCTCCACCCAAAAGAATCAGGATACACATTCTTTTCAAGTGCACATGGAACGTTTTCCAGAACAGACCACAAACTAGGCCACAAAAAGAGCCTCAGTAAATTCAAAAATATTGAAATTCTACCAACCAACTTCTCAGATCACAAGGGTATAAAACTAGAAATAAATTCTACAAAAGAAAACAAAAAGGCTCACAAACACATGCAGGCTTAACAACATGCTCCTAAATAATCAATGGATCAATGATCAAATTAAAAGAGAGATCGAGCAATATATGGAGACAAATGAAAAGAGCACAACGCCCCAACTTCTGTGGGATGCAGCGAAGGCAGTTCTAAGAGAAAAGTATACAGCAATCCAGACCTATTTAAAGAAAGAATAACAATCCCAAAGAAATAGTCTAAATTCACAATTATTGAAACAGGAAAAAGAGGAACAAATTAAGCCCAAAGTCAGCAGAAGGAGGGACATAATGAAGATCAGAGAATAAATAAATGAAATTGAGAAGAATAGAAAAAATTACTGAAACCAAGAGCTGGTTCCTTAAGAAAATAAAATAGATAACCCCCTAGCCAGACCTATTAAGAAAAAAAAAAAGAGAATCTACACACATAAACACAATCAGAAATGAGAAAGGAAAAATCACTATGGACACCTCAGAAATACAAAGAATTATTATAGAATATAAAAACACCCTATATGATAACAAGCTGGATAACCTAGAAGAAATGGACAAATTTCTAGAAAAATACAACCTTTCAAGACTGAACAAAGAAGAAACAGAAAATCTAAACACACCAATTACGAGCAACGAAATTGAATCAGTAATCAAGAAACTACCCAAGGGAAAAACTCCCGGACCAGATGGATTCACCACTGAATTTTATCACACATTTAGAGAAGACACAATACCCATTCTCCTTACAGTTTTCCAAAAAATAAAAGAGGAGGGAATACTTCCAAACTCATTCTATGAAAACAGCATCACTCTAATACCAAAACCAGGCAAAGACACCACAAAAAAAGAAAACTACAGACCAATATCCCTGATTAATATAGATGCAAAAATACTCAACAATATATTAGCAAATCGAATTGAAAAATACATCAAGAGGATCATACACAATGATCAAGTGGCATTCGTCCCAGGGATGCAAGGATGGTACAACATTCGAAAATCCATCAACATTATCCACCACACCAACAAAAAGAAGGACAAAAACCACATGACCAACCCCATAGAGGCTGCAAAAACATTCGACAAAATTCAACAACCATTCATGATAAAAACTCCCAACAAAATGGGTACAGAGGGCAAGTATCTCAACATAATAAAGGCCAAATATGACAAACCCACAGACAACATGATACTTAACAGCGAGAAGCTGAAAACTTTTCCTCTAAGACTGGGAACAAGACAAAGATGCCCACTCTCCCCATTTTTATTCAACATAGTACTGGAGGTTCTAGTCACGGCAATCAGGCAACACAAAGAAATAAAAGGCACCCAGACCGGTAAGGAAGATGTCAAACGGACACTGTTTACAGATGACATGATATTGTACATAAAAAACCCTGAACAATCCACTCCAATCTACTAAAACTAATATCTGAATTCACCAAAGTTGCAGGTACAAAATTAATACACAGAAATCTCTTGCATTCCCATACACTGACAATGAACTACCAGAAAGAGAAAATAGGAAAATAATTCCATTCACAATTGCATAAAAAAGAATAAAATACCTAGGAATAAACCTAACGAAGGAAGTGAAAGACCTATATTCTGAAAACTACAAGACACTCTTAAAAGAAATTAAAGAGGACACTCACAAATGGTAGCTCATCTCATGCTCTTGCCTAGGAAGAATTAGTATTGTCAAAATGGCCATCCTGCCTAAAGCAATATACAGATTCAATGCAATCCCTATCAAAATACCAACAGCATTCTTCAATGAACTGGAACAAATAATTCTAAAATTCATATGGAACCACAAAAGACCCCGAATAGTCAAAACAATCCTGAGAAGGAAAAATAAAGCAGGGGAAAATCGCTTCCCAACTTCAAATTCTACAACAAAGCCACAGTAATCACGACCATTTCCTAACAAGAACAGATCCACACACCACTGGAACAATATAGAGAGTCCAGATATTAACCTAAACACATATGGTCAAACAATATACGATAAAGGAGCCATGGATATACAATGGGGAAATGACGGACTCTTCATCACCTGGTGTTGGCAAAACTGGACAGCTACATGAAAGAGAATAAAACTGGATCATTGCCTAACCCCATACACAAAATTAAATTCGAAATGGATCAAAGACCTGAATGTAAGTCATAAAACCATAAAACTTTTAGAAAAAAACATAGGCAAAAATCTCTTGGACATAAACATAACCAACTTCTTCATTAACATATGTCTCCTTGCAAGGGAAACAAAAGCAAAACTGAACAAGTGGGACTATTTCAAGCTGAAAGCTTCTGTACAGCAAAGGACACCATCAATAGAAGAAAAAGGTATCCTACAGTATTGGAGAATATATTCATAAATGACATATCCAATAAAGGGTTGACATCCAAAATATCTAAAGAGCTCATGCACCTCAACAAACAAAAAGCAAATAACGCAATTAAAAAATTGCTGAACAGACACTTCTCCAAAGAAGAAATTCAGATGGCCAACAGGCACATGAAAAGATGCTCCACACCGATAATCATCAGAGAAATGCAAATGAAAACTACAATGAGTTATCACCACACATCAGTTAGGATGGCGAACATCCAAAAGACAAACAACAACAAATGTTGGCGAGGATGTGGAGAGAGGGGAACTCTCCTATACTGCTCTTGGGAATGTAAACTAGTTCAACCATTGTGGATAGCAGTATGGACATTCCTCAAAAAACTCAAAACAGAAATACCATTTGACCCAGGAATCCCACTCCTAGGAATTTACCCTACAAATGCAGCAGCCCAGTTTGAAAAAGACATATGCACCCCTTTGTTTATCACAGCACTATTTACAATAGCCAAGAAATGGAAGCAACCTAAGTGTCCATCAATAGATGAATGGATAAAGAAGTGGTACATATACACAATGGAATATTATTCAGCCATAAGAAGAAAACAAATCCTACCATTTGCAACAACATGGATGGAGCTAGAGGGTATTATGCTCAGTGAAATAAGCCAAGCCGAAAAAGACAAGTATCAAATGATTTCACTCATATGTGGTGTATAAGAACAAAGCAAAAGTTCCGGGAAGATGGCAGTGTGAGCAGGGCAGCGGAAATCTCCTCCCCAAATCATATATATCTATGAAAATACAGCAAATACAACTATTCCTAAAAGAGAGACCAGAATATACAGGACAGCACACAGCCTGGATCTGCACCTGAGAGGACTCAGCACCCCACGGGGCAGGTAAGATACGGAGCCACGACCTGGCGGGACCGAAGCACTCCCCCATCCCAGTGCACCAGCGGGAGGAGAGGATTCAGAGCTGGGAGGGAGTTGAAGTACAGGCATGCGAAATAACCAGCCCTGGTGATCGGTGCCGGGACCGCTGAAACACATCGCGCAGTGTATCGGATATTGGAGAGGCAGAAGGTGCAGGTTTTGAGCTAGAAACGCGCCCCGGTCCTTGCAGCCGACTCCCTGGGACAAAAGAAAAGCGTGCGCTTTTTTTGGTGGTCTTAAAGAGGCAAGGGCACAGGATTGTCCCACAACGCTCGGCCCAGCAGGCTGGGAGTCCTCGGGAATTTCAGACCCCTTGGCTGGGGACTGGGAAAAACTAGCCCCACTGAAACTTCACATAGAGAACAACAGCTTCCCATTCGTTCCCACCCCAGCCAGAGGTAAAGAGCCCTGCGGAGCTGCACAGCCACAGCTGCGCAATAATGGAGTAACAGCGCCACCTACAGCATCCTTACAAAATCTACTCCGAGTGGGTGTTTCTGGATTTTTTTTTGTTTTTTTTTCCTTTCTTTTCTTTCCTTCTTCTTTCTCTCTTTTCTTTCTTTTCCTTCATTTTTTTCCTCTTTTCTCTTTCTTTTTGTTTTCTTGTTTGTTTTTTTTAAGTCTTAAAGAGCCCAGCTGACATATTTGGCACCTACCAGTGATCACTTCTATCGCCATGAAAAGACAGAGGGATATGGTACAGACCAAGTTCACCCAGACCCAGACAACACCAGAGAGGGAGACTGAAGGGATGGAAATGCACAATCTTCCTGAAAAAGAATTCAGAATAAAAGTCATAACCATGCTGATGGATCTACAGAGAAATATGCAAGAGCTAAGGGAGGAAGTGAGGGAAGTCAGGAAAGACAATGCAGAAATCAGACAAGCTATCGACGGGCTTAGCAGCAGACTGGACGAGATGCAAGAGGCTGTAAATGGAATAGAATTCAGAGAACAGGAATACAGAGAAGCTGAGGCAGAGAGAGATAAAAGGATCTCTAGGAATGAAAGAATATTAAGAGAACTGTGTGACCAATCCAAACGGAACAATATTCACATTATAGGAGTACCAGAGGAAGAAGAGAGAGAAAAAGGGATAGAAAGTGTCTTTGAAGAAATAATTGCTGAAAACTTTCCCATGCTGGGGAAGGAAATAGTCTCGCAGTCCACGGAAGCCCACAGATCTCCCAACACAAGGGACCCAAGGAAGACAACACCAAGACACATAATAATTAAGATGGCAAAGATCAAAGATAAAGACAGAGTATTAAAGGCAGCTAGAGAGAGAAAAAAGATGACCTACAAAGGAAAACCCATCAGACTATCATCAGCCTTCTCCACAGAAACCTTAAAGGCCAGAAGAGAATGGCATGATATATTTAAGGTAATGAAATGGAAGGACCTCGAACCAAGAATATAGTATCCAGCACGATTACCATTTAAATATGACGGAAGGATTAAACAATTTCCAGACAAGCAAAAGCAGAGAGAATTTGCCTCCCATAAACCACCTCTACAAAACATCTTAAAGGAACTGCTCTAGAGGGAAGCACTCCTAAGGCTAAAAAGATGTCACCAGAGAAAATAAAATCATAGCAAAGAAAGCAGACCATCCAAATACTAACTAAAGGCAAAGAATAAAACACCTAGTATATAAAGAATGGAGGAGGAAGAATAAGAACAGAGACAAATAAAGAAACATCAGACTGCGTTTACAATAACTTAACAAGAAAGTTAAGTTAGATTGCTAGATAGTAAAGAAGCAACCCTTGAACCCTTGGTAACCACGAATCTAAAGCCAGCAATGGCAATAAGTACATATATATCAATAATCACCCTAAATGTAAATGGACTAAATGCACCAATCAAAAGACACAGAGTAACAGAATGGATAAAAAAGCAAGACCCATCTATATGCTGCCTACAGAAACTCACCACAAACCCAAAGATATACACAGACTAAAAGTGAAAAGATGGAAAATGATTATTTCATGCAAACAACAAGGAGAAAAAAGCAGGTGTTGCAGTACTTGTATCAGACAAAATAGACTTCAAAACAAAGAAAGTAGCAAGAGATAAAGAAGGACATTATATAATGATAAAGGGGTCAATCCAACAAGAGGATATAACCATTATAAATATATATGCACCCAATATGGGAGCGCCAGCACATGTAAAAAAAATACTAACAGAATTAAAGGAGGAAATAGACAGCAATGCATTCATTTTAGGAGACTTCAACACATCACTGACTCCAAAGGACAGATCAATCAGACAGAAAATAAGTAAAGACACAGAGGCACGAACAACACACTAGAACAGATGGACCTAACAGACATCTACAGAACTCTGCACCCAAAAGCAACAGGATACATATTCTCTCAAGTGCACAAGGAACATTTTCCAGAATAGACTATATATTAGGCCTAAAAAAGAACCACAGTAAACTCAAAAATATTGAAATTCTACCAACCAACTTCTCAGATCACAAAGGTATAAAACTAGAAATAAATTTTAGAAAGAAACCAACAAGGCTCACAAATACATGGAGACTTAACAACATGCTCCTAATTAATCAATGGGTTAACGACCAAATCAAAACAGAAATCGAAGAATATATGGAGACTGATGACAACAACAACACAAAGCCCCAACTTCTGTGGGATGCAGCAAAGGCAGTTTTAAGAGGAAAGTATATTGCAATCCAGGCCTATTTAAAGAAGGAAGAACATTCCCAAATGAATAGTCTAAAGACGCAATTACTGAAATTGGAAACAGAAGAACAAATGAGGCCCAAAGTCACCAGAAGGAGGGACATAATAAAGATTAGAGAAGAAATAAATAAAATTGAGAAGAATAAAACAATAGAAAAAAACAATGAAACCAAGAGCTGGTTCTTTGAAAAAATAAATAAAATAGATAAACCCCTAGCCAGATGCATTAAGAGAAAAAGAGAATCTAAACACATAAACAGAATCAGAAATGAGAAAGGAAAAATAACGACAAGTCCCACAGAAATACAAAGAATTATAAGAGAATATTATGAGAATCTACATGCTAACAAGCTGGAAAACCTAGAAGAAATGGACAACTTCTTAGAAAAATACAACCTTCCAAAACTGACCAAACAAGAAACAGAAAAACTAAACAGACCAATCACCAGCAACGAAATTGAAGCGGTAATCAAAAAACTACCCAAGAACAAAACACCCGGACCAGATGGATTCACCTCTGAATTCTACCAGACATATAGAGAAGAAATAACACCCATTCTCCTTAAAGTTTTTCAAAAAATAGAAGAGGAGGTAATACTTCCAAACTCATTCTATGAAGCCAGCATCACTCGAATACCAAAACCGGGCAAAGACCTCACCAAAAAAGAAAATTACAGACTAATATCCCTGATGAACGTATATGCATAAATACGTAACAAAATATTAGCAAACTGAATTCAAAAATACATCAGGAGGATCATACACCATGATGAAGTGGGATTCATCCCAGGGATGCAAGGATGGTACAACATTCGAAAATCCATCAACATCATCCACCACATCAACGAAAAGAAGAACAAAATCCACATGATCATCTCCATAGACACTGAAAAAGCATTTCACAAAATTCAGCATCCATTCATGATTAAAACTGTCAACTAAATGGGTGAAGACAGCAAGTACCTCAACATCATAAAGGCCATATATGACAAACCCACGGCTAATCATACTTAACAGCAAGAAGCTGAAAGCTTTTTACCTAAGATCAGGAGCAAGACAGGGAGGCCCATTCTCTTCATGGTTATTCAGCATAGTACTGGAGGTCCTAGCCGTGGCAATGAGACCAAACAAAGACATACAAGGCATCCAGATTGGTAACGAAGAAGTCAAATTGTCACTATTTGCACATGACATGATATTGTACATAAAAAACCCTAAAGACTCCACTCCAAAACTATTAGAACTAATATCTGAATTCAGAAAAGTTGAAGGATACAAATTAACACACGGAAATCTGTTGCTTTCCTATACACTAACGATGAACTAACAGAAAGAGAAATCAGAAAAATAATTCCATTCACAATTGCATGAAAAAGAATAAAATACCTAGGAATAAACCTGACAAAGAAAGTGAAAGACCTGTCCTCTGAAAACTACAAGACACTCCTAAGAGAAATTAAAGAGGACACTAACAAATGGAAATGCATCCCATGCTCTTGGCTAGGTAGAATAAATATTGTCAAAACGGCTACACTACCTAAAGCAATCTATGGATTCAACGCAATCCCTATCAAAATGACAACCGCATTCTTCAATGAACTGGAACAAATAGTTCTAAAATTCATATGGAATCACAAAAGACCCCGAATAGCCAAAGCAATACTGAGAAGGAGGAATAAAACAGGGGGAATTACATTCCTTGACTTCAAGCTCTACTACAAAGCCACAGTAATCAAGAGAATATGGTATTGTCACAAAAACAGACCCACAGACCAGTGGAACACAACAGAAAATCCAAACATTAACCCAAACATATACACTCAATTAATATTTGATAAAGGAGCCTTGGATATACAAGCAGAGATGACGGCCTGTTCAGCAGCTGGTGTTGGCAAAACTGGACAGCTACATGTAAGAGAATGAAACTGGACTACTGTCTAACCCCATACACAAAAGTAAACTCAAGATGGATCAAAGACCTGAATGTAAGTCATGAAACCATAAAACTCTTAGAAAAAAACATAGGCAAAAACTTCTTGGACATAAACATGAGCGACCTCTTTATGAACTTATCTCCCCGGGCAAGGGAAACAAAAGCAAAAGTGAACAAGTGGGACTATATCAAGTTGAAAAGCTTCTGTATAGCAAAGGACACCATAAGTAGAACAAAAAAGACATCCTACAATATGGGAGAATATATTCATAAATGACTTATCCGATAAGGGGTTGACATCCAAAATATATAAAGAACTCACGCACCTCAACAAACATAAAGTAAATAATCCAATTAAGAAATGGGCAGAGGACATAAATAGACACTTCTCCAAAGAAGAAATTCAGATGGCCAACAGGCACATGAAAAGATGCTCCACATCACTAATCATCAGACAAATGCAGATTAAAACCACAATGAGATATCACCTCACACCAGTGAGGATGGCCAACATCCAAAACACAAACAACAAATGTTGGTGAGGATGTGGAGAAAAGGGAACCCTCCTAACACTGCTGGTGGGAATGCAAATTAGTTCAACCATTGTGGAAAGCAGTATGGAGGTTCCTCAAAAAACTCAAAATAGAAATACCGTTTGACCCAGGAATCCCACTCCTTGGAATTTACCCTAAGAATGCAGCAGCACAGTTTGAAAAAGACATATGCACCCCTATGTTTATCTCAGCACTATATCCAATAGCCAAGAAGTGGAAGCAACCTAAGTGTCCATCAGTAGATGAATGGATAAAGAAGAGGTGGTACATATACACAATGGAATATTACACAGCCATAAGAAGAAAACAAATCCTACCATTTGCAACAACATGGATGGAGCAAGAGGGTATTATGCTCAGTGAAATAAGCCAAGCCTAAAAAGGAAAGTATCAAATGATTTCACTCATATGTGGAGTATAAGAACAAAGAAAAAACTGAAGGAACAAAACAGCAGCAGACTCACAGAACCCAAGAACAGACTAATAGTTACCAAGGGAAAGGGACTGGGGAGGATGGGTCGGAAGGGTGGGACAAGGGGGAAAAAGGGCATTACGATTAGCAGATATATTGTTGGGGGTAAGGGGAGGGCTGTACATGTCAGAGAAGACAAGTAGTGACTCTATAGCATCTCACTACACTGATGGACAGTGACTGTAATGGGGTTGGTGGGGGGGACCTGATGAAGGCGTAGTTTAATCACCGTAATATTGCACACATAATTGTAGATTAATGATACCAAAATAAACTATAAAAAGAACAAAGCAAAAACTGAAGGAACACAACAGTAGCAGCATCACAAAACCCAAGAATGGTCTAACACTTACCAAAGGGAAAGGGACTCCGGAGGATGGGTGGGATGGGAGGGATAAGCGGGAAAAAGGGGCGTTACAATTAGCACACATCATGTGGGGGTGGGCACGGGGAAGGCAGTACAACACAGAGAAGACAAATAGTGACTCTATATCATCTTGCTATGCTGATGGACAGTGACTGTAATGCACTAGTGGAGTGAGGATTTAATAATATGTATAGACAACTGTTGAACTTCTATGTTGTATACTTGAAACCAATGTGGTGGGGACTTGCTAATGAGGGGAGTCTAGTAACCATAATGTTGCTCATGTAATTGTACATTAATGATACCAAAAAAAAGTTATATATATAGTAGCCTACATTTTTAAAAAAGAAGAATATGGGTCTTAAAATATTATTGTACCAACTGCACAGCTAATTAAGAGTTCAGAAAATCAAAAACACCAAATTCAAGGCTTTGAATGTTTCCAGTGGTGTTTAGAATTGAAAAGGTATACATGTGGTGATGAAGGTGGTTATGAATGTGTGGTTATGCTTTAGTGGCACACCTCAGAGGGGACCAGCAAGGGAGCCAGGACCCCAGAGATGTTCATTTGGTTGGGTACAACAAGCACGTCTATCATCATGTCTGCTTTAACAAGTGGGCCTTCTGTCACAGGCATGTCCATGTGATGAGTTACATGTGAGAAGAATAAATGAGTAAGTCAAAAAAATAAAGGCCATGTAGAGTGAGACAAACTGACTCATTTAAACACAATACAAGGCCCCCTAGACAACAACCAAGAGCAAGGCTCCAGTCTTTTTTCTTTGAGAAGGCTAGAAGATAGTTTGTTTAGCAAAGCAGAAGTACACTCTCACAGAGAGAGCAGGCAGCCTGAGAGGTCAGGACCAGCCACAAGTCCCCTGTCTTGCAAGGCCATCTTGGATCCTCTAGCCAACATCACTTTGAAAAGACAACTGTCTCCACTAGGCCCTGCCTAAATCCCTGAGACAAAGAATCATAAGCAATAAAATGGTTGTTTTACAAAACAAAACAAAATGAACAAAAGAGCAGTAGACTTAGAGCCACTGAGAAGTGGTGGTTAGCATGGTGGCTGTGAAGGGTGGTAAGAAGGGTAAGGGAGATAAAGGGGCCAAAAATGCTAAATAATACAAGTTGGTCACAGCATGGAGAATACAGCCAGTGATTCTGTAACATCAGCCTATGTTGACAAATAGTAACTGCACTAGTGGAGTGAGGATTTAATAATATGTATAGACAACTGTTGAACTTCTATGTTGTATACTTGAAACCAATGTAAGATTGTATATCAAATACAATAAAAAAGAAAAAGGATTGATCTGGTGAGCTCATTTTCCCAATGGAAATACAGCCCAGTAGATAAGCATCTTTTTCTAGACTGCTTCTGAGTGACACAATTTGTATTTTGCCCTGACTCACGGGAGGGTTCAAAAGATGAAACAGCTATCTTCAGCTTTTGCAGAAATGTATACTATCAGTACGTTTAGGTTTCTTTTAGTTGTTCTAACACTTTACACCATACCAGGAGAATATTTTATACTGATCTATTAGTGATCATTCAAGAACCTCAAAATACTTTACAACAATCTTATAACACATACAGGATTAGTAAATCAAGGGGCTTCCATTTTTTAAGTTATTCGATATTGCAGACACAGTCTAGAATAGTACATCCCTCTGATGCCAGGTATTAAAGTTAGATTCATGGGTAACTAAAGAAAAGTCATATTTTTGACTTCTTGCTCACCAGAAAAATCATATAATTTCTTGCAAAAAGACTGTTTTATATAACAGCTGAGTGGTGGAATGCTGACCCACACAATTTGGTTTAGAATAGAATATACTCTCTACTTTAGGTTGAAAGGAAAAGAAACTGGAAATCACTCTGCTCTCTGGGGACAAGACAGATAGAACTTCAAGGTTAATCGCTTCCACTGAACATCTCAACTCCTCAAAAGACAGGAATAGAGAAAAGACACCTGGAAGAGACACTGATGACTGGTTTCTCAGCCATAAATTTTGGATAACCTGTTAAGTACTATTAATTGATAGTGTTGCAAATATAAAGATTGGGTAATAGCTGAGGAAGTTGCCACATTTACTTCAGGCTGTGGAAAAGGTCAGATTGAAACTAAAGAATGACAAGAAATTATCAAAACTCATGTTTACAGGAGGCTTTACAAGGTGATATGGTTCACTCCTGAACCCCCTTCCAACAGTGTCACACCAATTATAAGAGAAAAAAAAATCGACCCTATTTTTGAGACCTACAATGAAAAGGAGTCCACAGCCAGGATTTTAGCTCATAACTCATTACCATATTTGGTCATCAATGAAAGGTACTAATTAATAATACCCGTAACAACTACCTCAAAGAGTGAGAATAAGGAACAAATATGATGAAACATGGAAACACTGTAAGCTATATGTAAAAATGTTTATTCCCTGTGTTAACATCCATCCTATAGTCTTCTTTAAGTTAAGGGAAGAGTTTAGAGTCTCACAAATGGTACTTTTTTACTGGGGTCTCACGAGATCAATGTGAACTGAACTGGTTGGGGGAAAAGTTGAAAACTGTGCTATTTTTACGTTTTGTCCTAGAAGGGCAGAACCTAACCCTGGACAGCAGGGTACCATCCTACTAACCTAAGATGCTGTGGAAACACAAGAACTGGAGCTCACCAAACACCCAACTAAATATTGTAATATCCTTTGCTTAAACTGCAAAAGATAGCAAACTAACTTTTATACGATTTTTGTGCCAAAGCACATAGTAGCTACACTGCTGTATATCTAACACATTAATCAGCCATTTGATATTAACACATGCTTTGGAAGAGATGGAGATCCCAGTTCTGCTATATTATGACAACTTTGGGCTCGTACTTTCTTATTTAAAATGGGTACACCACCATTTTGCCATTTACCTATTCACAAGCACTTGAGAAAATTTATGATCTGACAACTTTAAATTGCTTTGGCTTCATGAAAATGTATCTAAACATAAAGAAAATGTTTACTGCGGTAAATTACTTATCTTGTTATTATGAGTTCCCAAGTAAAATTTGAAATAAAAAAGAACTCCAAAAAATTTCTTAGAAGGGCAAAGTGTATACAACATATCAGTAAGAGATCTAAATTAGCTTAATAACAAATGCATGTGGTGTAGTCTCTTTTGTATGCTTCAGAGATTCTAAAATATTGGCTACTAGCTGAAGTCATGTTCTAATTATACCAATATAAGCATTAACAACTATAAAGGTCATTGTATTAAGTCTAGACCAGTGGGTCTCCCCCCTGCCAGACCCAATCCTCCCTTTCATACTGCCCTACAAATATCCTGCAATGGCATTCACAGATAATATTACCTGCCCATATAGGATTTTGAAGTCAACAAAATGGCCATTTCAACGAAACAAAAGAAAAATAATTCATGATAATATGTATTTCAACATGTAAGCGCTCAGGCATTACGACCCTAGAAGACATAAGAAAGTAATAAGGAAATGCTTATTTCAAGGGTAAGAATGCAAACACTGAGTCCATGCCCCTAAACCAAGGTCTCCCATCAACACTTCAGGGTAAATTCTAGTCTGCCAGGATCTAAACAACTCTTGATTTTTCTACTCAGAATAACCAGGACTGCAAAATATCCAGAGACAATTAAGGACCACGCAATTATGCTGGAGCCGGATCCACAGGAAAAGTTCCTTCACTGGAAAGTTTGTGAGATCACAGTCCAGGTAGGTACGGGATCAATAGGCCAGGCTAATAAATTTCTATTTCCACACCTCCTAAACACATGAACTGCTCCCTCCATCCTCTATGAACTCTTGGCAGATTCTGAGCTGGCCCCATTCCATGTCTACCATCTCAGCCAGCCTGGACATGCTGATTATTCTTCTATCCTGACTTGTTAAAATTACATAATGGTAGAACAGGAAACACTATTTTGATATTATCTAATTTTAGTAATGAGAAAGTTAGTTTTGTTAGAGGTTAGTAAATTTAGTCTTGTTAGTAAGTTTAGTCTTATTCAGTCTTTTTTTTTCCTTTTTTTTCTTTTTTCTCTTTTTTTTTCCTTTAGCTCTACAGAATTATTCACAGTCTGAAAGATTTTTAACAGTATAGTTAGAGGTCTCTTAATTTCCAAGTCAGGATTGCATTCACTGTACCCCACTTAAGGAAAAATAAGCTTAATATGAAGAGATCCTTTTGAGAAGCTGAAACCAAAGGAAAAGAAACAACAACAAAGATTTATAAAAGACAGACTCAGCCTGAAAATTCCCCACCGTCCTTTTCAGAGCTTCAGGCAGTTCTTCTGGAATCAGGCAGTTAAAAATATTAGTAGATATGCAATATAAGATGTAACTCTTTTCATGACAAAAGCTTTTTTAAATGGTGACCTAGCATTCCACTATTTGGATGTTTTGTATTTTATTTAATCAAATGCTTCTTATTGGATTATCTAGCTATTTCTCTTTTCTCTTCTCACTTAATGGATTGCAAATTGTTAATGCATCAATGAGAAATGTTTATATTCATCTGTCAAAAACAAAACACAAAAAAAAGACAAAGAAAGCAAACCTATTTGTAATATTGAGTTAGAGTTTTAAAAGCAAGGAAAAAACCCTAGAAATAGAAATGTTTCTTTAGAATACACCAAAGTCTACATCATAACTACCCCAAAGTCAAACATTTCTTCTTCTCCATCCCCCCTTTATTCAACTATTAAATATGATCCTATATAACCATGTGAATTTACAATGAAAAATTACCTGCATTTAAAATACACTGTCCCTTCATGGCTTCCATCATGCCTTCCTCTCGCAGGATTGTCCCATTCTACTCCTAACCACAGTCCTAGCAGAACAAGAAAAACCACATGAGTAATAAATGATGACAGAGAGAATGTTCCATTTTCCTGCAAGCAAATACAGTTTGCAATGGAAACCATATCAGGTTCCATTCCAAACCACTGGGGTAGAAAGAAATGTCCTTGGTAAAGGCCAAGCTAATCTTAGACCCAGGACTGTAATCAGCAAATATAATAGCATGCTTGATTCAACAAGCCAGAAAAAACCACAGTTGCAGAAAACGACAAGGACAAAAATTTATTAAACACTTACTAAATGCTAAAAACTTTGCATTATCTCATGTATCCTCACAACAGAGAGACTTTTCATCTTTGTAAAGGAGATATAATTATCCTCTTCACCAGATACAGGATAAATAGGAAAGTCTTTAAAATCTTATTCTAGTAATCTGCATAATCTGCTTTGCATTTGTAAGTCCAGGGAGAGGAAATCCCAGGGCAAAATACCTCAAAAACTGAAATCAGTCAAAGGGAGAAATAAAGTTTAAAACCCGTTTATTGCTTACAAAGTGCAGTCCAGGGCCATCTCTTTCCTCTGCTCCTGAAGAAGCAAGCAAGCAAGCAAGCCAGCTCCTCTCTTTAAACTCTCAGGTTCAGACATACCCTTGGTTGCCCAGGTAATTAGCCACTGATATGGAGATGAACTTCTCTCCACCCCTGAGGATATGCAAATGCACTAAAGCCAGGTGAGATATTCTGGAAATGTTACAATTTTACCCACAGGCCACCCCTCCAGAAATCTCGCCTTACAATCTACTCGTTCCCCTTTCTTCCACAATGGTCCCTGGGCAAGAAAACTGGAACATTGTGACCAGACCAATGACAATAGCAACAGCAATAAAATCATGACAATCCTCAAGCCGGAGGATTTAGCTAGGTTCAAAATCTTATGCAGATTAAGTCCACAGCTTGTCCATTCCATAGGCAGGCAGTAGCTGAGGGTTCAGAGCAATCATCATGAGGCAGCTGCAGCCAGGGGGCGCATTCAGGCCACAAGGACTGCAGGAGAAAATAACCTTAAGGGTGGTACGATACATGTTTTAATGACACCAGCATAGGCAAATCTTGTCCATTAGGTAGGATACATGCAAGAGAGTGGTCTTGTGATAAAACTGGCAAGAAGGGGAGGGGTGTGGGAGGGTGGGTGGGGAGCGAGGGAGAAGGGGATTGTGGGGTACTATGTTTAGTACACATGGTGTGGGGAATCACAGGGAAAACAGTGTAGCACAGAGAAGGCAAACAGTGAATCTGTGTCATCTTACTACACTGATGGACAGTGACTGAATTGGGGTATGAATGGGGACTTGATAATATGGGTAAATGTAGTAACCACATTGTTTTTTCATGTGAAACCTTCATAAGAGTGTATATCAATAATACCTTAATTAAAAAAAGATTTTTAAAAACTGGCAGGAATGGGATCTCGTCCTGGTCTAGTATACCAGACTTTCACCCCCCTCCCTGTGGGAGTTACAGATGGGTCGACATACAGGGCTACGGGAGGTACATGCACTGGCCATAAACATAAAACAAAAATTCCCTGCAAGATACTCTTAGATCCTTGGATATTCTGGGTACACTATTGTGACCTTTGGGAGCTATTCATCTGTTACTCTAGGAATACACACGAGGCCAGCTTCCAGGCCTTTCCCCCAAGGTGCCAGAAGGGCCAGCCATCACTGGTCCATGTATTGAAATGTCCATGGCCAGGTCCATTCAACAGTGTCTCCAAACCTAATGCAGTAGGGGCTGGGAGCAGATGTTGCTCTGCTGACCATATCATGGCTTCAATAGCATTTCTTTGGTTTGGACGTACAATTGTATAGGAGAAGCAGCAAGGTGTGTGAGCATATCCACAGGGCTCAAAGCTCCTTTACGTGGCTTCTCATTCAAATGCCACAGCACCGTCCATAGACGAACTGACCAACCCTGTAGACTACTGCTGTCCGACTTCAGGCCAGATTTCAACAAACCGTTGTACCTCTCTATCATGCCTGGCCCAGTAGGATTATATGGTACATGAAATTTTCACTTTATTCCTAATTGCTGCACCCATTCTTGTAATGCATGTCCAGTAAAGTGGGTGCCTTGATGACTCTCAATCACCTGCAGCTGGCCATAGGCTGCAACGAGATGCTCCAGGCCCCTCTTGGTGGTTTGCTGATCTGCATGACGTGCAGGAAAACCAACCAATAGTCCAGTAGCCGTGTCCACACATGTCATGGCATACTGATATCCTTCTGCTATGGACAGAGGCCCAATATAGTCTATTTGGCACCTGAGAAGGGGTATTGGTCCCCTTATTATTGTCCCATGTTGCTGTGGGACTCAGTGTAAGTCCCTCTTAGAGCACACAAGGCACACCTTCCAGCCTCTGCTGACTTTGTCGAAGGTCAATGGCAAGCCCCACCTACTGGCTACAGCCAACTTTGTCTTTTGCCCTGTGGGCAACCAATGCTGCTGTAGCCATTGGGCCACATGAGAGGCAGGCTTTTCTTCTAGCCAACGCACCTGGGCCAATGTGTGTGCTTCATCATTCCGTGAGGATGCCAAAGGCAAATGGCCAGTCACATGACATACAGTAACTGTCTTAGTCTGACCAGAGGCCCATAGGTCCTGCCACAACTCTTGCCCCCAGAGGGGCCAGTGACCAACCATCCAGTTGGCATGATACCATGTTGGTAGCCACAGGGTCAAGCCCTGACAGATGGCCCAGCTGTCACTGCAGACAACTATGGGGGAAGGCTCCTGGGTGATCATGAGCCATACTGCCTGCAACTTGACCCATTGGCTGCTCTTCCCCTCTCCATCCTCCATCCATATTGTCTCAGTCTTAGGATAGAAAGCCACAGTCCTCCACTTTGGGGGCTGCTCACGACTGGAGCCATCTGTGTAACAAGTATCTTCAGGTATACAGGCTTTTCCCTCCTGATAAGGACTCTCAGCTACCAATGGCTGAAAAGCAAGTTCTTCTTGCTTTCCGCTGGTATAGGACCCTGGTCCAATAAGCATTGGAGTTCTCCACTTAAGGAGTAGTAGAGAGGGCGCTGTGCTACTGTAAATATGTGCCCCATTTGGCCACTGTAGGTGTCTGTGCCATGCCACTCCGTGGCCTTTGGGTCCAGTCTCACACCCACCCCGCAATGGGATAGGTGGTTATTACCTTGGTTGGAGCTGTTCCAGCAATGGGCTCCGTAGCCAGCAAGGCGTGGTACATAGCAGCCAGTTGCTTCTCTATCAAGTGTACCAGACCTCTGCTCCTTTCCACAGTTGTGACCAGAATCCAATAGATTGGCGTGTCCACTCAAGCCACTGCCAAAGACCCCATCCACAACCATCTTCAGTTACATGAACATCTAGTTCACAGGGCCTTGATAGGTCCATTACACTGAAGGCCTGTACACCCTTGGCTGCCCGCTTGGCAGCAGTAAAAGCAGCTGCACATGTCTCATCCCAGTCCCACCTGATGCCCTTTCATACCAACAGGTGTAAGGGCTTCAGAATTTGTGCCAAGTGCAGGATAAACACTTTCCAGTGGAACAAAGACCCCCAAAACTCTTGTAATACTGCCACAGTGGTAGGGCTGGGGAAAGCCTAGACCTTGTCTATAACTGCTTCAGGAACAAGTTTAGTTTTACCTGACCAGACAACCCCCAAGAATTTCACAAACCAGGTCCCTAAACGTTGGTGCTGTTTACAGCCCATGCTTTTTCCTGCAGATGTTCCAACAGTCTAGGAACTGCCTCTACTAAATCTTAAAGATAATATCATCAATGTAGTGCTATATCCACACGGTTTCTTCCATGTGGCCAAGTCCTGGGCTACAAGTCCATGACAGATGATGGGACTGTGAAGATATCCCAGTGGAAGGACAGTGAATGTCCACTGCCAGCCTTCCCATGGGAAGGCAAACTGTTCCTGGCTTTCCTGTGCTATGTCAATAGAGAAGAAAGCAATAGCAAGGTCTACTACATAATGATACGTTCCCAGTTCATGGCTGAGGGTGTCCAGAATGTCTGCTATAGAGGGGACAGCAGCATGCAAAGAGGGCGTGACTTTATTCAATTCCCTGTAGTCTACAGTCATACGCCAGGAGCCATCTGGCTTTCTCACTGGCCACACTGGGGAATTAAAAGGACTATGAGTGGGCTTTATGATGCCCACCCTCTCCAACTACTTTAGAGTTTCTCCAATTTCCTTGTGCCCCCCAGGCAATTTATACTGCTTAATATTTGTCACCTGCTGAGGTACAGGCAGAGCTACATATGGGTACTTAGCACATCCCCTCCGAACTGCCTTTACCACACGAACCCTCAGTCCAAACTCACCTGCAATGGTTTGTAACCACAGGCCCTGATTTGGGAATTCTTCACTCTAATTGCCTTATCCCCATAGCCATCTATCACAGCAGGGGTCCTGGGAAAACTCTCAGGGTTGCCATGAATCAAAGAACTCTCAGCTCCTGTGCCCACCAGCACCAGACCACGTTGTATGTTCACAGGGGACCAGTGAATTGCTAATTCTACATGTGGCCTCTGGTCCCCACCATGGGGGATTTTGAACATCCCCTAAGTCAAACCACGATGCCCAATTGTCCTCCTGTGGGGGTGAGGGCTCAGGCGAATACTGAGTACTGTCCCCCATGAAGTTTTGCAGGGACAAAGGCTGGGCATGAGGCCTTGACTCTGGTTTCCGCGGTCTGGGCCTCAGCGGTTAGAACTGCTGCTCTGGCTTTAAGTAGTACCACAGTTCTAACAATATTCTATTGGGCTGCCCATCGAGTTTTTCTTTCACTACCCTGGCCTTTATCAAATCAACCTATATCTGGATCCTCGAGACCTTCATGGGGCCTTTTGCACCTCTCCTTTCACTCATGGCCCGTACTTCCCTCCGTGCTCTTATTGTTTCAACCTCCCACAGATCTGATAAAGTACAAGAAGCCTCTCTTATGGGTTGCCCTATGTGGGGGACAAGAGTATTCACTAGGGACCCAAAGGGAGATGTGCAGACTGTATGCAGCACCAGATTTCTCATTCCTGTAGTGAACACCTCCTCATCAGGGCCCTGGGGGTCCATATTATAGACGATGTTTTTCACACCCAATTCCCACAGTACCTGTTGGAGCTCTGCAAACCTTTTCCAACTAATGGGAAAATATGGTAAATCACCCTGATTAGGCCAAACTATCCTGATGGCAGCTGTCAGCCATTCCAGGAGTGTCTGATTCCCTGAGACATGATGGGCATTTTGCAACCACTGCGGGAGGGAAGGGTGAGTCGTAAGGGAAGCCATTCAATTCATCTCAGAACCCGACACAACGTTTTCCACCCCCATATCCCAGAGACATAAAACCCATGTAGGCAGAGATTCCAATGGCCTCGGCCTATACCAGACACTCCTGTCCACCAGCTCATCCTGGGTATAGGGGCAGAGCAGGGAGTGCTCCACAATCTGGGAAGGGGGCTGCTCCTCCCCCTGAGGAGTCCACAGTTGTTTCATTTTTATTTTATTAATTACAGCTGCGGGGGCGGGCTTTAAAACAGGAGATGGTACCTCAGGCGGTCACCTGGGGAGCAGATCTGCCAAAGGCTCTGCCTCCTCCTTTTCTCCCTCAGGATTCCCACCAATGGCTCTTCCTCCACCATTTCCTGGGCTGAAGGTACTACTCTTTCCTCCCCCTCCCCCACGGACTCCTGCAACGTGGCTTTTCCTGCCATCTCCCCCCTCACTGCTGGTAAGGAATCTTCTAGGAGCGTGAGCTGCCTTTTCAGTAACTGTCTCTTCTTTAACAACATTGCATAGGTTATTGCCCAGCTCCACCAAGCGATGTGAAAGGTGTTCTCTCCCGCCTAAGTCCCTCGATAATCCTCTCTTTCTCTTGCATAAAATTTTCCACTATCTTGATGAAAAGAGACCCTACAATGCCAGCCACAACACGGCCCCCTAAGGTCTCCAAGCAGTCTTCCAAATCACGGAGGGCTAATTCTGCAGCTTCCAGTGTTTCCACCCTTCCCCAGTTCTGGGGAAAGCCACACCTCTCTAGGAGGTACTTTACCCTAGACCAATTCCCCACTAGGGGTTCCCAACTTGGAAGCCCCACAGCTGGGGGGATAATAGGAGAAGCGGCACCCTCTGCCCCTGCTTCCACTGGGGCCTCCCCACAGTTCACAGGAACAGACCTCCCAAAGGTCGCACCCATTAGGACAGATTTCAGGTTCAGAGGCACCCTGCTGACTGCTGCCAGATATAAGTCTGGGGAGAGGAAATCCCGGGACAAAATACTTCAAAAACCAAAATCAGTCAAATGGAAAAATAAAGTTTAATACCGTTTATTGCTTAAAAACTGCAGTCTAGGGCCATCTCTCTCCTCTGCTCTGAAGAAGCAAGCAAGAAAGCAAGCCAGCCCCTCCCTTAAACTCTCAGGTTCAGACACACCCTCGATTGCCTAGGGAATTACCCATTGATATGGAGATGAACTTCTCTCCACCCCCTAAAGATATGCAAATGTACTAAAGCCAGGCGAGATATTCTGGAAACGTTACAATTTTACCCACAGAATTAAATAAAATTTTATAAATATTCTTATTTCACATAGGTAAAATAACCTGCCCAAAGTCACCCATCTCCACATCCTAATTCCAGAAGCCAAGAAGTACTCATCATATTGATAACTCATATCTTACATTTGGATACCACTTTATACTCTTCAGAGCATTTTCTTTACGTTCCCTCTGACCCTCCACTATGTATACAGCACTGTACAAAAATAAGGTACAAAAGATCACTTTTGGATATACCCTCCTGCTTAGAACTAGAAAAGCAAGAAAAAACTTTTTTTATTAAAGTTTCATTGATTTACAATCTTATGAAGGTTTCACATGAACAAATTTGTGATTTCAACATTCATCCATATTATCAAGTCCTCATCACACCATTGCAGTCACTGTCCACCAGTGTAGTAGGATGCTATAGAGTCATTACTTGTCTCCTCCGTGTTCTGCTGCCTTCCCTGTGACCTACTAATACTGTGATTCCTAATTATAATGTCTCTTACTCCCTTTCCCCCTCCCCCCAACCCACCCTTCCTAATCTCTTCCCTTTGTCTGGTAACCACTGGTCCCTTCTTGGAGTCTGTGAGTCTATTGTCATTGAAAAACTATTTTTTTTATTAAGGTATAATTGATATACAATCACAGGAGCAACACTGTGGTTACTAGATTCTGCCCATTATCAAGTCCCCACCACATACCCCATTACAGTCACTGTCCATCATTATAGTAAGATGGAAGAGAGTCACTACTTGTCTTCTCTGTGCTATACTGCCTTACCCGTGCAACTTCTACATTATGTGTGCCAATCATAATGCCCCTTGATTCACTTATTCCTCCCTTCCCACCCACCCTCCCAAGTCCCTTTCCCTTTGGTAACTGTTAGTCCATTCTTCGGTTCTGTGAGTCTGCTGCTGTTTTGTTCCTTCAGTTTTTGCTTTGTTCTTATACTCCACAGATGAGTGAAGTCATTTGGTACTTGTCTTTCTCCACCTGGCTTAATACCCTCTAGCTCCATCCATGTTGTTGCAAATGGTAGGATTTGTCTTCTTCTTATGGCTAAATAATATTCCATTGTGTATATGTTCCACATCTTCTTTATCCATTCATTTACTGATGGACACTTAGGTGGCTCCCATTTCTTGGCTATTGTAAATAGTGCTGCGATAAACATAGGGGTGCACATGTCTTTCAGAATCTGGGATCCTGTATTCTTAGGTTAAATTCCTAGGAGTGGAATTCCTGGGTCAAATGGTATTTCTATTTTTAGTTTTTGAGGAAACTCCATACTGCTTTCGAAAATGGTTGGACTAATTTACATTCCCACCAGTAGTGTAGGAGGGTTCCCCTTTCTCCACATCCTCACCAACATTTGTTGTTGTTTGTGTTTTGGATGTTGGCCATCCTAACTGGTGTGAGGTGATATCTCATTGTGGTTTTAATCTGCATTTTTCTGATGATTAGCGATGTAGAGTATCTTTTCATGTGCCTGTTGACCATTTGAATTTCTTCTTTGGAGAAGTGTCTGTTCCGATCCTCTGCCCATTTTTTAATCGGGTTATTTGATTTTTGGTTGTAGAGGAGTGTGAGTTCTTTATATATTTCGGATGTCAATCCTTTATCAGATATGTCATTTATGAATATATTCACCCATACTGTAGGATGTCTTTTTCTTCTACTGATGGTGTCCTTTTCTGTACAGAAGCTTTTTAGTTTGATATAGTCCCACTTGTTCATTTTTGCTTTTGTTTCCCTTACCCAGGGACATATGCTCATGAAAAAGTTGTTCATGTTTATATTCAAGAGAGTTTTTACCTATGTTTTACACTAAAAGTTTAATGTTTTCATGCCTTATATTCAAGTCATTGATCCATTACGAGTTTACTTTTGTGTACAGAGTTAACAGTAATCCAGTTTCATTCTCTTACATGTAGCTGTCTAGTTTGGAAAACACCAGTTCGTGAAGAGGCTGTCATTTGTATATCCATGGCTCCTTTATTGTATATTATTTGACCATATATACTTGGGTTTATATCTGGACTCTCTATTCTGTCCCATTGGTTTATGGGTCTGTTCCTGTGCCAGCACCAAATTGTCTTGATTACCGTGGCTTTGTAATAGAGCTTTAAGTTGGGAAGCGAGATCCCACCTACTTTATTCTTTCTTCTCAGGACTGCCTTGGCTATTTGAGATCTTTTGTGGTTTCATATGAATTTTAGAACTATTTGTTCCAGGTCGTTGAAATGCTGTCAGTATTTTGATTGGGGTTGCATTAAATCTGCAGATTGCTTTAAGCAGGATGGCCATTTTGACAATATTAATTCTTCCTACCCAAGAGCATGGGATGAACCACCATTTATTAATGTCCTCTTTAATTTCTCTTAGGAGTGTCTTTTAGTTTTCAGAATATAGGTCTTCCACCTCCTTGGTTAGGTTTATTACTAGGTATTTTATTCTTTTTGATGCAATTGTGCAGGGAACTGTTTTCCTGATTTCTCTTTCTGCTAGTCCATCATTAGTGTATAGGAATGCAACAGATTTCTGTGTATTAATTTTGTATCCTGCAACTTTGCTGAATTCAGGTATTAGATATAGTAGTTTCAGAGTGGATTCTTTAGGGTTTTTTTTTAATGTACAATATCATGTCATCTGCAAACAGTGACAGTTTAACTTTTTCCTTGATGCCTTTTATTTCTTTGTGTTGTCATTTTGCCATGTTTAGGACCTTCAGTACTGTGTTGAATTAAAAGCGGGGAGAGTGCGCATCCTTGTCTGGTTCCTGATCTTAGAGGAAAAGCTTTCAGCTTTTCACTGTTAGGTATGATGTTGGCTGTGAGTTTCTCATATATGGCCTTTATTATGTTGAGGTACTTGCCCTCTATGCCAATTTGGTTGAGAATTTTTATCATGAATGGGTGTTGAATTTTGTCGAATGCTTTTTCAGATTCCACGGAGATGATCATGTGGTTTTTGTCCTTCTTTTTGTTGATGTGGTATATGATGGTGATGAATTTTCAAATATTATACCATTCTTGCATCCCTGGGATGAATCCCACTTGATCATGGTGTATGATCCTCTTGATGTGTTTTTTAAATTGGTCTGCTAATATTTTGTTGAGTTTTTTTGCATCTATGTTCATCAGGGATACTGGTCTGTAATTTTCTTTTTTTGTGGTGTCTTCGCCTGTTTTGGTATTAGAGTGATGCTGGCTTCATAGAATGAGTTTGGAAGTGTTCCCTCCTCTTCTATTTTCTGGAAAACTTTAAGAAGAATGGGTATTATGTCTTCTCTAAATGTCTGATAAAATTCAGCAGTGAATCCATCTGGTCTGGGGGTTTTGTCCTTGGGTAGTTTTTTGATCACCAATTCAATTTCATTGCTGGTATGTGGTCTGTTCAAATTTTCTGTTTCTTCCTGGGTCAGTCTTGCAAGGATGTATTTTTCTAGAAAGTTGTCTATTCCTTCTAGGTTATCCAGTTTGTTAGCATATAATTTTTCATAGTATTCTCTCATAATTTTTTTTATTTCTTTGGTGTCTATAGTGATTTTTCCTTTCTCATTTCTGATTCTGTTTATGTGTGTAGATTCTCTTGTTTTCTTGGTAAGTCTGGCTAGGGGTTTATCTATTTTGTTTATTTTTCTCAAAGAACCAGCTCTTCGTTTCATTAATTGTTTCTATTGTTATTCTCTTAATTTTATTTATTTATTCTCTGATCTTCATTATATCTCTCCTCCTTTTGACTTGGGGCCTCATTTGTTCTTCTTTTTCCTGTTTCAATAATTGTGAATTTAGACTGTTAATTTTGGACTGTTCTTCCTTCTTTAAATAGGCCTGGATTGCTATATACTTTCTTCTTAGAACTGCCTTTGCTGTGTCCCGGAGATGTTGGGGCATTGTGCTGTTGTTTTATTTGTCTACATATATTGCTTGATGTCTGTTTTAATTTGGTCATTGATCCACTGATTATTTAGGAGCATGTTGTTAAACCTCCATGTGTTTGTGAGCCTTTTTGTTTTCTTTGTACAATTTATTTCTAGTTCTATTTCTTTGTGGTCTGAGAAGCTGCTTGGTACAATTTCAATCCTTTTGAATTTGCTGAGGCTCTTTTTGTGTCCTAGTATGTGGTCTATTCTGGAAAATGTTTCATGTGTACTTGAGAATAATGTGTGTCCTGCTGCTTTTGGGTTTTTGGGTGGAGTGTTGTATAGATGTCTGTTATGTCCATCTGTTCTAATATGATGTTCAGTGCCTCTGTCTCCTTACTCATTTTCTGTCTGGTTGATCTTTGACAAACTATTTTTCAAATCACTTTACACAAATTAGGATGGCCAATGTCAAAAAACAAAACAAATTAGAAAATAAGAAATGTTGGTGAGGATGTGGAGAACCTAGGCCTCTTGTACATTGCTAATGGGAATGTAAAATGGTGCAGCCACTGTGGAAAACAGTATGGTGGTTCTCAAAAAGCTAAACATAGAATCACCATGTGATCTAGCAATTTGAATTCTGGTTATATACCCAAAATAACTGAAAGCAGGTTTCAAATAAATATCTGTATACCCATGATCATAGCAGCATTATTCACAAAACCCAAAAGGTGGAAGCAATCCAAGTATCTATTGATAGATGAATGGATAAACAAAATGTTATATATAATAGAATTTTAACTTTAAAAAGGAATGAAATTTTGACATATGATACAACATAGGTGAACCCCAAGGGCATTATGTTAAGTGAAATAAGGTAGACAAAAAGCACAATATATGATTCTACATATATAAGACACCTACAGTAGACATATTCATAGAGACAGAAAATAGATCCTTTCCCAGGGCAGTTCTCACCCACTTCCCTAGCTACAGCCCAATCCTACAAAAAGGCATGACTTCCTAGGACCCCAGGGAAAATAGGGCTCAAACCCTGACAGTATTTCCCCACCACCACTTGCTGAAAAACTGATTTGAAAGCATCTCCAGGTTTGAACAAACAAAGTGCGTTGGAGACCCTTCACTACTAAGTATTGAGACAAAAAAACTGTAAACCAATCCAAACCTTATTCAAAGTCAGCATGGGAAGGTTTGAAATGACAGCACCACTTGCTCGAAACCTAAGATTGCTGTGTATGTGACTCCTCAGACTGAGTCACTTAGTTTGGAGGTAAGCTGCGTTAATATGGAGGAAAACTCTTCAGCACTTCCTGCACTGTGGTTCTGAATCATGTTTGTAAGTCTGCCATTAGTGACTACCTAAAGTCAAAGACTCATACCAAGAGGAAGGAAGAATCTGAAGATCTGAATGTGAGAAAGAAGCAGAGGCTCCTAACTTCATCCCTTCACTGCAACAGTACTGTGCAGAGAAACTGTTATCCAGGATTTTGTGAAAATGTGCCTGGAAGCCAACATCCCACTTGAGAAGGCTGATCACCCAGCAGTCCATGCTTCTTGCCTCTCACGTGAAGAACAGAGGCTCCATATCTAAGTCCGACCAGCTGAGGACAGCATATCTGCCTGATGAATATGAGAATGAGAATCAACTCCACAACTCACAAGACTGTTGACAAAGAGGATACCATTACTGTGACCAAAATAAATATGAAGTATTAAAATTGGATGGTGGTTGTCAGAGGCTGACGGAAGGGGAGAATGGGGAGTTAGTGTTTAGTAGGTATAGAGTGTCAGTTATGCAAAATGAAAAGAGTTCTCAAGATGGACAGTGGTGATGGTTGCACAACAATGTTAATGTACTTAATACCCCTAAACTATACACTTAATGGGTAGAATGGTCCATTTAGCTATGTGCATCTACTACAATTTAAAAAATCTGTGTACATATAAGATATCTCTTTGAAAGCACCAGAGAGCTTATAAGGCAGTGAAGAATTACAAGGATAATATCTGGGAGGTGAGGAAACCCACAAATCTCTGGTTTTGTCCTGAGCTCAAAATGTCTTCATAATAAGAATGAGGAGGAAGTCAGGCAGAGAAAGACAAGTATCAAATGATTTCACTCATCTGTGTAGTATACTAACAAAAAAACTGAAGAAACAAAACAGCAGCAGACTCACAGAAGCCAAGAATGGACTAACAGTTACCAAAGGGAAAGGGACTGGGGAAGATGAGTGGGAAGGAAGGGTAAGGGGGAAAGGAGGTATTATGATTAGCACACATAATGTAGCTGGGGGGGTGGATACAGGGAAGGCAGTATAACACAGAGAAGACCAGTAGTGATTCTATAGCATCTTACTACGCTGATGGACAGTGACTGTAATGGGGTATGTGGTGGGGACTTGAGAATAGGGGGAGTCTATAGTTACCATAATGTTGCTCATGTAATTGTACATTAATAACAGCAAAATTAAAAAAATAATAATACAAAAAAAAGAATGAGGAGGAACCAACTCTACATAAACTAGCCATTGTTGTGATTAAAGGCCAACTTCAAATATTATCATTGTTAGATTTATTTAAAGTGGTCAGGGGTTACTACTGACTATGACTATCTGCCAAAGGAAATGTTAGTACTCTCTGGAGGAAAATAACATTATTGCAAAGATCAAATTATAGTTTTTAAAAATCAGTATCTGACACTCAAATAAAAAACAACCAAGCATACAGAAAGATAAGACCATGTGACTTGAGAACCAAGAAAAGCAGCAGCCAACACAAACAGACCCATCACGTATCACATAATAGCATTTGAGCTATGTTTAATATTTTCAGGAAAATAAAAGATGAGCTTGACAATTTCAGAAGAAAATTTTAAAACTATTTTTTAAATCCTAAATGGAAATTCTGGAAATGAAAAATGCAATAATTCAAATAATAATCCAATACATAGAGTCTTATAATAGATTACATATGATGAAGAAAAAAACAGGTCAGAAAAAATAGAATAAAATATAATGACAAGGGATGAAAAACACAGAAGAATGCAAGAGATATACAGGATACAATGAAAAGGTCTATCATATATATGTAACTGGAGCCCCAAAAAGAGAAATATTGTGGAAGAAGCAATCTTTGAAGAAGTAATGGAGAATATTACAAAACTAAAGAAAGCCACCAACCCACAAGTCAAGAAGCCAACCAATACACCAAACAGTAAAAATACAAAGAAAACCACAACTAAGCACATTATAGTAAAACTGCCATATACCAAAGACAAAGAGAAAAATCTTAAAACCAGTATGGGTGAGGGAGAGGAAACAGATAACTTCCAAAGGAGAACCATACAATAGCTGACTTCTCCATGGAAAGAGTAGAAGCCAGAAGACAAATGCACATCTTCAAAATACTGAAAGAAAATAATTGGTCATCTGGAACACCATAATTGGTGCAACTATTCTTCAAAAAAGTGAAGGCAAGCAAGAGGCCCTGAAAAGCTACAACAAACTTGAAGAGGATTCACACTTTCCAAATTCAAAACTTATCACAAAGCTACTATAATCAAAACAGTGTGGCACTGGCATAAGAATACACACATAAATAAAAGGAATAGAATAGAATTAAGAGTCCAAAAATAAACCCATACATAGTCAATTGATTTTTTACAAAAGTGCCAACTCCACTCAATGGGGATAGGACATTCTCTTCAACAAATGGTGCTAGACAACTAGATAACCAAATTCAAAAGAAAGTATTTATTACCCTTTTATATCATATATAAAAATTAATGACACAAATCTACAACCTAAATATAAGAGCTAAAATCATAAAACTCTTAGAAGAAAACTTAGAGATAAACGTTCATGCACATGAATTTGGCAATGGACTCTTAGATATAACACCAAAATACAAGCAATGAAAGAAAAAATAGATAAACTGGACCTCATAAAAATTACACACTTTTGTACAAAGGACATTATCAAGAATGTGAAAAGACAACCTACGGAATGGGAGAAAATATTTGCAAGTCACAAATCTGATAGAGACTTAATATCTAAAATAAACAACAAACTCCTAAAGCTCAACAATACAAAGATGAACCAGTTGAAAAGTACGCAGAAGACTTGAAGAGACATTTCTCCAAAGAGATATATAAATGGTCAATAAGCATGTAAAAACATCATCAACATCATTAGTCATTAGGGAAATGCAAATCAAAACCACAATGATATGATACTTCACACTTTAATAGGATGGCTGTAATCAAAACAGTAGAAAGTAACAAATATTAGCAACGATGTGGAGAAATTGGAACCCTTATACATTGCTGGTAGGAATGTAAAATGGTGTTGCTGCAGTTTGGTGGTTCCTCAAAAAGTGAAATGTAGAATAACCATATGACCCCGCAATTCTACTTGCAGGGGGTTATAACCAAAAGCATTGAAAATAGAAATTCAAACAGATACTTGTATGCCAATGTTCAATGCAGCATTATTCACAATAGCCAAAAGGTAGAAATAGCTCAAACGTCCGTCAACAGATGAACAGACAAAATGAGATATATATATACAATGGAACAGCATTCAGCCATAAAAAGAAATGGAGACCGCAAGATTAATGATGGCGGAGTGAGAGCTGAGACACAGGCCTCCTCCCAAAACGACATATAATATAAAAATATAGTTAATACAACTAATCCTGAAAGAGCAACAGGAAAGAAAGCTGTACCAGACTACATACACCTGGAGAAAAGAACAGACCTCCTGCAACAGGGTAATATACCAAAGCTGTGATTCAGTGGGACCCAAGCCATTCCCCCACCCCAGCTCACCAGAAGGAGGAAGAGAAATGGAGCAGGTAGGGGGAGGAAGCCTAGGACTGCTGAACACCGAGCCCTGGAGATCTGCTCTGGGAACATGAACCTACATTGCATGGTGCTCTGGAGGTTATTGGGGGGTTGGAAAACTAAGACAGGTGGAACACTTGGAGAGACTGATTCCAACCACTTGTGGAAAACAGGAATCCACATCACGCTGCTCTTGGACAAAAGAAAGGTGGGAAGTCTGGGAGACGGTTCCTAACAGCAAGAGGGCTCCTAAAGGGGCAAGGATTGCAGAAAGCTTGCTGCTCAGGAGAAAGGACAGGTGGACAAAATTGTTGGGGTGAACTCTGCCCAGCAGGTGGGAACTTAAAAGGAGCTTCAGGCGCTCCATCCTCCTGGCTGGCGATGCAACTCCAACACCCCCACCATGATACACAGCCAGCTACGCGTTCCTCACGGCTGGCACCAGCTTGGAAACCGGCAGCCCCTGCCCTGGGGTCAGGCCAGCCAGAGGGAGGCCCCACCAATGGAAGCTACAAACACAAAGCACAGAGGCTTACACCTGTGTGCTCAGCCCACTGGTTCTGGCAGTGGACATAGGCACATCAGCTGGGAAGCAGGAAACAGCACTTTCCTCCCCCCAGGCACCAGTGCACTCCCCTGTGACCCCAGAAATAGCTCCAGGGGCTGAGCAGCTTGAGAGAGCAGAGCTTCTGCGCACCATATACAAATATGAAACGTCAAAGGAACCTGGCTCAAAAAAGAATACCACAAACACCAGAAAAAGCGAAGTGAAACAGAACTGATCAATCTTCCTGAAAGAAATTTCAAAATAAAAATCATAAACATGCGCATGGAGGTACATCAAAATATTTAAGCACTCAGGGAGGAATTCAGGACTGAGATCCAATAATTAAGGAATTCAATACCTGAAATGAAACATACAATAGAGGGATTTAAAAGCAGATTAGATGTAGCAGAGGAGATGGTAAATGGAATAGAAATTAGAGAACAGGAATACAAAAAAGCTGAGGCACAGAGAGAAAAAAGGATCTCTAGTAATGAAAGAATATTGAGAGAACTGTGCAATGAATTGAAACGGAATAATATTCACATTATAGGGGTACCAGAAGAAGAAGAGAGAGTAAAAGGGACAGAAAGTGTCTTTTAAGAAATAATTGCTGATGATGAAGGGGTAGTTTAATAATCGTAATATTGCACATGTAATTGTAAATTAATGATAATAAAATAAATTATATTAAAAAAAAAAAAGAAATAGTTGCTGAAAACTTCCCATCTTGGAAAGGAGATAGTCTCTCAGACCATGGAGGTGCACAAATCTCCTAACACAAGAGACCCAAGGAAATCAACGCCAAGACATATCATAATTAAAATGGTAAATATCAACAATAAGGATGGACTTTTAAAAGCAGTCAAAGAGAAAAAAAAAGATCGCATACAAAGAAAAACCCATCAGGCAATCATCAGACTACACAACAGAAAACTTACAATGGTATAACATATTTAATGCAATGAAGCAGCAGGGCCTGGAACCAAGAATACTGTACCCGGTAAGATTATTATTTAAATTTGAAGGAGGCACACATCCTGGACAGCCTATCGCTTTAACTGTGGATATTTAGCATGTGTCTCCAAAAAGTAGGTCTTTTTTAACCTATAAAAAACATTACTTATCAAGGTGGAGATTCAAGATGGCAGCGTGAGAGGGGAGACTGAGAATTCCTCCCAAAACAAGATATAGTGTGAAAATATAGTTAATACAACTAGCCCTGAAAGACCAACAGGAAAGAAGGCTGCACCAGACTGCATACAGACCTCACGAACAGAGCAGACCTCAGGAAAGAGGGTAACGTACAAAACCTTGATCAGGAGGAACCCAAGCCCTTGCCCCACCTCAGCTCATCAACGGGAGGAAGAGACACGGAGCGGGGAGGGGGTGGAAGCCTAAGACTACTGAACACAGAGCCCTGGAGGTCTGCCTTAGAGCACAAACCTACATTGTGTGGTACTCTGGTCATTGGTGGGGTTGGGGAGCTGGGACAGGAGAGGTGCTTGAGAGACTGAGATTCTGGCCATTTGTGGAGGATGGGGATCCACATCCAGCCGAACAGGGACAAAGGAAAGGCAGGCAGTCTGAGAGGCTTCCTAGCAACGAGAGGGCTGCTGAAGGGGCAGGTTTGCACGGAGTTTACTGTGAGGGAGAATGGATAGGTGGACAAGGTTGTCTAGGCGAAGTCTGATGAGCAGGTTTGGAACTTTGAGGAGCTCCATGGCTCTGGCTACCTACTCAGCTCGGACGCCTCCCACTGTGACATGCAGCCTGCTGCACCTTCCTCCTGGCCTGCCGGCACCCGCATGCAAACCGAAAGTCACTGCACTGGAGTCAGGCCAGCCAGAGGAAGCCCCCACCTATGACAGCTAGAGACACCAAGCACAGAGGCTTACACCTGTGTGCTCGCTCCACTAGCTCTGACACTGGAGACAGGCACTGAAGCCGAGAATCAGGAAACACCTCTTTCCTCCCCCCCAGGCACCAGTGCTGATGCCCTACAACCCCAAACAACACTTTATGGGCTAAGAGCTCCAGACACTGGAGATTCTGGGCAATAGAGTGTACCACATAGAAATATGAAACGTTAAAGGAACCTGGTTAAGAACAAAATATCACAAACACCAGAAAAAAAGGGCCAAATGAAACCGAACTCACCTATCTTACTAAAAGAGAGTTTAAACAAAAAATCATAAACATGCTCTGGAGGTACAGAAAAATACTCAAGTACTCGGGGACGAAACGATACAAACTGAATTAAAAGGGGAAATAGAATGCAATTCATTCATTCTAGAAGACGTTAACACACCACTCACTCCAAATGAAAGATCAACAACACAGAAAATATGTAAGGACACAGAAGCACTGAACAACATATTAGAACAGATGGACCTAACAGACATCTACAGGACTCTACACCCAAACGCAGCAGAAAACAAATTCTCCTCAAGTGCACATGGAACATTTTCAAGCATACATCATATCACAGACCACAAAAAGAGCCTCAGTAAATTAAAAAATATTGAAATTGTACCACCCCAATCCTCAGATCACAAAGGTATAAAACTAGAAATAAATTTTCCAAAGAAAACAAAAAGGCTCACAAACACATGGAGGCTTAACAACATGCTCCTAAATAATCAATGGAACAACGACCAAATTAAAACAGAGATCAAGCAATATATGGAGACAAATGACAACAACACAAAGCCACAATTTGTGTGGGATGCAGCAAAGGAACTTCTAAGAGGAAAGGATATTGTAATCCAGGCCTATTTAAAAAGGAAGAACAATACCAAATTAATAGTCTAAAGTCACAATTGTTGAAATTGGAAAAAGAAGAACAAATGAGACCCAAAGTCAGCAGAAGGAGGCACATGATAAAAATCACAGAAGAAATAAATAAAACTGAGAAGAATAAAACAATACAAAAAATCACTGAAACCAAGAGCTGGTTCTTTAAGAAAATAAACAAAATAGATAAACCCCTAGTGAGACTTATTAAGAGAAAAAGAGACTCTACACACATAAACAGAATCAGAAATGCGAAAGGAAAAATCACGATGGACACAACAGAAATACAAAGAATTATTAGAGAATGCTATGAAATCTATATGCTAACAAGGTGGAAAACCTAGAAGAAACAGACAACTTCCAAGAAAAATACAATCTACCAAGACTGACAAAGGAAGAAACACAAAATCTAAACAGACCAATTACTTGCAAGGAAATTGAATCCGTAATCAAAAAATTACCCAAGAACAAAACAACCAGGCCAGATGGATTCACTGCTGAATTTTATCAGACATATAGAGAAGACATAATACCCATTTTCCTTAAAGTTTTCCAAAAAAATACAAGAGGAGGGAATACTTTCAAACTCATTCTATGAAGGCAGCATCACTCTAATACCAAAACCAGGCAAAGACACCACAAAGAAAACTACAGTCCAATATCCCTGATGAACATAGATACAAAAATACTCAACAAAATATTAGCAAACCGAATTCAAAAATACATCAAGAGTATGATACACCATGATCAATTGGGAATCATGTCAGAGATGCAAGGATGGGACAACATATGAATATCCATCAGTATCATCCACCACATCAACTAAAAGGATGAAGAGCACATGATCATCTCCACAGATGCTGAAAGAGCATTCGACAAAATTCAACATCCATTCATAATAAAATTCTTAACAAAACGGGTATGGAGGGAAAGTACTTCAACATAATAAAGGCCATATATGACAAACCCACAGCCAATATCATACTTAACAGCGAGAAGCTCAAAGATTTTCACCTAAGATTGGGTACAAGACATGGATGCCCACTCTCCCCACTGTTCTTCAATGTAGTTCTGGAGGTTTTAGCCACAGCAACCAGACAAAACAAACAAATAAAAGGCATCCGGATTGGTAAAGAAGTAAAACTGTCAATATTTCCAGTGACATTATATTGTACATAAAAGACCTGAAAAACTGCACTCCAAAATGACTAGAACTAACATCTGAATTCAGCAAAGATGCAGGATACAAAATTGACACACAGAAATCTGTTGCTTTCCTATACACTAACGATGAACTAACAGAAAGAGAAATCAGGAAAACAATTCCATTCACAGTTGCATAAAAAAGAATAAAACACCAAGGAATAAACCTAACCAAAGAAGTGAAAGATCTATACCCTGAAAGCTACAAGAGACTCCTAAGAGAAAGTAAAGAGGACACTAACAAATGGAAATTCATCCCATGCTCTTGGCTAGGTAGAATAAATATTGTCAAAATGGCCTTCCTACCTAAAGCAATCTACAGATTCAATGCAAACTCTATCAAAATACCAACAGCATTCTTCAACAAACTGGAAGAAAAGGTTTTATAATTCATATGGAAAAACAAAAGACCCCAAATAGCCAAAGCAATCCAAAGAAGGAAGAATAAAGCAGGGGGGAATCTCACTTCCCAACTTCAAGCTCTACTACAAAGCCACAGTAATCAAGACAATTTGATACTGGCACAAGAACAGACCCACAAACCAGTGGAACAGAATAGAGAGCCCAGATATAAATCCAAACATATATAGTCAATTAATATATGATAAAGGAGCCATGGATATACAATGGGGAAATGACAGTCTCTTCAACAGCTGGTGTTCAGAAAACTGGACAGCTACATGTAAGAGAATGAAACTGGAATGCTGTCTAACCCCATACACAAAAGTACCTTCAAAACGGATCAAAGACCTGAATGTAAGTCATAAAACCATAAACATCTTAGAAAAAAACATAGGCAAAAATCTCTTGGACATAAAGATGAGCAACCTCTTCATAAACATATCTCTCAGGGCAAGGGAACCAAAAGCAAAAATGAACAAGTAGGACTATATCAAGCTGAAAAGCTTCTGTACAGCAAAGGACACCATCAACAGAACAAAAAGGCATGCCACAATATGGGAGAATATATTCATAACTGACATATCCGATAAAGGATTGACATGCAAAATATATAAAGAGCTCACACACCACAACAAAAAAAAGCAAATAACCCAATTCAAAATGGGCAGTTGGAATTCTGGGAAGATGGCGGCGTGAGCAGGGCGGCAGAAATCTCCTCCCAAAACCATATATATATTTGTGAAAATACAACAAATACAACTATTCCTAAAAAAGGGACCAGAAGATACAGAAAAACAACCAGGCTGCAGCTACACATGCGAGAACTCAGTGCCTCACGAAGCGGGTAAGATACAAAGCCGTGACGCGACAGGACACAAGCACTCCCTGAACCCAGTGCACCGGTGGGAAGAAAAGATTCAGAGTGGGGAGGAAGTGGAAGCACAGGCCAGCCAAAAAACCAGCTCTGGTGATCTGCGCTGGGAGCACTTACACATATCGCATGGTGTATCAGAGATAACAGAAACACAAGTGCAGGATCTGAGTCAGAGACAACAAGCAGGTCCCTTCAGCCGGCTCCCCAGGACAAAAGAAAAACAGGCACCATTTTTTTGTTACTGTTGTTGTTGTCGCTTTGTTTTGTTTTGTTTTGCTTTCTTTTGCTATTTTTGTTTTTTTTCCTTTGGTTAAAATCTTAAAGAGACAAGGGAACAACCCAAGGGCAGAACAAAATCATCCCAGCGCACTCAACCCAGCAGACTGGGAGTCTTGGGGAATTTCAAATGCCCTGGCCAGGGGCTGGGCAAAGCAGCCACACTGAGGCCTCCCACAGTGATCAGCAGCCTCCCATTCGTTCCCCACCCACCCCTGGCCAGCGCGGCAAAGGGTGCGGGAGCCTCCACTGCTGCAGACCAGCAGAGGAACAGCCCAGCCCACAGCATCCTCACAAAATCTACTTCTGGCAGGCACGCAGCTAAGCAGGAAGGACTGCAGAACCCACATCAAGGGCTGGAAAGCACCAAGGGGACCAGAAGGTACCCAGCGAGACGTCAATCCCCTGCAGTGCTATATGCTAGGTTGAGGGCCACCCCGCACACAGGCAGCTCAGGGGATTATCCCAGAGACAACCTCCCGGTGAGTGAGAAACCACTTCAGGCCCTAGAGAAGGGCAAGGAGAACAACAAGCAGTAAGAGACTTTGTTCTCCCAGCTGACACACGTGGCACCTACCAGCAACCACTCCTATCACCATGAAAAGACAGAGGAATATGGTACAGACAAAGATTACCCAGACAACCCCAGAGAGAGGGCCTGATGGGATAGATTTATACAATCTTCCTGAAAAAGAATTCAGAATAAAAGTCGTAACCATGCTGATGGATCTACAGAGAAATATGCAAGAGCTAAACGAGGAAGTGATGAAAGACAATGCAGAAATCAGAGAAGCGATCGACAGGCTTAAGAGCAGAATGGACGAGGTGCAAGAGACTGTTAATGGAATAGAAATCAGAGAAAAGGAATACAGAAAAGCTGAGGCACAGAGAGATAATAGGATCTCTAAGAATGAAAGAATATTAAGAGAGCTGGGTGACCAATCCAAACAGAACAATATTCGCATTATAGGAGTACCAGAAGAAGAAGAGAGAGAAAAAGGGATAGGAAGTGTCTTTGAAGAAATAATTGCTGAAAACTTACCCATGTTGGGGAAGGAAATAGTTTCTCAGTCCATGGAAGCACACAGATCTCCCAAGAAAAGGGACCCAAGGAAGACAGCACCAAGACACATAATAATTAAAATGGCAAAGATGAAAGACAAGGACAGAGTATTAAAGGCAGTGAGAGAGAGAAAAAAGATCACATACAAGGGAAAACCCAACAGACTATCATCGGACTTCTCAACAGAAACCTTACAAGCCAGAAGACAATGGCATGATATATTTAACGTAATGAAACAAAAGGGGCTTGAACCAAGAATACTGTATCCAGCACGAATATCATTTAAATTTCAGGGAGGGATTATACAATTCCCAGACAAGTGAAAGCTGAGAGAATTTGCCTCCCACAAACCACCTCTACAGGATATCTTAAAGGGACTACTCTAGATGGAAGCACGCCTAAGGCTAAAAAGATGTAACCAGAGAAAATAAAATCATAGCAAAGAAAGCAGACGATCCAAATACTAACTAAAGGCAAAAGGTAAAATCAACTATCCACAAAAACAGTCAAAGGAAATGTAAAACACTACAGAATAAAACACCTAGTACATAAAGAATGGAGGAGGAAGAAGAAGAAGAGAGAGAAAGAACCATCAGACTGTGCTTACAATAGCTTAACAAGAGAGTTAAGTTGGACTGTTAGGTAGCAAAGAAGCTACTCTTCAACGACTGGTAACCACGAACCTAAAGCCAGTAATGGCAATAAGTACATATCTATCAATAATCACCCTAAATGTAAATAAACTAAATGCACCAATCAAAAGACACAGTAATGGAATGGATAAAAAAGTAAGACCCATCTATATGCTGTTTACAAGAGACCCACCTCAGACCTAAAGATATACACTGAGTAAAAGTGAAGGGATGGAAAAAGGTATTTCATGCAAACGACAAAGAGAAAAAAGCAGTTGTTGCAGTACCTGTATTGGACAAGATAGACTTCAAAATGAAGAAAGCAGCAAGAGATAAAGAAGGACATTAAATAATGGTAAAGGAGTCAGTCCAATAAGAGGATATACCCATTATAAATATATATGCACCCAACACAGGGGCACCAACATATGTGAAACAAATACTAACAGAATTAAAGGAGGAAATGGAAAACAATGCATTCATTTTAGGAGACTTCAACACACCACTTACTCCAAAGGACAGATCAACCAGACAGAGAATAAGTAAAGACACAGAGGCACTGAAGAACACACTAGAACAGATGGACCTAACAGATATCTACAGAACTCTGCACCCAAAAGCAGCAGGATACACATTTTTCTCAGGTGCACATGGAACATTTTCCAGAATATACCACATACTAGGCCACAAAAAGAACCTCAGTAAATTCAAAGATACTGAAATTCTACCAACCAGCTTCTCAGATCACAACGGTATAAAACAAGAAATAAATGGTACAAAGAAAACAAAAAGGCTTACAAACACATGGAGGCTTAATAACATGCTCCTAAATAATTAATGGATAAATGACCAAATTAAAACACAGATCAAACAATATATGGAGACAAATGACACAAAACAACACAAAGCCACAATGTCTGTGGGACGCAGCAAACGCACTTTTAAGAGGAAAGTACATTGCAATCCAGGCCGATTTAAAGAAGGAAGAACAATCCCAAGTGAATAGTCTAAAGACACAATTATTGAAATTGGAAAAAGGAGAACAAATGAGGCCCAAAGTCACCAGAAGGAGGGACATAATAATGATTAGAGAATAAATAAAACTGAGAAGAATAATACAATAGAAAAAATCAATGAAACGAAGAACTGGTTTTTTGAAAAAATAAACAAAATAGATAAACCCCTAGAAAGACTTATTAAGAGAAAAAGAGAATCTACACACATAAACAGAATCAGAAATGAGAAAGGAAAAATCACGATGGACCCCACAGAAATACAAAGAATTATAAGAGAATACTATATAAATCTATATGCTAACAAGGTGGAAAACCTAGAAGAAATGGACAACTTCTTAGAAAAATACAACCTTCCAAGACTGACCAAGTAATAAGCAGAAAAATTAAACAGACCAATTACCAGCAAAGATATTGAATCAGTAATCAAAAAACTACCTAAGAACAAAACCCCTGGGCCAGATGGATTCACCTCTGAATTTTACCAGACATATAGACAAGAAACAATACCCATTCTTTTTAAAGTTTTCCAAAAAATAGAAGAGGAGGGAACACTTCCAAACTCATTCTATGAAGCCAGCGTCACTCTAATACAAAAACCTGGCAAAGACCTCACCAAAAAAGAAAATTACAGACCAATATCCCTGATGAAGATAGATGCAAAAATACTCAACAAAATACTAGCAAACCGAATTCAAAAATACATCAAGAGGATCATACACCAAGATCAAGTGGGATTCATCTCAGGGATGCAAGGATGGTACAACAATCGAAAACCCATCAAAATCATCCACCACAACAACAAAAAGAAGAACAAAAACCACATAATCCATAGATGCTGAAGAAGCATTTGACTAAATTCAACATCCATTCATGATAAAAACTCTCAACAAAATGGGTATAGAGGGCAAGTACCTCAACATCATAAAAACCATGTATGACAAACCCAATGCTAACATCATACTTAACAGTGAGAAGCTGAAAGCTTTTCATCTAAGATCGGGAACAAGACAGGGATGCCCACTCTTTCCACTGTTATTCAACATAGTACTGGAGGTCCTAGCCATGGCAACCAGACAATACAAAGAAATACAAGGCATCCAGATTGGTAAAGAAGAAGTCAAATTGTCACTATTTGCAGATGACATGATACTGTACATAAAAAACCCTAAAGACTCCATTCCAAAACTATTAGTGCTAATATCTGAATTCAGCAAAGTTGCAGGATACAAAATTAACACACAGAAATCTGTTGCTTTCCTATACACTAAAGATGAACTAACAGAAAGAGAAATCAGAAAAACAATTCCATTCACAATTGCATCAAAAAGAATAAAATACCTAGGAATAAACCTAACGAAGGAAGTGAAAGACCTGTACTCTGAAAACTACAAGACACGCCTAAGAGAAATTAAAGAGGACACTAAAAAATGGAAATGCATCCCATGCTCTTGGCTAGGAAGAATAAATATTGTCAAAATGGCTATACTACCTAAAGCAATCTACAGATTCAACGCAATCCCTATCAAAATACCAACAGCTTTCTTCAATGAACTCGAACAAATAATTCTAAAATTCATATGGAACCACAAAAGACCCCGAATAGCCAAAGCAATCCTGAGAAGGAGGAATAAAACAGGGGAAATTACGCTCCCTGACTTCAAGCTCTACTACAAAGCCACAGTAATCAAGATAATTTGGTATTGGCACAAATACAGACCCACAGACCAGTGGAACAAAACAGAAAATCCAAACATTAACCCAAATATATACAGTCAATTAATATATGATAAAGCAGCCTTGAATATACGGATATACAATCAGGAGATGACAGCCTCTTCAGCAGCTGGTGTTGGAAAAACTGGACAGCTACATGTAAGAGAATGAAACTGGACTACTGTCTAACCACATACACAAAAGTAAACTTAAAATGGATCAAAGACCTGAATGTAAGTCATGAAACCATAAAACTCTTAGAAAAAAACATAGGCAAAAATCTCTTGGACATAAACATTTGTGACTTCTTCATGAACACACCTCCCCGGGCAAGGGAAACAAAAGCAAAAATGAACATGTGGGACTGTATCAGCTGAAAAGCTTCTGTACAGCAAAGGACACCATCAGTAGAACAAAAAGACATCCTACATTATGGGATAATATATTCATAAATGACATATCCAATAAGGGGTTGACATCCAAAATATATAAAGAACTCACGCACCTCAACAAAAAAAAAGCAAGTAAGCCAATTAAGAAATGGGCAGAGGACATGAATAGACACTTCTCCAAAGAAGAAATTCAGATGGCCAACAAGCACATGAACAGATGCTCCACATGGCTAATCATCAGACAAATGCAAATTAAAACCACAATGAGATATCACCTCACACCAGTGACGATGGCCAACATCCAAAACACAAACAACAACAAATGTTGGCGAGGATATGGAGAAAAGGGAACTCCCTTTTGTTCAACCATTGTGGAAAGCAGTATGGAGGGTCCTCAAAAAACTCAAAATAGAAATACCATTTGACCCAGGAATTCCACTCCTAGGAATTTACCCTAAGAATGCAGGATCGCAGTTTGAAAAAGACATATGCACCCCTATGTTTATCGCAGCACTATTTACAATAGCCAAGAAATGGAAGTAACCTAAGTGCCCATCAGTAGATGAATGGATAAAGAAGATGTGGTACATATACACAATGGAATATTATTCAGCCATAGGAAGAAAATAAATCCTACCATTTGCAACAACATGGATAGAGCTAGAGGGTATTATGCTCAGTGAAATAAGCCAAACCGAAAAAGACAAATATCAAATGATTTCACTCATATGTGGAGCATAAGAGCAAAGAAAAAAACTGAAAGAAAAAAACAGCAGGAGACTCACAGAACCCAAGCATGGACTAACAGTTATCAAAGGGAAAAGGTCTAGGGAGGATGGGTAGGAAGGGAGGGACAAGGGGGAAAATGGGGTATTACGATTAGCAGACGTAATGTTGGGGGGCGCGGGGAGCGCTGTACAACTCAGAGAAGACAAGTAGTGATTCTATAGCATCTCACTACGCTGATGGGCAGTGACTGTAATGGGGTAAGTGGTGGGACCTGATGAAGTGGGGTGTTTAGGAACCATAATGTTGCACATGTAACTGTAGATTAATGATACCAAAATAAAAAATTTTTGAAAAGAACAGCAAAAACAATAATAATCTCTAACCTTTAAGCAGTTCTTCTTGTCAGGAATAGTTCTAAAATACATTAATTTATTGAATCCTCGTAACAACTCTTTAAAGAAGACCACCCATTTAGGCACAATTGTGGGCTACAGAAATACCACTAACTTGGAGAAGCAAGAATTCTCTCTCAGGAAGTAACCCTACACCTCTGTTCAAAGCCTTACACAAGTACACACCTGAGTACCAATTTTCTGCATCTATAAAGTGTGGAGTGGATGACTGGGTGCCTAAAACACTTTAAGTTAGAAATTACCAAACACTTATTTCTCCTATGAAAAACTCTGCTACAAATTTTAAGCAGGGCCATATTCCAATAATAAAGAAGCTATAAAATGCCTTCTCAAATAATTAAATGCATTATCTAATTACACTATTTACAATTTTTTATCTGAATACTACCATGTATATGTCAAAGACAATGACTGGTTTTAACATATGTTTAAATGTTCTTGTAGACAGTCTTTCAATGGGTTTAGCTGTTTCTTCCAACTACCCTAGAACATGAAAACTTATCATGTCATCCCCGCATTTAAACACACATACACCTTGCTATCTGCTCTGGTTAAGAGGACAAAAGCATGATTCACCTAAATGCTATACAAACTGCTCAAAAAGAACACTGTTAAACATACTTCATGTAGAGATCTGCTACCCGATAGTTTGTGTTGACTCCAATTCTCAATGTAGAATTTCAATAAAGACTGAATAAAGCACATTAAAAACTTCGGAATAACAACAGCAAAAGAACAACACTGAAGTCAATAAATATATAAAAAAATAAGTTGGGCTACTACTCAGCTCATAAATAATGTCAAAACTTTACAATAGGTAAATAAATGTTACAAAAGTCTTAAAATGCCAAATAACAACTTTCCCCTTTTGTGGGGAAAAAAAGAGTGTAACAACAGTAAAGATAGGTAATACAGATTTTCCTTATATGGGATACCAAGAGACTATAATCTAAAATTAATCAAGAAAAAAGCTTGTATAGAATTTTGATGGCATAGATAGGTTAATAGACCTATAATATTGAAGGACTACATGATTACCCATTTTAAAGAATTAACTCATCCATCTTAGGACTAATCTTCAAGGACTATAAGCTAAGAGGTTAATTATGACAAAGTTTTTCAATAATCTGGATTATATGATTTAAAAGAACTCTATTCACCAATATAACAATATAAAATCAAAATTTAAATTTAAAATGTGCACATTATTTTGTAAGAAAATGTATTTAATTTTTAGAGATGTATGGTGAAATATTTCAGGATGAAATGCCACTATGTGTATCTTTTTTTTTTTTTGCTATGATTAATGTACAATTACATGAACAACATTATGGTTACTAGACTCCCCCTATTATCAAGTCCCCATTCACCATGTATATCTTTTAATTTAAAATGCTTAAGCAAAAAATAAATGAAACAAAATGACAATATGTTAACAATTGTTAAACTGAAACAAGTGTGTAAGTATACAGGTGTTCCTTATACTATTCTACTTTTCTATATGTTTGAAGTTTTTTATAGTAACAAGAAAATATACACATCCTTCTTAAACCTGTTCTACTCTTAGGAATTAATCCTACAAACATAGCTTTGTCCACTAAAAAGGCCAGAACAATGACCAGCCCAGTAGCAATGAGCACCCCTAGAACTCAGATTGTGACCTCCAAATGCTATTTGCAACTAAAATTTTTTTTTTAAATCAGACTTTTGGAAAAATGGCTGAAAATGTGATGTGGGGAAGATAATGTGGAAGATGGACCTTGCACATCTGACAGCTTCCATATCATATCAGGAAAGAAGCTATCAAAAACCATCAGGGAACATCAAAAGTACTCAGAAGCCAATTTGAAGGGGTGCCTTCTGGTCAAAGATGGGACAATTTGAGCAGCAATAAGAATAACAACATTGACCTGAAACATACCAAATATGTTTAAACCTATGAGTTTATAAAGATTTAAGTTTACTGGTAGTCCATGAATCAACTTATTATTGTGAAGATTAAGTAAATAAAAGGAAAGAATCAAACATTTATCTTGCCTAGCAATCATTTTGGAAAGCAAATAATTAACACAGGGATGTTTTCATTGGTGAAAGTTCTGCAGCTACTTACATCATCCATTAGAAGAATGGTAAAAGAAAATTATTTCACCATTTAAACCCAAATGAAATAATGGATATAAGCTATGTTCAGCAATAACTGCTAACATCACAAAAAGAGACACAACCATTATGTGCCTGTTGACAAAAGCACACATCACCTATAAAACACTTGTACTAAAAAAGTGTATCAAACCTGAATCTGAACAAGCCTATATATAACTCCCAATTTACAGGAAATGTAGAAGACAGAAAAATATGTTAACAATATCATGAGGGTACAATCAGGAAAATCCAGAATACAGAAAATCTTAGAAGACAGACAACACAATTTTTTCAACAAATTAACTGAAAGAGGGGAAAAAAAGGAATATAGAGAATCAATCCTGGAAATCCCATGCCCAACCAATAGGCCTGCCAGAAATAAAAAGCGGTAAAAATGAAGCATAAACATTATCAAAGATATTTTAGAAGAAAACTTCTCATAACTGATGTGATACATGTGACCTGGATTGAATAAACTTAATCAAGAAATCAAGAAAGAAGTTATCAGTGGGGGAAAAAAACCCAGCTGGACACAGCAACTTTTCTTCATAAGCCCTTATGTACTTACTGCATTCTTACCATGTTTATGTATTATTTTAATAAATATTTAAAAAGGAAAAAACAAAGCAGCAAGGCTTCAAGAATGTCCTCACAAGATTAATGATCTCTATGTATAAATGAAACTATAAGAAAATCTGGTTGTTACATATTACTTTAAAAATAACATCTATAACCTAAACAAAAATCCCCTTCTTTAATCATGGAAAATTACAATAGTTCTCTAAACACTAAAAAAAAAAAGATAAAGTGGATAGAATTCTTGGGACAGGCCTCAGAGTCTGCACGGTCAGAGTCAGACCGTTTAAGAGTTCCAGGTCAGAAGCTGGAATTTGGGGGACTGGAGATTGGTATGCAGGTTTTGGTAAGATATGAAGAATAGAGGAAAATATTAAAGAGAACAAGAACAGATTTCAGACTTTCTCATGAGAAGTCAATTGTGAGTCCTTGTTCCTTGATAAATTCAGTTTTTCTGTTTCAATATTTCTGTTCCAGTAAGTGACAATGTATTTCAATTGCTATTTAGAATCAATAAACTAAATACAGAACACAAAATATCTCTATAAGAATCTACAAGAAATATGTTTCAACCAATGTATTTAATATTAATATAATATTAACATTATTGGGTAAATGGAACCCAAATACTGTAGGACCATTTAATTTAGTTACTGCATACAATCAGGCAATAATATCAGAGTTTAGTTATCATACAGTATATTAAAAAATAATTCTAAAGACAAAGAACCATTAAGAAAATCACCCAAGAGGAAATAAAATACAGTATATAGATTAAAATGAAGCAACTCCAGTTATATCGATATAAGAATATTCAAGTAATAATATATAATTTTAAGCATATAAATGTATATTACCTAAATGGCCTACTTACTATATTTCATTAATTAAACAGTTACATATTCATATTTTAAATAACAATATGAACTAGTACATTTAGAGACAGTGCTTCACAGTTTCACAAAACAATTTTAATCAGACTTTTCACATGCATTTATGATATGTGTCTATCATCATTAGTGACACTTTCAAAGTATTTCACACAATTATCTAGGATATATGTATTAGTTCCCTATGATTTCTATAAAACAACACAAATTTATTATCATACAGTTCCTTAGGTCAGCAGGCTGAGGGTCTCACTGGACTAAAATCACAGTATTGCAAAACTGTATTCCCTTCTGGAGGCTCTAGAGGAAAATCGTTTTCTTGCCTTTTCTAGTTTCTAAAAGCCACACATATATCTTAGTTCGTGACCCCCTCCATCTTCAAAGCCCACAACAGCCAGTCGAAACTTTCTCACATCACATCCCTCTGGCACTATTCTGCCTTCTGCCTCTACTGATCCATGTGATTACATTAGGCTCACCTAGCTAACCTCCATCTTAAAGTCAGCTGATTAGCAACCTTAATTTCACATGCAACCCTAATTCTCCTTTGCCATGTGTGGGGAAAATGGAAGTTCCTACCGCCAGGATCCTCACCTGAACCTAAACTACTTGATGATGTAACTGGCCTACTGCTAGGCTACTGCTTCCACACCCATAGGCAATAAGCTATTACTGACTGAGTCACTATATAAAGAGCTCTGCCCAGTGCTGGGCAGAGGCAGAGACGCTACTGCTTGACCTACCGCCGGGAGAACAAGCTGGGTAATAAACCCTTACGTGCCAAGAACATTCTACTGTCATTTCTTTGGTCACACTGAATCCATAGTGAACTTGCCCGGGGCTGAAACTCATTGGCAAGACACCATGTAACCTAACATAATGCCCCCAGGTTCTAGAGACAGGAAGGGGCATTATTTTGCCTGCACAGCACCTCATCTTTACTTCCACCTGAACAGTTTTAAAATACAACATTTAAAAAAATCTGTATGATGCTATCTCAGGAAATTAAATTTCCAACCACAAGCCATTTACAAAACATTAGGACCGCTGTATTTCTTTTTAATAATTTTTTAAATTTTATTTACAGCAATAGCTAACACTATGCCCCATAACTCATCTATGGGCTTTAACACCTTAACTCATTCAGTTGTCACAACAGCCCTCTAACAAGGTCCAGTGAAGGAACCCCAGGAACTAACTCTATGTTCAATTTCTCTGTATCTACACCAATTCTGTCAGATGACCTCTAAAAGAAATCCAAAAGTAGCATCAATTGAGGTAAACTAATGGAGAGAATGGCCCATATGATGAAAAATTTAATAAACAGTAAATACCAGTAGCTCCATTTTGCCAATGGGTTTCAGCTATGGATTCAGTGAGACCGAAGAATAACAACACAATGTTCTTGGGGTTGAAGTGTTTATACCCAATGTCTTGCCAATAGGTTTCAGCCCTGGACAAGTTCACCAGGGATTCAATGTGACCAAAGAAATGACACTGGAACTGTTCTTGGGATGAACGGTTACACCCAACTTTATTTCCACAGGGGCAGGTCAATCACTAGAATCCTGTCCACTCAGAGCGAGTCTGCAGGCAGCAAGCTGGTCTCTGCCTCTGGGCTTCTCTACCCCCGCAGCTGTCTCAGTCTCTGTCCTCAGTGCTGCCACCACTCCAGCCTCTGCTATGCTCTCCTGCAGCCTTGCAGCCATGCCATTGTATCTCCAGAGCACTGGTCGGAGATTTGTATATAGGGTCAATAACAATGTATTGCCCACACATGTGTAGTGAGCAACCCAACCAGGGTCAGATGAGAATCCCGGCCACATCAACCTTCACTTTATCCACACCCAACTTTACTCCCATGATGGCAGGTCAATCACTAGAATCCCATCCTCTCAGAGCAAGTCTGCATGCAGTAACCTGATCTCTGCCTCTGGGCCTCTCTGCCTCAGTAGCCCTCTCAGTCTCTGTCCTTGGCTCTGCCACCACTCCAGCCTCCTGCAGCTGTGCAGCCCAGAGCACTGGCAGAGCTCTTTATATAGGGTCAATAACAACATGTTGCCCACACGTGTGTAGTGAGCAAGCCGACCATGGCCAGATGACAATCCTGGCCATAGGAATCTTTATTTTCTCCATACTCCCTCTTTGTTGAATCATAATTTTCTGGAAGATAAATTTGCCTGATGATACAAATATGAGGAAGTGTCAAACTTAAGGCAATTCCATAAATGAAAATAATATGCATCAATTTGTATTCACTAAATTTCCATTAAGTAGCTTCCATCTGTATTACCGTATTTGCGATGCCCTACTCCAATCTGCCTTTAGGAATTGGGACTCATCCCCCCCAGTTGATGGGAATGCTGGCTTTGGGCAGTAAGCCCTCACCTATTGGCCCTGTTTTAGAACTGTCTCCACTAAAAGAAGCACCTTTTCCAAGGGCACTCCCCCTTCCTAGGACAACCAGAACCCATGTGTCTTGCCACTGGGTTTCAGCCCCAGGCAAGTTCACAATGGATTCAGTGAGACTGAGGAATAACAGTGGAACATGCTTGGGGTTTAAAAGGGTTTATTACCTGGCTTTTTCTCCCGGCAATAGGTCAAGCACTAGAATTAAGTCTGTATCCAACAGTCTGCAGGTCTGTAATCTTCCTTCATCTCTACCTCTGCCCAGAGCACTGGGCAGAGCTATTTATAAAATGTCTCAGTCAATAATAGCTTACTCACAGAACCCAAGAACGGACTAATAGTTACCAAAGGGAAAGGGACTGGGGAGGATGGGTGGGAAGGGAGGGACAAGGGGGAAAAAGGGGCATTACAATTAGCAGATGTAATATTAGGGGGGCACAGGGAGGGCTGTACAACTCAGAGAAGACAAGTAGTGACTCTATAGCATCTCACTATGCTGATGGACAGTGACTGTAATGGGGTTGGTGGGGGGGACCTGATGAAGGGGGTAGTTTAATCACCATAATATTGCATATGTAATTGTAGATTAATGATACCAAAATAAATTTTAAAAAAATAGCTTATTGCCAACAGGTGATGAAGCAGTAGCCTAGCAGTAGGCCACTTACATCATCAAGTAGTTTAGGTTCAGGTGAGGATCCTGGCCATAGGAACTTTCATTTTCTGCACACCAAGGATGGATCATCACAGAGGTAAAATGCCCAGCCACTCATCTCAACTAGGAAAGACTCTGAAGGGCCATCTGTCTGGCCAATGAGTTTCAGACCCAGACAAGTTCACTATGGATTCAATGAGACCAAAGAAATGACAGTGGAACGTTCTTGTGGTGAAAGGGTGTGGATAAAGAGAAGATTCCTATGGCCAGGATTCTCACCTGGCCCTGATCAGATAGCTCACTACACAGGTGTGGGCAATACATCATTACTGACTCTAAATGAAAAGCTCCACCCAGTGCTCCAGGTGACACGATGGCACAGCTGTAGGGCTACATGGCTGCAGGAGAGCAGAGATGAGACTGGAGTGGTGGCAGCACCAAGGTCAGAGACTGAGATGGCTGCAGGGGTAGAGAGGCCCAGAAGCAGACACTGGCTTGCTGCATACAGACTCGCTCTGAGTGGATGGGATTCCAGTGATTGAACTGCCACCTTGGGTATAACCCTTTCACCCCAAGAACGTTCCACTGTCATTTCTTTGGTCCCACTGAATCCATAGTGAACTTGCCTGGGGCTGAAACTCATTGTCAAGACAAAGGGTTATACTCCACTTTATTCCCATGGCGGCAGGTCAATCACTGGAATCCTGTTCAGTCAGAGCAAGTCTGCATGCAGCAAGCTAGTCTCTGCCTCTGGGCCTCTCTACCCTCACAGCCATCTCAGTCTCTGTCCTCGGCGCTGCCACCACTCGTCTTGTCTCTCCTCTCCTGCAGCCTTGCAGCCATGCCACCATGTTGCCCAGAGCACTCGGTAGAGCTCTTTATAAAGAGTCAATAATGACATATTGCCCACACGTGTGTAGTGAGCTAGCCAACCAGGGCCAGGTGAGAATCCTGGCCACAGGAACCTTCACTTTATCCACACCATCCATCTCAGAGCTCCCCACATTGTCAGCTTTGTTTAGACTATATCAACAGGCCCAATCCTGCTGCCTTCCCTTCCATTAATATTAATCCTTCCACTAGTAATTAGTAAACTTTCCAAACATTAAAGTTCCTGAATGGGAATCTCTATCTCAGTTTTTCCCCAGAGAACTAGGGTATTGGAAATTTCCAAGTTTTGGACAATGATCCAATACTTTCAGACAGCAAATTGGCAATACAGATCAAGAACCTTAAAATATTTGTACTCTTGAGAAGCAATAGTGTAGAAAGGGCATGGACTCTGAAACAGATTCAAATTGCTGCTCTGCTATATGAAAGTTTTGAGACGTGAGTTTTGGTCTTTCTAGTGAAAATGAAAGTTCCTATGGCCAGGATCCTGACCTGACCCTAAACTACTTGATGATGTAATTGGCCTACTCTGTAGGCTAATGCTTCCACACTTGTTGGCAATGAGCCATTACTGTTGGGTGTTACTATATAGAGCTGACCAGTGCTCTGCCCAGAAGGAGAGATGGAGATGAATTCTGTAGGCCCCAGAGGCAGACATGATTCCAGCACTCGAACTGTTACACTGAGAATAAAGTTTGGAATAAATCCTTTGTGGATAAAGTGAAGGTTCCTATGGCAAAGATTCTCACCTGGTCCTGGTCAGCTTGCTCACTACACATGTGTAGGCAGTACATTGTTATTGACTCTATATAAAAAGCTCTGCCCAGTGCTCTGGGCGACTCGGTGGCATGGCTGCTGTACAGCTGCAGGGCTGCAGGAAAGCAGAGAGCAGAGGCTGGGGTGGTGGCAGCACCGAGGACAGAGACTGAGATGGCTGCAGGGGTAGAGAGGCCCAGAGGCAGAGACCAGGTTGCTGCATGCAGACCTGCTCTGAGTGGATGGGATTCTAGTGATGGATGTGCCACAGTGGGAATAAAGTTGGGTATAAACCCTTTCACATCAAGAACATTCCACTATCATTTCTTTGGTCTCACTGAGTCCATCGTTAACTTGTCTGGGGCTGAAACCCATTGGCAAGACATCCTTTTACCCCAAGGATTCCATTGTTCTTATTCGGTCTCACTGAGTCCAGAGTGAACTTGCCCAGGTGCAATACCCCTCAGGAGAGATGGTCTCCTCTATAAAAATGGGACCAGCAACATCTATACTTTAAAGTTGTTATAATATTTAAAGTAGAAGGCACATGTAAAAGCACCTGGTACATCATCATTGCTTAATTAGTAATTAAGGTTACTAATCAACTGACTTTAGTTAAATGTTACCTTCTCTTCCACTTGCCAAAAATCCCAGTCATACAAGGGGGAAAAAAAAACCTCTCCGTATTAAGTACCTGTTTAAAGACCTCCACAATAAAGCTTAGGTCCATGAAGGCAGGGTAAATATCTAGTTCAGTGGTTCTCAAACCTTAGTGAGCATCAGAATCCCCCAGAAGGACTTCCTAAAACACAGACTGCCAGGTCTCACCTCCAGAGTTTCTGATTCAGTAGTTCTGGGGTGAGGCTCAAGAATTTTCATTTATAACATATAACCAAGTGTGGGGAAGTTGGGGTTCCTATGGCCAGGATCCTCACTGAACTTAAACCACCTGATGATGTAACTGGCCTGTTGCTGGGCTACTGCTTCCACACCTTTAGGCAATAAGCTATTACTGTGCTATACAGAGAGCTCGGCCCAGTGCTCTGGGTGGAAGCAGAGACACTAGTGCTTGACCTACCACCGGGAGAACAAGCCTGGTAATAAACCTTTTCACCCCAAAGAACGTTCTGCTGTCAATTTCTTTGGTCACATTGAATCCATAGCGAACTTGCCTGGGGCTGAAACCCATTGGCAAGACAACTGGCGAAAGTCTGCAGGGTTCATTGTTGACCAAGGAAAAAGACAAGTGCCCTTATGGGAGGGGTGCTTCAGCGGGCTGCGCCTGTGAATGGGGAAACAGTGGATAGTCCCCTAATGGGTATGTGGTCTGAGGTGGCTTGCCTCCTAGAGGACTGGGCCCCACCCCAGGACTGGAGGCAAGTGGAGGAGACACCTGAGGCAGTAGGGGAGGCCCTTGTTATAGTAAGCAGATCCTTTGAGAAGCAGAGTGTTTGTGAGGCAGCGGGGACTGTGGGATGGCTGCTTCTCACAGTATTAAATAAGTCTACAGAGGAAACGGCAGCATGAGAACGCAAGCTGCAAACTTCTGTGGATTCCCTGAGGAGAGAAATGGCATTGATGTGAGAGGAGGTGGTACGAGAATGCGAGCTGCACACTTTTGTGGATTCCCTGAAGAAAGAGATGGCATTGATACAAGAGCACCAGCAGAAAGGTGCCATTGGAGATGAGACAGCAGTGCTGCCAGGAGTTCTGAAGGAGGAAGAGGCCATCAAGGAAACAGATGAACTCCTGAGGAAAGCACAGGTGGAGGCGGTATGAGAACATCAGCTGTGAAGCATTGAGCTGAAGGTAAGAGACCTTCTGAAGACTGAGGTAGCATTCCTGCGAGGTACAGTAGAAAAGGTAAAGGTATCTGCCATGAGGTACATGGGGGGGACCGGGAACCACATGCTGAAATAGCTATTCATTGGTCCCCAGTGAACATACAACGTGTCCTGGCTCTGGATGTTCACTGATTCATGGTAACCCTCAGTGGTTCCCCGGGACGCCCACTATCATAGATGGATATGGGGGGAAGGCTATCAGAGTGAAAAAAAGCCCAAATCTCTTTGGGAATAGGGCATCTACTCCCAAAAGAGTACACCGTGTATATATCTCCTATCCCTGAGTATATTCTGGGGATTGATATCCTGCAGGGTCTACGGTTGCAGACCACTGCAGGTGAGTTCAGACTGAGAGTACGTGTGGTGAAGGCAGTTCTGAGGGAACATGCTAGGCACCCACCCATGGCTTTGCCTGTACCTCGGCGGGTGACTAATACCAAACAGTACAAACTGCCTGGGGGGCATAAAGAGATTGGAGAAACTCTCCAGGAGCTGGAAGAGGTGGGTATTATGAAGCCCACCCATAGTCCGTTCAATTCCCCAGTGTGGCCAGTAAAAAAGCCAGATGGTTCTGGGCCTGTGACTGTGGATTACAGAGAACTGAATAAGGTCATACCCCCTATGCATGCTGCTGTCCCCTCTACTGCAGGCTTGATGGATACTCTCAGCCATGAACTAGGAACATTCATAGTAGATCTTGCTAATGCCTTCTTTTCCATTAACATTGAGCAGGAAAGTCAGGAACAGTTTGACTTCACGTGGGAAGGACGGCAATGGACTTTCACCATCCTCCCACAGGGATACCTCCACAGACCCACCACGTGTCATGGACTTGTAGCCCAGGACTTGGCTACATAGGAGAAACCGCCAACAGTGCGGCTGTACCATTATATTGATGATGTCATGCTCATGTCTGATTCTCTTTCAGATCTAGAAGGTGCAGCACCTAGACTGCTGCAACATTTACAGGAGAAAGGATGGGCTGTGAACAGCACCAAGGTTCAGGGACCTGGTTTGTCTGTCAGATTCTTGGGGGTCGTCTGGTCGGGTAAGACCAAAGTGATACCAGAAGCAGTTATAGATAAAGTCCAAGCCTTTCCTACCCCCACAACTGTAGCACTGCTACAGGAGTTTCTGGGTCTTCTAGGCTACTGGAGAGTGTTTATCCCACACTTGGCACAAATTCTGAAGCCCTTATACTGGTTGGTACGAAAGGGCGTCAGGTGGGACTGGGATGAGACATGTGCATCTGCCTTTACTACAGCAAAACGGGCAGTCAAGGCCATGCAGGCCCTGAGTGTGACAGACCTATCAAGGCCCTGTGAGCTGGATGTTCATGTCACTGAAGACGGTTACGGCTGGGGTCTCTGGCAGCAGCTTGAATGAACTCGCCAACCCGTTGGATTCTGGTCACAACTCTGGAAAGGGGCAGATGTATGATACACTTTGATAGAAAAACAACTGGCTGCCGTGTATCATGCCTTGCTGGCTACAGAACCCATTACTGGAATGGCCTTGATAAAGGTAATAACCACCTATCCCATTTTGGGGTGGGTACGAGACTGGACCCAAAAGCCAAGGAGTGGTGTGGCACAAACGCCCACACTAGCCAAGTGGGGTGCTTACCTACAGCAGTGTAGTGCCCTTTCTAGTAGCTCCTTGAGTGAAGAACTCCAACATGTGTTGGGGCCAGTGACATATACTGGTGAAAAGCAGAAAGAACTTGCTTTTGAACCATTAGTAACAGAGAATCCCTATCGGGAGGGAGGAGCCCCTATGCCCGAAGATGCATGGTACACAGATGGCTCCAGCCATGGGCAGCCCCCAAAATGGAGGGCCATAGCTTTCCATCCTAAGACTGAGGCAATACGGATGGAAGATGGTGAGGGGAAGAGCAGCCAATGGGCAGAGTTGCGGGCCGTGTGGCTTGTGATCAGCCAGGAGCCCTACCCTATAGTTGTCTGCACTGACAGCTGGGCTGTCTATCGGGGCTTGACCCTGCGGCTACAAACCTGGTACCATGCCAACTGGCTGGTTGGTCACCGACCGATTTGGGGGCAAGAATTGTGGCAAGACTTATGGGCCTGTGGTCAGACTAAAATAATTACAGTATACCATGTGACAGGTCATTTGCCACTGGCATCCCCAGGAAATGATGAAGCAGATAAATTTGCCCAGATATGTTGGTTAGAAGGAAAGCCTGCCTCTGATGTAGCCCAATGGCTACATCAGCGTTTGTTGCATGCGGGGCACAAGACAATGTGGGCTGTAGCCCGTCCGTGGGCCTTGTCTTTGACCTTCGAAGAAGTTAGTAGAGCCCAGCAGAAGTGTGTCATGTACTCCAAAAGGGACTTAGACCGAGTTCCACAGCAACATGGGACAATAGCTAAGGGGCCTATACCCCTCGTCAGGTGGCAGATAGACTATATTGGGCCTCTGCCTGTGTTAGAAGGATATTGGTATGCGATGACCTGTGTGGACACAGCTACTGGACTTCTGGTTGCTTTTCCTACCCGTTGTGCAAACTAGCAAATGACCAAAAGAGGCCTGGAGCATCTCTTTGCTGCCTATGGCTGACCACAGGTAATTGAGAGTGATCAGGGCACCCAGTTTACTGGACGTACACTGCAAGAATGGGTGCGACAGCTGGGAATCAAGTGGAAGTTTCATGTGCCATACAATCCTACCGCAGCAGGCATGATAGAGAGGCACAATGGCTTGTTAAAATCCGGACTAAAGTCAGATACCAATAGTCTGCAGGGATGGTCAGTCCGCTTATGGACCGTGCTACGGCGTTTGAATGAGAGACCCCTGAAAGGGAGTCCTGAGCCCCATAGACATGTTAACACATATGGCAGCCTCCCCTATACAACTGCAAGTGCAAACCAAGGAAGAATCACTGAAGCCGAGGTTTGGCCACCAGAATAACATCTTGCTGCCAGCACCGACTGCACTGAATCCCGGAGATTCCATTGAGTGGACATGGCCTTGGACCTTTCGACACATGGACCAACGACGGCTGGCTCTCCTGGCAATTTGGGGACAAGGCCTGGAAGCTGGCCTCCTGTGTATTCCTGGAATAACAGCAGAGTGGCCACCAAAGGTCACAGTAGTATATCCTGAATGGCCAGAAGGTAGGAGCATCTTACCAGGGAGTTTTGTTTTATCATTATGGCCATTGCATACACCTCCAGTAGCACTATACATAGACCCTTCGGTAACCCCCATGGGGAGAGGAGTAAAAGTATGGTATAGTAGACCTGGAAGAGACCCCCTTCCTGCTACAGTCCTATCACAGGACCAATCTCTTGCATGCATCCTACCTGATGGACAAGATTTGCCTATGTTGGTGGCATTAAAACATGTGTCTTACCGCCCCTCAAGTCTTTGTGGATTGGCAACTTCCTCTGGCTTGAGGATTCTTATAATTTTTGTTATTAGGAACCTCCTTTGGCTTGACGATTATTATAATTTTTGTTACCTGTATCTTAATTTTTTTATTATCTCTAAGTTGTTGTTAGCCTCTGTTGCTGTGTGGAATCTGGTTACAGTGCTCCAGCTTTCTTGCACAGGGACCATTGTGGAAGATGGAAAGCATGTAGATTGTAAGGCAAGAATCCTGGAGGGGTAGAGTGTGGGGAAGTTGGGGTTCCTATGGCCAGGATCCTCACTGAATTCAAACCACCTGATGATGTAACTGGCCTGTTGCTGGGCTACTGCTTCCACACCTTTAGGCAATAAGCTATTACTGTGCTATACAGAGAGCTCGGCCCGTGCTCTGCGCGGAGGCAGAGACGCTAGTGCTCGACCTACCGCCAGGAGAACAAGCTTGGTAATAAACCCTTTCACCCCAAAGAACGTTCTGCTCTCAATTTCTTTGGTTGCATTGAATCCATAGCGAGCTTGCCTGGGGCTGAAACCCATTGGCAAGACACCAAGTGATACTGGTCAGGGACCACACTTTGTGACCCTGTGATGTTAGTTTATCACTGAATCCCCAAGTACCATTTCAGACCAGTTGCTAATACATAGAAGATACTCAAATATTTGTTGATTGACTAACACATATATATAAGTTTACTACACTCTTCTTTACAAAAGTAAAAAACTGGAAATTGATGTTTAAAAATAGGGAATGATTAAACCAACTATGTACTATACTAAATGTAACCATTAAGTAAAACCATCAACAAAATGAAAAGGCAACTTACTGAATGGGGGAAAATATCTGCAAATCATGTATCTGATAAGGAGCTAATATCCAAATATATGAAAAACTCATACAACTCAGCTAAAAAAACAAAATCCAGTTAAAAAATGGGCAGAGAATCTGAATACACATTTTTTCCAAAGAAGACATAGAGATGGCCAATAGGTACATGAAAAGGTGCTCAACATCACCAATCATCGGGGAAATGAAATCAATACCACAATGAGGTATCACTTCACACCTGTTAGAATGGCTAGTATCCAAAAGACTAGAATTAACATGTGTTGGCAAGGATGTGGAGAAAAGGGAACCCTTATGCACTGTTGCTGAGAATGTGAATTGGTGCAGTCACTATGTAGGGTAGTCAAAAAATTAAAAATAGAACTACCATAGGATCTAGAATTCCACTTCTGGGTATTTATCCAAGGAAAAGGACAACACAAACTCCAACAGATATCTGCACCCCCCTTTTTCACTGCAGCCATTTTCACAATAATCAAGACATGAAAACAACCTAAGTATCCACTGATGCATTAATGGATAAAACAAAGGTGGTACTTATACACAATGGAATAGTATTCAGCCATAAAAAGCAAGGAAATTTTGTCATTTGTGACAACATGGATAGACCTTCAGAGTATCATGCTACATGAAATACATCAGACAGAGAAAGATAAGTACCACATGATCTCTCATATAATTGGAATCTAAAAAATAACAAAAGAACAAGCTGTTATATACAGAGAAAGACTAGTGGTTGCCAGAGGTGGAGGGTGAGGGATGGGTGAAATGGATGAAGGGTATCAAAAGGCAATTATAAAAAAATAAGTCCTGGGGATTTACTATATAGTATGGTGACTATAGTTAATAACAGTGTACTGTAAACTCGAAAGTTGCTGACAGAGTAGATCTTAAACGTTCTCATTACAAGAAAAAAATGTATAACTGTATGTAATGACAGATGTTAAAAAGACTTGTTGAGGTCATCATTTCATAGTATACACAAATATTGAATCATTATGTTGTATACCTGTAATTAATATAATGTTATGTCAATTAGATCTCAATAAAAAAAACAAGTAAAATAATGCTTTAGAAACACACATACATAAAAAATAAGTGAAAAAGGTAACACAAAATTGTATATCAATTTAAACTACATTAAACACATATACACATGGCTCGATGACAAAAGAAATTTCAAAAAATGACTTAGTTTTTTGAGGTTAGGCTTATAGAATTCAAAATTTTTTGTTGTTTAAAATTTACTCAGAAGATATTTTAAGGTTGACTTAATATACAATACCAGCACTAAATAATTAGATAAGTGTGTAAATAAAACCATAGATTCCAGAGGATACTGTCACCCAGTTAAAACAAATGTGTATAGGAAACATCTATAAATTGGTTGATAGTTGCCTCAAAACTTGATGTTACAAAGTATTATTGAGAAGCCTACACAGAAAAATCTACAAAGTACATACATACACACACACAAATATAAATTACCTGCCACAGGAGGGACAACACCAGAAAAACGCACTGTTGCATGTTCTCCATTAACTTCAACTCTTCGACCAATGACATCTAATGCCAAAGTTTCATTCATTATAAAGTGGTCAGAATCCAAAATATGAGATCTAGGGGAAAAAATTACAACAGTGACAAGAACTTAATGAAATCTTAAAAATTTAACTTTATTGAGATATTTAAGAGGTCAACACTTCTGACCATTTTAGTCTTTGTACTTTGGATGAAGAGAATCTATAGGTTTATGTACCACGCTCTCATAATTTGATATTACCTTACTTTGACAATCTATTTTTAAAATCTTTAACTCCAGTTAACTCACATCACAGGACTCATCTGTTTTGTCATCTATTGAGGGAAAGGAGAGCAGCAGAGAGGGGTATAAAAGTAATGAGGAAAAGGGAAAGGAAAAGGGCAGTATGGGCATTATACTAACGTCAGGGAGAAAAACACAAATCCACAGATACAGGAAGCAACGCATATAATGAACAATAAATGAAAATTTAAACTCTAATAAAAATACACAACGTTAAAAAAAGAGAGAACATCTTAAAAGCAACATGAGAGAAAAGTATCATCTATCCAGGAATGATCACTAGACCCAACGCCTACTTCACAGGAAAGCAGAAGACTGAGTATGTTAAATGACACGAGTGTGTGCAGCCAGACAAAATGCAAACAGTGGGGGCATGCTACAGCACAAGCAAGTCGGTTTTTCCAACAAACCAAATGCAAGGAGAAGGATAAGAGCCACGTCAATTGCAATGTATAAACTTATTTGGATCCTAATTTTAAAAAACTGTAAATAATTTTTAAAATAAAAGAAATTATGAGAAAATTTGAACCACTGACTAGATATTTTCAATTAAAAAATAACTGTTTACAACAAGGCTAATAAACTTCTTTTTTAAGTCAAATGTGTAGCAGTGATAATGGTGTAATAACTCTGATTTTTTAAAAAAGACTTTATCTTTTAGAAATACACACTCAAAATATCTATAAAGTTGTATTTTAGATACATCACGCCAGTGGCAGTGTAGACAATATGTTAAAAGGAAGTAAAAAGCAGAGTAGTCAGCTAGAGAAATACTGTTTTAACTCACAAAAAAACTGGGAGCCTGAACCAAGGCTTTAGCCTCCATCCATTCATTCAACACATACAAAACCCTGCTATGTGCTAGCTACTGTGTTACACCTCTCTTCATAGTAATCCATACTATGTATGATTCCTGCCTCAGGAACTTACAGTCCAGGGGCAGTTAGACCTGAGAGAAGAGTATGCATTTTAGAGTAAGTTAAGAGCTAGAATCAACACAGTTTGGTGATTAATTGGATAGAAATAGTTAACAGAAAACTAGAAAGACTCTGAGCATTTTGCTTGGGTAGATGGTGGTAGGGGACACCGAAATGAGTAATATAAGGGGAAGTTTAAGTGTGGGAGGGAAGATAGTGAGTTTGAGGTGCCTAGAGAATGTTGTGATGGACATGGGGGTCTTTAGTTCAAAAGACATTTTGACTAGGAATACATATTTGGGAGTCATCAGCCCAATTTAAAACCAACACAGTTAAAGTAGATGAGGTCGCCCATGTATCAGGTGGAAAGAAAAGAGGATTGATGACAGAACGCTGGGAAAATAGACTATTTAAAAGGGAGAGGAAATAAACCCTGAAGAAGAAGTCAGAGTAGGAAAAGCCAGCAAGGATAAAAAGACAACCAGATTCCCGGTGTATTGGAACACAAGGGCAGTAAGAATAATGGAATAACACTGTCAGGGACTGCAGAGAGATCTGCAAGACTAACTAGGGCTTAACAGCCTTGTGTGCAGCCTGCTATCATGATATGGTTCACAACCACACCCACAGCTTTGTCTAAATGAAGCTTAGTTTCTATTATACAAAATTCACAAGGCTGCAAAACAAGGATTTTGAAATGACCACAAGTTACAGGACTACCGGACCAAGTATTTTTCTATTTTAATAATATTACCATATAATATGTATACAAAAAGAGAAAAACATACACTGTTAATCACACCTTCCTGGGTTAGAATCACATTCCTGATTACTCAAACCTCACAAGCAGTGAATAGCTGAGGTCATTAACATTATTACTTCTCTACATTTATGTTATTGTTAAAGAAACAGTAGACGGGGAGATGACAGCCTCTTCAGCAGATGGTGTTGGAAGAACTGGACAGCTACATGTAAGAGAATGAAACTGGACTACTGTCTAGCCCCATACACAAAGGTAAACTCAAGGTGGATCAAAGACCTGAATGTAAGTCATGAAACCATAAAACTCTTAGAAAAAAACATAGGCAAAAATCTCTTGGACATAAACATGAGCAACTTCTTCATGAACATATCTCCCCGGGCAAGGGAAACAAAAGCAAAAATGAACAAGTGGGACTATATCAAGCTGAAAAGCTTCTGTACAGCAAAGGACACCATCAGTAGAACAAAAAGACATCCTACAGTATGGGAGAATATATTCATAAAAAACGTATCTGATAAAGGGTTGACATCCAAAATATATAAAGAACTCATGCACCTTAACAAACAGAAAGCAAATAATCCAATTAAGAAATGGGCAGAGGACATGAATAGACACTTCTCCAAAGAAGAAATTCAGATGGCCAACAGGCACATGAAAAGATGCTCCACATCGCTAATCATCAGAGAAATGCAGATTAAAACCACAATGAGATATCACCTCACACCAGTGAGGATGGCCAACATCCAAAACACAAACAACAACAAATGTTGGCGAGGATGTGGAGAAAAGGGAACCCTCCTACACTGCTGGTGGGACTGCAAATTAGTTCAACCATTGTGGAAAGCAGTATGGAGGTTCCTCAAAAAACTCAAAATAGAAATACCATTTGACCCAGGAATTCCACTCCTAGGAATTTACCCTAAGAATGCAGCAGCCCAATTTGAAAAGGACAGATGCACCCCTATGTTTATTTCAGCACTATTTACAATAGCCAAGAAATGGAAGCAACCTAAGTGTCCATCAGTAGATGAATGGATAAAGAAGAGGTGGTACATATACACAATGGAATATTATTCAGCCATAAGAAGAAAACAAATCCTACCATTTGCAACAACATGGATGGAGCTAGAGGGTATTATGCTCAGTGAAATAAGCCAAGCCGAAAAAGACAAGTATCAAATGATTTCACTCATATGTGGAGTATAAGAACAAAGAAAAAATACTGAAGGAACAAAACAGCAGCAGACTCACAGAACCCAAGAACGGACTAATAGTTACCAAAGGGAAAGGGACTGGGGAAAATGGGCGGGAAGGGAGGGATAAGCTGGAAAAAGGGGCATTACGATTAGCAGATATAATGTTGGGGGGGCACAGGGAGGGCAGTACAACTCAGAGAAGACAAGTAGTGATTCTATAGCATCTCACTACGCAGATGGACAGTGACTGTAATGGGGTTGGTGGGGGGGACCTGATGGAAGGGGTAGTTTAATAACCGTAATATTGCACATGTAATTGTAGATTAATAATAATAAAATAAATTATATTAAAAAAAAGAAACAGTAGACATTCCCTCTATTACTGTACTCATCTGTGTCTGCTGTTTTCATAAAAGAGAATAATCTGAGCACTTTTACCTCTTCTCAAGTTTCACAATTAGGTTCTCTCAGTCATACTCTCTAGTTTCCCATAAAATCATTTTTCCCAATTCTTGTGAGAAAACTGATATTTCAAAATGGGGCTGGACTTTGACTGTTTAAATATGGGTGGACAGGGCAGTCGGGAGGGGACCAAGATTCATATCTCACCTGCCTGGTAGGTTTGAAAAACAAGAAAGAAACCATCCCAAAGCCTGAACTTCATGGGAATAGTCAAAAGAGTTCAGATGATTTCAAAGTAAAATCAGTAGGCTGGTAGGGGCAGGCATGGGGAAGCCATGTTTAACAGGCTCAAGTACAGTTAGATATACTAAGCAGCTAAGAACACTGATTCATGATAGGGCCCTAAGCCTGTGTTCAGATGCAAAGTTCTAGTCCCAGGGGACTAGTACAATCACTATAGAGTGCCATTTCTACAAGAAGTTCAAGTAGAAGGCAGAATCTTGGACCCATGAACTACTCATTATCCTTTCTTTCCTTTTTTCTATGTTTAGCATATAAATTTAAAAGAAATAGAACACTACACCCAACAAGTAGATTTTCCTTTACTACTTGTTAGTCTAAACCCATCCTAAAAGCTACTTTAAAGGTCTTCACATTTTTTTCACAAGTTGATTTTGAGGTTCAACCTTACTGATATTTTTCTCAAGAGGTTTCTTCAAGTGTCTAAAAGTCATTGGTTAAAAACTGCCTCTTTAGATTCAAGATGGTGGCATGAGAGGTGAGACAGAGAACTCCTCCCAAAACCACAGATAATGTGAAAATATAGTTAATACAACTAACTCTAGAACAACAACAGGAAAGAATGCTGCAACAGACTGCATACAGACCTCACGAACAGAGCAGACCTCACAGAACAAGGTAACGTACGAAAGCCTTGATCTGGCGGGACCCGAACCCTTCCCCACCGAGCTCACCAGCAGGAGGAAGAGAAACGGAGCAGGGAAGGGGGTGGAAGCCTGGGACTGCTGAACACCTGGCCCTGGAGATCTGCTTTGCAAGCAGAAATCTACATTGTGTGGTGCTTTGGAGGATGGGGACCTGGAAGAGGCAGAGTGCTTGAGAGACAGATTCCAGCCGCTCTGAGACAAGGGAAAGGCAGGCAGACTGAGAGGCTTCATAGCAGTGAGAGGGCTGCTGAAGGCGCAGGGTTTACATGGAGCTTGCTGTACAAGAGAAGCGATAGGGGGACAAGGTTGTCTGAGCATGCTCTGGCCAGCAGTTTGGGAACTATGGGGAGCTTCAGGCGCTCCATCCCCCTGGCCAGCTACTCAGCTCCTAGGCCCCCCACTGTGATACGCAGCCTGCTGAGCCTTCCTCCTGGCCTGACAGCACCTGCTGCAAACCAGCTGTCACTATTCTGACATCAGGCCGGCCAAAGAGAGGCCTGACCTACAACAGCTAGAGACGCCAATCACAGAGGCTTACACCAGTATGCTTGGCCCAATGGCTGTGATACTGGAGACAAGCAGGGCAGACGGGAGTCAGGATAGATCTTTCCGCCACCCAGGCACCACCTCCGCTCCCCTACAACCCCCAATCTCAGACTAGGGGCTGAGCAGCTCCAGACACAGGAGCTTCTGAGCAATAGAGGCCACCACACAGAAATTTGAAACGTCAAAAGAACATGTTATAGACCAAAATCTCTCAAACCCCAGAAAAAGGGCCAAATGAAATTGAATTCACCAACCTTCCTGAAAGAGAGTTCAAAATAAAAATCATATAGTTATTGAGATACAGAAAAATATTCAAGAACTCAGGAACGAATTTAAGATGGAGATTCAATCATTAAGAAATTCCATATCTGAAATGAAACATACAATGGAGGGGCTTAAAAGCATATTAGATGTAGTAGGAGATACAGCAAATGGAACAGAAATTAGAGAAGAGGAATACAAAGAAGCTGAGGCACAGAGAGAAAAAAGAATCTCTAAGAATGAAAGAATGTTGAGAGAACCGTGTGACCAATCCAAACGCAACAATATTCGCATTATAGGGGTACCAGAAGAAGAAGAGAGAGAAAAAGGGATAGAAACTGTTACTGAGGAGGCAATTGCTGAAAAATTCCCCAATCTGGGGAAGGAGATAGTCTCTCAAGCTATGGAGATTCACAGATTTCCTAACACAAGGGATCCAAGTAAGACAACATCAAGACATATAATAATTAAAATGGCAAAGATCAAGGATAGAGACAGACTTTTAAAAGCAGCTAGAGAGAGAAAAAAGGTCACAAAGAAAGGAAAACCCATCAGGCTATCATCAGATTTCTCAACAGAAATCTTACAGGCCAGAAGGGAGAGGAATGATATATTTAATGCAATGAAGCAGAAGGCCTTTGAACCAAGAATACTCTACCCAGCAAGGTTATCATTTAAATTTGAAGGAGGGATAAAACAATTTTCACATAAGCAAAAGCTGAGAGAATTTACCTCCCACAAACCACCTCTACAGTGCATTTGGAGGGACCCCTATAGATGGAAGCATTCCTAAGACTAAACATATGTCATCCAAGGGACAGATAAAGAATACAGAATATGATTCATAACATACAAAGAATGGAGAAGGAAGAAAAAGGAGGAAAAAAGAAGAATCTTTAGGTTGTGTTTGTGAGCATACAAAGTGAGTTAAATTAGACTGTTATATAGTAAGGGAATTACCCTTAGACCTTTGGTAACTACAAATCTAAAACCTGCAAGGGCAATAAATACATACCTATCAATGATCACCCTAAAAGTAAATGGTCTGAATGCACCAATCAAAAGACATAGTTACTGTATGGATAAAAAAACAAGACCCATCTATTTGCTGCCTACAAGAGACTCACTTCAAACCAAAAGACATACACAGACTGAAAGTAAAGGGATGGAAAAAGATATTTCATGCAACCAATAGTGAGAAAAAAGCAGGAGTTGCAGTACTTGTATCAGACAAAATAGACTTCAAAACAAAGAAAGTCACAAGACACAAAGAAGGACATTACATAATGATAAAAGGGTTAGTCCAAGAAGAGGATATAACTATTATAAATATCTATGCACCCAACACAGTATCACCTACATATGTGAAACTAATACTAACAGAATTAAAGGAGGAAACAGAATGCCGTACGTTCATTTTAGGAGACTTCAACATACCACTCACTCCAAAGGACAGATCAACCAGACAGAAAATAAGTAAAGAGACGGAGGCACTGAACAACATATTAGAACAGATGGACCTAACGGACATCTACAGAATGCTCCATCCAAAAGCAACAGGATACACATTCTTCTCAAGTGTACATGGAATATTTTAAAGAATAGATCATATACTAGGCCACAAAAAGTGACTCAGTAAATTCAAAAAGAATTGTACCAACCAGCTTCTCAGATCACAAAGGTATGAAACTAGAAATAAATTACACAAAGAAAATGAAAAAATCCAAAAACACATGGAGACTTAATTTTATCAAACATTTAGTGAAGACCTAATACCCATCCTCATTATAGAGTTTTCCAAAAAGTAGAACAGGAGGGAATACTACCAAATTCATTCTACAAGGCCAACATCACTCTAATACCAAAACCAGGGAAAGACACCACAAAAAAAGAAAATTACAGACCAATATCTCTGATGAACATAGATGCAAAAATACTCAACAAAATATTACAGCAAACTGAATTCAAAAATACATCAAAAAGATCATCCATCATGATCAAATGGGATTCATCCCAGGAACGCAAGGATGGCACAACATTCAAAAATCCATCAACACCTTCCACGACATGAACAAAAAGAACAGAAACCACACGATCATCTCCATAGATGCTGAAAAAGCATTCGACAATATTCAAAATCCATTCATGATAAAAATTCTCAACAAAATGGGTATAGAGGGCAACTATCTCAAAATAATAAAAGCCATATTTGACAAGCCCACAGCCAACATTATACTTAACAGCGAGAAGCTGAAAGCTTTTCCCTTAAGTCAGGAACAAGACAAGGATGCCCACCCACTCTCCTACTTTTATTCAGCAGAGTTATAGAGATCCTAGCCATGACTATCAGACAACACAAAAAATAAAAGGCATCCAGATTGGCAAGGAAGAAGTCAAACTGTGCTTGCAGATGATATGATATTGTACATAAAAACCCTAAAGAATCCACTCCAAAACTATTAGAGCTAATATCTGAATTCAGTAATATTGTGGATTACAAAATTAATACACAGAAATATGTTGCATTTCTATACACAAACAGTGAACTAGCAGAGAGAGAAGTCAGGAAAACAATTCCATGCACAACTGCATCAAAAAGAATAAAATACCTAGGAATAAACATAACCAAGGAAGTGAAAGACTTATAGTCTGAAAACTACAAGACACTCAGAGAGAAATTAAAGAAGATATCAATAAATGGAAACATATTCCATGCTCATGGATAGGAAGAATTAATATTGTTAAAATGGCCATGCTGCTAAAGCAATTTACAGATTCAATGCAATCCCTATCAAAATACCAACAGCATTCTTCAATGAACTAGAGCAAATAGTTCTAAAATTCATATGGAATCACAAGCCCTGAATAGCCAAAGCAATCCTGAGAAGGAAGAATAAAGTGGGGGGGAATAACCCTCTCTGACTTCAAGCTCTACTATAAAGCCACAGTAATCAAGACAGTTTGGTACTGGCACAAGAACAGACCCACAGACCAATGGAACAGACTAGAGAGCACCCAGATATAAACCCAAGCATATATGCTCAATTAATATACGATAAAGGAGCCATGGATATAAAATGGGGAAATGACAGCCTCAACAGCTGGTGTTGGCAAAACTGCACAGCTACATGTAAGAGAATGAAACTGGATTATTCTCTAACTCCATACACAAAATTAAACTCAAAATGGATTAAAGACCTGAATGTAAGTCAGGAAACCATAAAACTGTTAGAAAAAAACACAGGCAAAAATCTCTTGGACATAAATATGAGCAACTTCTTCATGAACATATCTCCCCGGGGAAGGGAAACGAAAGCAGAAATGAACAAGTGGAACTATATCAAACTAAAAACCTTCTGTACAGCAAAGGATACCATCAACAGAATGAAAAGACATCCTACTGTATGGGAGAATATATTCATAAATGACATATCTGCTAGGTGTTGCCATCCAAATTATATAAAGAGCTGATGCACCTCAACAAAAAAAAAGCAAATAATCCAATTAAAAAATGGGCAGAGGAGCTGGACAGACACTTCTGCAAAGAAATTCAGATGGCCAACAGGCACATGAAAAGATGCTCCATATCCCTAAGCATCAGAGATATGCAAATTAAAACCACAAAGGGATATCACCTCACACCAATTAGGATGTCCGCCATCCAAAAGACAAACAACAACAAATGCTGGCGAGGATGTGGAGAAAGGGGAACCCTCCTACACTGCTGGTGGGACTGCAAATTAGTTCAACCATTGTGGAAAGCAGTATGGAGGTTCCTCAAAAAACTCAAAATAGAAATACCATTTGACCCAGGAATTCCACTCCTAGGAATTTACCCTAAAAATGCAGCAGCCCAATTTGAAAAAGACAGATGCACTCCTATGTTTATCGCAGCACTATTTACAATAGCCAAGAAATGGAAGCAACCTAAGTGTCCATCAATAGATGAATGGATAAAGAAGATGTGGTACATATACACAATGGAATATTACACAGCCATAAGAAGAAAACAAATCCTACCATTTGGAACAACATGGATGGAGCAAGAGGGTATTATGCTCAGTGAAATAAGCCAAGCCTAAAAAGGAAAGTATCAAATGATTTCACTCATGTGTGGAGTATAAGAACAAAGAAAAAAACTAAAGGAACAAAACAGCAGCAGACTCACAGAACCCAAGAATGGACTAATAGTTACCAAAGAGAAAGGGACTGGGGAGGATGGGTGGGAAGGGAGGGACAAGGGGGAAAAAGGGGCATTACAATTAGCAGATGTAATATTGGGGGGCACAGGGAGGGCTGTACAACTCAGAGAAGACAAAAGAAGTGACTCTACAGCATCTCACTACGCTGATGGACAGTGACTGTAATGGGGTTGGAGGGGGACCCGATAAAGGGGTTAGTTTAATCACCATATTGCACATGTAATTGTAGATTAATGATACTAAAATAAATTATTTAAAAAAATTAGTTCGAGATTAAAGATGGCAGCTTGAGAGGTGAGACAGAGGCTTCCCCCTAAAACCTCATATAATATGAAAATAAAGTTACTACAACTACTCTTGAAAGAGGAATGGGAAAGAGGACGGCAACAAACTGCACAAACCTGGAGACAAGAGGAGCCCTCACAGAAAAGGGTAACATACTAAGCTGTGGACCTGATGGATCCAAGCCCTTCCCCCACCCCAGCTCACATGGCAGGAGGAACAGGAACAGAGCAGGGAGGGAGTGGAGATGTGGGATTGCTGAATACCTAACTCTGCAGATCCGCTCTGGGAGCACAAAACTACATTTCATGGTGCTTGCATGATACTCTTGTAATTAGGGGGTTGGAAAGCTAAGACAGGCAGAATTCCTGGAGAGACTAGGATTCCAGCGGCTTGTGAAAGCACGGATCCATACCCAGCTGCTCCGGGACAAAAGAAAGGTGGGCAGTCTGAGACTTCCTAACAAAGAAGCCCTTAGCAAGAGGGCTGCTAAACGGGCAAGGATTCCACAGAGCTTACTGCTCAGCAGAAAGGACAGGCAGACAAAATTGTCCGGGTGCACTCTGCCCAGGAGGTTCGGAGCTTTCACGATCTTCCGGTGCTCCAGCTCCCTGGCTGCTTACACAGCTCCAAGAACCCCTTCTGTGACAGGCAGACTAGTGCGCCTTTCTTCTGGCCAGCCCCACCGGGCTTGCAAACCAGGAAATCCTTCCCTAGTGTTACGCCAGCCAGAGGGAAGCTCTGTCTAGAGCAACTAAAAACGCAAACCACAGAAGCTTATACCTGGGTGCTCAGCCCACTGGTTCAGGCAGTGGAGACAGGCATAGCAGCCAGGAACCAGCAAACAGCCCTTTCCTCCCCGGAGGCACCAATAACCACTCCACTACAATCCCGGCATTGCTTCAGGACCTGAGCAGCTCCAGAGAGTAGAGCTTCTGGGCACTAGAGGGCGCCATACACAAACATGAAACGCCTAAGGAACCTGGTCCAGAGTAAAATTATGAATACAACTCCTGAGAAAGATTTAAATGATATGGACCTTATGACTCTCCCTGAAAGGGAGTTCAAAATAAAAATCATTAACATGCTCATGGAAGTACGGAAAGATATTCAAGAACTCAGGAATGACTTCCGGTCACAGATCCAATCATTGAAGAGCACAATGGACGGTATTAAAAGCCGATTGGATAAGGTGGAGGAGACAATAAATGAAATAGGAACTAGAGAAGAGGAATACAAAGAAGCTGAGGCACTGAGAGAAAAAAGGATCTCTAAGAATGAAAGAATATTAAGAGAACTGTGTGACCAATCCAAACGGAACAATATTTGCATTACAGGGGTACCAGAAGAAGAAGAAGAGAGAAAAAGTGATAGAAAATGTCTTTGAGGTGTTTGCTAAAAACTTCCCAAATCTGGGGAAGGAGATAGTCTCTCAGGCCATGGAGATGCGCAGATCTCCCAACACAAGGGACCCAAGGAAGACAACAGCAAGACATATAATAATTAAAATGGCAAAAATGAAGGATAAGGACAGACTTTTAAAAGCAGCAAAGGAGAGAAACAAGATCACATACAAAGGAAAAACCATCAGGCTATCATCAAACTTCTCAGCACAAACCTTACAGGCCAGAAGGGAGTGGCATGATGTATTTAATGCAATGTAGCAGAAGGGCCTTGAACCAAGATTACTTTATCCCCCAAGATTATCATTTAAGTTTGAAGTAGGGATTAAACAATTCCCAGATAAGGAAAGCTGAGAGAATTTGCCTCCCACAAACCATCTCTACAGTGTATTTTGGAGGGACGGCTATAGATGGAAGTTTTCCTACAGATTATTAGCTGTCACCAGAGGTAATAAAACCACAGTAAAGAATATAGAACAGCTAATTACTAAACAAATGCAAAATTAAATTAACTATCCCCAATCTCAATCAAGGGATAGACAAAGAGTACAGAATACGATACCTAATATATAAAGAATGGAGTAGAAAGAAAAAGGAGGAAGGAAAGAAACAAACAAAGAACCTTTAGATTGTGTTTGTAATAGCATATTAAGTTAGTTCTTAGACTTTTAGATAGTATGGAAATTAACCTTGAACCTTTGGAAACCACGAATCTGAAGCCTGCAATGCCAATAAGTACATACCTATCCATAATCACCCTAACTGTAAATGGACTGAATGCACCAGTCAAAAGACACAGAGTCACTGAATGGATAAAAAAACAAGACCCATCTACATGCTGCCTTCAGGAGACTCACTTTAAACCCAAAGATATACACAGACTAAAAGTGAAGGGATGGAAAAAGATATTTCATGCAAACAAAGAGGAGAAAAAAGCAGATGTTGCAGTACTTGTATCAGACAAAATAGACCTCAAAACGAAGAAAGTAGCAAGAGATAAAGAAGGACATTACATAATGATAAAGGGGTCAGTCCAACAAGAAGATATAACCATTATAAATATATATTCACCCAACACAGGAGCGCCACCATATGTGAAACAAATACTAACAGAATTAAAGGAGGAAATAGACAGCAATGTATTCATTTTAGGAGACTTCAACACACCACTTACTCCAAAGGACAGATCAACGAGACAGAGAATAAGTAAAGACACACAGGCACTGAAAAGCACACTAGAACAGATGGACATAACAGACATCTACAGAACTCTGCACCCAAAAGCAGCAGGATACACATTCTTTTCAAGTGCACATGGAACATTTTCCAGAATAGACCACATACGAGGCCTAAAAAATAACCTCAGTAAATTTAAAAATGTTGAAATCATACCAACCAACTTCTCAGATCATAAAGGTATAAAACTAGAAATAAATATTAGAAAGAAAATAAAAAGGTTCACAAATACATGGAGACTTAGCAACATTCTCCTTATTAATCAATGGGTTAACAACCAAATCAAAACAGATATCAAGGAATATATGGAGACTAATGACGACAACAACAACACAAAGCCACAACTTCTGTGGGACGCAGCAAGGGCAGTTCTAAGAGGAAAGTATATTGCAATCCAGGCCTAATTAAAGAAGGAAGAACATATCCAAATGAATAGTCTAAAGACACAATTACTGAAATTGGAAAAAGAAGAACAAATGAGGCCCAAAGTCACCAGAAGGAGGCACATAATAAAGATTAGAGAAGAAATAAATAAAATTGAGAAAAATAAAATAGAAAAAAATCAATAAAACCAAGAGTTGGTTCTTTGAAAAAATAAACAAAATAGGTAAACCCCTAGTCAGACTCATTAAGAGAAAAAGAGAATCTACACACATAAACAGAATCAGAAATGAGAAAGGAAAAATAACGACAGACCCCACAGAAATACAAAGAATTATAAGAGAACACTATGAGAATCTATATGCCAAAAGCTGGAAAACCTAGAAGAAATGGACAACTTCTTAGAAAAATACAACCTTCCAAAATTGACCAAACAAGAAACAGAAAAACTAAACAGACCAATCACCAGCAACGAAATTGAATCAGTAATCAAAAAACTACCCAAGAACAAAACCCCTGTACCAGATGGATTCAGCTCTGAATTCTACCAGACATATAGAGAAGAAATAACAACCATTCTCCTTAAAGTTTTCCAAAAAATAGAAGAGGAGGGAATACTTCCAAATTCATTCTAGGAAGCATCACTCTAATACCAAAACCGGGCAAAGACCTCACCAAAAAAGGAAATTACAGACCAATATCCCTGATGAACGTAGATGCAAAAATACTCAACAAAATATTAGCAAACCGAATTCAAAAATACATCAAGAGGGTCATACACCATGATCAAGTGGGATTCATCCCAGGGATGCACGGATGGTACAACATTCGAAAATCCATCAACATCATCCACCACATCAACAAAAGGAAGAACAAAAACCACATGATCATCTCCATAGATGCTGAAAAAGCATTTGACAAAATTCAGCATCCATTCCTGATTAAAACTCTCAACAAAATGGGTATAGAGGGCAAGTACCTCAACATCATAAAGGCTATATATGACAAACCCACAGCTAACACCATATTTAATGGCGAGACGCTGAATGCTTTTCATGTAAGATCGGGAACAAGACAGCGATGCCCACTCTCTCCACTGTTATTCAACATAGTACTGGAGGTCCTAGCCGTGGCAATGAGACATAACAAAGACATACAAGGCATCCAGATTGGTAAAAAAGCAGTCAAATTGTCACTATTTGCAGATGACATGATACTGTACATAAAAAACCCTAAAGATTCCATTCCAAAACTACTAGAACTAATATCTGAATTCAGCAAAGTTGCAGGATACAAAATTAACACACAGAAATCTGTTGCTTTCCTATACACTAATGATGAACTAACAGAAAGAGAAATCAGAAAAACAATTCCATTCACAATTGCATCAAAAAGAATAAAATACCTAGGAATAAACCTAACGAAGGAAGTGAAAGACCTGTACTCTGAAAACTACAAGACACTCCTAAGAGAAATTAAAGAGGACACTAACAAATGGAAATGCATCCCATGCTCTTGGCTAGGAAGAATAAATATTGTCAAAATGGCTATACTACCTAAAACAATCTACAGATTCAATGCAATCCCTATCAAACTACCAACAGCTTTCTTCAATGAACTGGAACAAATAATTCTAAAATTCATATGGAACCACAAAAGACCCCGAATAGCCAAAGCAATCCTGAGAAGGAGGAATAAAACAGGGGGAATTCATGCTCCCTGACTTCAAGCTCTACTACAAAGCCACAGTAATCAAGACAATTTGGTATTGGCACAAAAACAGACCTACAGACTAGTGGAATAGAACAGAAAATCCAAACATCAACCCAAACACATACAGTCAATTAATATTTGATAAGGGAGCCTTGGATATACATTGGGGAGATGACAGCCTCTTCAGCAGCTGGTGTTGGAAAAACTGGACAGCTACATGTAAGAGAATGAAACTGGACTACTGTCTAGCCCCATACACAAAGGTAAACTCAAGGTGGATCAAAGACCTGAATGTAAGTCATGAAACCATAAAACTCTTAGAAAAAAACATAGGCAAAAATCTCTTGGACATAAACATGAGCAACTTCTTCATGAACATATCTCCCCGGGCAAGGGAAACAAAAGCAAAAATGAACAAGTGGGACTATATCAAGCTGCAAAGCTTCTGTACAGCAAAGGACACCATCAGTAGAACAAAAAGACATCCTACAGTATGGGAGAATATATTCATAAATGACATATCTGATAAGGGGTTGACATCCAAAATATATAAAGAACTCATGCACCTCAACAAACAGAAAGCAAATAATCCAATTAAGAAATGGGCAGAGGACATGAATAGACACTTCTCCAAAGAAGAAATTCAGATGGCCAACAGGCACATGAAAAGATGCTCCACATCGCTAATCATCAGAGAAATGCAGATTAAAACCACAATGAGATATCACCTCACACCAGTGAGGATGGCCAACATCCAAAACACAAACAACAACAAATGTTGGCGAGGATGTGGAGAAAAGGGAACCCTCCTACACTGCTGGTGGGACTGCAAATTAGTTCAACCATTGTGGAAAGCAGTATGGAGGTTCCTCAAAAAACTCAAAATAGAAATACCATTTGACCCAGGAATTCCACTCCTAGGAATTTACCCTAAGAATGCAGCAGCCCAATTTGAAAAGACAGATGCACCCCTATGTTTATCGCAGCACTATTTACAATAGCCAAGAAATGGAAGCAACCTAAGTGTCCATCAGTAGATGAATGGATAAAGAAGATGTGGTACATATACACAATGGAATATTATTCAGCCATAAGAAGAAAACAAATCCTACCATTTGCAACAACATGGATGGAGCTAGAAGGTATTATGCTCAGTGAAATAAGCCAAGCCGAAAAAGACAAGTATCAAATGATTTCACTCGTATTGGAGTATAAGAACAAAGAAAAAATACTGAAGGAACAAAACAGCAGCAGACTCACAGAACCCAAGAACGGACTAATAGTTACCACAGGTAAAGGGACTGGGGAAAATGGGCGGGAAGGGAGGGATAATAGGGAAAAAGAGGCAATACCATTAGCAGATGTAATGTTGCAGGGGCACGGGGAGGGCAGTACAACTCAGAGAAGACAAGTAGTGATTCTATAGCATCTCACTACGCTGATGGACAGTGACTGTAATGGGGTTGGTGGGGGGGACCTGATGAAGGGGTAGTTTAATAACCGTAATATTGCACAGGTAATTGTAGATTAATGATAATAAAATAAATTATATATTAAAAAAAGACTCCATTCCTAAACTACTAGAACTAATATCTGAATTCAGCAAAGTTGAAGGATACAAAATTAACACACAGACATCTGTTGCTTTCCTATACACTAACGATGAACTAACAGAAAGAGAAATCAGAAGAACAATTCCATTCACAATTGCAGCAAAAAGAATAAAATACCTAGGAATAAACCTAACGAAGGAAGTGAAAGACCTATATTCTGAAAACTACAAGAGACTCCTAAGAGAAATTAAAGAGGACACTAACAAATGGAAATTCATCCCATGCTCTTGGATAGGAAGAATAAATATTGTAAAAATAGCTATACTACCTAAAGCAATCTACAGATTCAACGCAATCCATATCAAAATACCAACAGCTTTCTTCAATGAACTCGAACAAATAATTCTAAAATTCATATGGAACCACAAAAGACCCCGAATAGCCAAAGCAATCCTGGGAAGGAGGAATAAAACAGGGGGAATTACGCTCCCTGACTTCAAGCTCTACTACAAAGCCACAGTAATCAAGACAATTTCGTATTGGCATAAAAAGAGACCCACAGATCAGTGGAACACAATAGAAAATTCAAACATTAACCCAAACATATACAGTTAATTAATATTTGATAAAGGAGCGTTGGATATACAATGGGGACATGACAGCCTCTTCAGCAGCTGGTGCTGGAAAAACTGGACAGCTACATGTAAGAGAATGAAACTGGACTACTGTCTAACCCCATACACAAAGGTAAACTCAATTATAAAAAAAAATACCACATGACTCAGTAACTGCACTTCTAGGAATTTATCTGAAGAAAACAAAATTCCTTATTTGAAAAGATATATGCACCCATATGTTTATCGTCACACTATTTGAGATAGCCAAGATATGGAAGCAACCTACGTGTCAATCAACAGATGAATGGATAAAGAGATGGGACATATATGATGCAATTTTTTTTAAATATAATTTATTTTGGTATCATTTAATCTACAATTACATGTGCAAAATTATGGTTATTAAACTACCCCTTCATCAGGTCCCCCCCACCAACCCCATTACAGTCATTGTCCATCAGCGTAGTGAGATGCTACAGAATCACTACTTGTCTTCTCTGAGTTGTACAGCCCTCCCTGTGCCCCCCCAACATTACGTCTTCTAATCGTAATGCCCCTTTTTCCCTCTTATCCCTCCCTTCCCACCCATTTTCCCCAGTCCCTTTCCCTTTGGTAACTATTAGTCCGTTCTTCGGTTCTGTGAGTCTGGTGCTGTTTTGTTCCTTCAGTATTTTTTTCTTTGTTCTTATACTCCACATATGAGTGAAATCATTTGATACTTGTCTTTTTCGCCTTGGCTTATTTCACTGAGCATAATACCCTCTAGCTCCATATATGATGGAATATTATTCAGCCGTAAAAAGAAAGGAAATCCTGCCATTTGCAACAACATGGATGGAGCTAGAGGGTATTATGCTCAGTGAAATAAGCCAGGCAGAGAAAGACAAAATACCATATGGTTTCACTTGTTTGTGGAATATAAAAACAAAGGAAAACAGAAGGGACAAATCAGCAGTAGACTAAAGACACTGAGAAGTGAGTAATAGTTACCAAGGGGGAGGAGTTGGCATGGGTCCGTGTTGAGGGGGATACAGAGGTGCAGTAATTTGCAATTACAATATAAGAAAGGTCATAGTGACGGTAGTACAGCATGGAGAATATAGTGAATGGTTTTGTAACATCTTTCTACATTGATTGATAGTAACCTCACTAGAGGGGGTGAGGATTTGATAATGTGAGTAACTGTTCTTGTACATTTGAAACTAACATAAGATTGTATGTCAAAAGATACTTTAATAAAAAAAAAAGTGAGTCACTGAGTTTAGTCCATACTCAAAAGGAGGGAGTAAGTTCCACCACTTGAAGGGAGGGTTATTAAGGAATTTGTGGCTCTGTTTTGCGGCGCCTCACAGGCCATCTGGTGCTTGAGGATGAAGCTGAACATCTCTTTCCCAGCTACTACTGGCTGCCAGAAACTCACTGGAGTGGACAATGAAAGCAAACTTCCCACCTTTTAGGAGAAGCATATGGCCACAAGAGTTGCTGCTGATGCTCTAGGTGAAGAGGGGAAGGGTTTTATGGTCTGAATCAGTGGTGGGGATGACAAACAAGGTTTCCCCATGAAGCAGGGTGCCTTGACCCATGGTTGTGTCCACCTTCTACTAAGTAAGGGGCATTCCTATTACAGCCCAAGAAGGACTGGAAAAAGAAAGGGCAAATCTGTTCGGAGCTGCACTGTGGATGCCAATTTGAGTGTTATCAACTTGGTCATTTAAAAAAAAAAGGTGGGTGGGGGAAGAAGGCCATTATGGGACTCACTGACACACTACTGTGCCTTCTCGCCTGGGACTCATAAGAACTAGCAGAATCCACAATGGTTTTGATCTCTCTCTAAAAAAGATGATGTCCGCCAGTATGCTGTGAGAAAGCCCCTAAAAAAAGGTAAGAATCCTAGGACCAATGTGCCCAAGATTCAGCGTCTTGTTCCTCCATGTGTCCTGCAATACAAACATCAGTGTAGCTCTGAAAAAAGAGCGTGCTAAAAAAAAAAGAAAAGGCCTCCAGAACATGCTAAACTTTTGGTCAAGAGAATGAACAAGGCCAAAGAAAAACACCAGGAACAAATTGCCAAGAGACAGAGGCTGTCCTCTCTGAGAGCTTCTATATCTAAGTCTATATCCAGTCAAAATGAGATTTTTTGAGTAACAAATAAATAAAATCAGACATCAGAAAGAAAAAAAAAACCCAGCGCATTGAGGACTTGGCCTTAGGATTGCCTGATATGAGTAAGCCTTTCTGCCTCTGAACACACAAAAAAAGGCATCAGTCTGGGAGTCTTAACACAGAAACTGGGACCAACACCTCACCCGGTAGCTTATTTTTCTGAACAATTGTACCAGACTGTAAAAGGATAGCTACCATGACTCCAAGCTGTGGCAACCACCTGTGACCTCTTCCAAGAAGCAGAAAAGTTTACTTTGGGCCAGCCCACCACTGTATATGTGCCCCATCAGATACTGTACTAGGACAGGGGTTTATTGGTTAACATCAGGGCAGATGGAATATTACTAGGCTCGTTCTAAACAACCTGAATGTCAAACTTAAAGTATCTCCTACCCTAAATGTAGCAACGCTCTTCCCTACAGGTGATGGGGAACCCATCTTACTTGACAAGTCACAGACATGGTCTATGCCAGCAGACCCAATTTCAGTGACCAGCCTCTAGAGGATCCAGAATTAGAACTCTTCACTTATGACAGCAGTTCCAATGGATCAAGGTAAGAGACATGCGGAATACACAGTGATAACCTTACATGAGACTCTAGAGGCAGGCACCCTTCTACCCTTCTACCCTGAACTTTTGCACAAAAAGCTGAATTAATAGCCCCCACCCAGGCCCTGAGTCTCTCAAAAGGGAAACTGGTCGACATTTATACGGAATACCGATATGCTTTCATGGTTATTCATTCCTGGGGGCAACATGAAAGAAAAGAGGGCTCCCTACCTCAGACAGAAATGACATTAACTATGCTCCTGAAATGTTAATAGTTTTTGGAGGCTATCCATGACCCCCTAAGGTGGCAATAATGCATTGTCCAGGACATTAAAAAGGGAATAATATAATCTAGCCTTCAGATCATAGTCACTGCCCTTATTACATTTTTTTTTTCTTTACTCTGTACAAGCTTATCCTTCTCTGTATAAACTGTGGTTGTTCTTACCTTAGATTAAATTCAGGTGAACAGATGTAAGTCCAGCCCCTTTCCCCAAATCCTCAAGCCCCTTTTTCCCACAAATCAGAATGTTCCATCCCTTTGCACAACACTCTTCTTCAGCAGGAATTAGCCAGATCAAGACTGTACCCCAAACCTCACAAGAATGTGGGATGAACAACTGACAGTGAGGGATTTGTAACACAGCCTGAAGTTGTTAAAAGCTGATCTAGTTACTTGTGGGCTTCCAGAAACAAGAAGAACCAGATGGACAGGGAAGCATTGTCTGTTTTGTTCCGAGTTCAGAGACCGAAATAATCCAAAAACAAACCAAGGAAAGGAACTAAAAGTTACCCCACGTCTCTTAATCACACTCCCTTTTATATTTGCAATTGTAGCTGGAGCTCTGCACACAGACTTGTTAACAATGTTGCTCACAGCTTCAGAGATAAGACAAAATAATTGTCTTTTCAAGGATTTGTAGGAACATCATGACTGGATCTATGCTGGCAGGAGTCAACTGACCAAGGATGGAGAGTCTCACAACCTCCTCAGACCCTCACTGATGCCAAGACATCTGCATTCACCTGTCACCTCCTACTCTCCCTTTCCCAAACATAAAAGGAGTGTAAAATCAACCTTGAATGAAGATGGGCCTTTAGGACCACAGTCCTCCCGTCTTCCAACCTGCCAGCTTCTTGAATAAAGCTCTTTCTCTACTCGGCACTCTTTCTCCGTGTACTGGCTGAATGGGGCAGCAGCGAACCAGACATTCACAGTTACATGCTCCCTCAAATTCTAGCCCTTCTGTCGTTCTCTAAGAGCTTGGTATTTATAAAACCTGCCTTTCCCACGGGGCTGCTGATGTCAAACCCTGATTTGGATCCACCCACAACCTAGAATAGTCCCCAGTTGGTAGTAAACGCTATGGGAAAATGTTAAATGTTCTCCACCTACTTAGCGTTATTTCTCCTTCATCACAAATGCTGATTTGGAAGGTCAGGGCTGTTTCTCTAACCTGACACCAAGCCCCTGTACCAATTTTACCTCTTTCAAAGTGAGAAGCCAAAAGTGCAGGGCGACGCTGCCAATCATCTCGCCCGCCTCCGGCCCAGGCCCGAGACCCCGCCCGCTCGCCGGCCCACCACCATGTCCTTCAAAGCCGCAAGGAGCAGGAAACGCCCGGCTTGGGCAACCTTGGAAGTGTCTAGGAAAGGAAAAGGCCGAAAGCAGGGCTGAATGATGCATCGGCATAGGCCAGCTAGAAACGTTCCGAACCCTCAGCGCCCCAGCCCCCGGCAGCTCACCTGCATGCGGCGAGCCGTAGTGGTCTGAGAAGCTAGCCTCCACCGTGCCGCACCGCAAAAAAGCTTCCGGGTTGGCAGGAAGTTCCCCTTTTAGGATACAGGAAGTCCCGCCTCCGCGATAAAGAGCGACGGCTGCTGGATCTTAGTTGAGAATCTCAACAGAATCTTGGTAGACGGGGTTCGGTCACCCCAATCCAGCCACGCCTCAGCTCACGTGCTGCCCAAGCGATTTCCCCCCAAACCTGGGGTGAAAGAACAACCCAATGAACGTGCGTGGTCCAGTTTACTTGTTATCACGAAAGTGAGTTACAAGTCCATGTAACCGCAGTTCCAGGTTTATTGAGAGTCAACCACCTGAGAAGCATGTGGTGGTCACACAGAAGAACAGAGTGTTGATGCCTCAAAAACTGGGAGAGGAAAAGAAAAAAGCTAAAACATAAAACAGAATGAAAGCAAATGTAATAATGGAAAAAGAGAAATTCCATAGACATGATTTCTAAGTACCCATTTTCTCTCTGTAACAATCTCAATGGTTGGTTTAGAAGATCAAATAAAATGACCAAAAATAAACGTTTAGCAATAGGGTCTGGTACATGATTAAAACACGCAAAGCCTATACTATTGTTTGTTGGTAAAAATAAGAAGTCTTTAACCCAACCAAGGGGAAATTGAGTAACACCTGAGGGAGGTAGTAGTCTTCAGTCTGAATGTTATTGTTGAGCAGAATTTCAACACATAGAGATATCCATTGTGAATATCCATTGCTTTTATTGATTAATGAAAGGACATAAGATGACAAACCTTGTTCCCTAAAATAAACTTTAAGAAGCTTTGTTGTTTGAAATCTTATCATTAAGAATGAAATATCCCACTCCTGCCTGGATGAGCTGAACCATGTGCATCATTTTGATACTTTTCCAGTCCAAGTATAGAGCTTCAAATAAGGGGTTTTCAGATATAACATTCCACATTTATTTAACTTTATTGTTTTCAAGGATACAAGACCTTGTCATCTGCTTCATAGTCCCAGGCTGAGCCTGTCTCTTTTTTTTCCTCTCTTTTTCCTTTTTAATTTTTCCTTTTATATTTAGTACATACAATAAAATATGCATATCTTAGCATGTAGCTTGATGAATTTTGACATATGTATACACTCATGTACCTATCACCCAGATCAAGATATCAAACATTCTCACTAATTTTCCCCATCACCTATTTCACCCATCACCTCAGACCCTGCCCTATGGCAACCACCAGTCTGTTCTCAGAGTGTATGAATCTTTTTCTGTTTTATTCATTCGGTCTTTTTTTTAGATTCCACATATACATGAAATCACATGGTTTTTATCTTTGACTTATTTCACTTAGCACTACTGTCTAGATATCCATATCATCACAAATGGCACAATTTTTTATGGTTGAGTAATATTCTATTGTATTATGTACCACATCTTTATTATCCATTCATCTACTGATGAACCTGCTTAATTCTTACCTATACCTCACCAAATCCTATGCTATGCCCTGTCTGTCTCTTCCCTTTTTTTAAGTTAGACTCCCCCAGTTCCTCTGGTGTGTGGTCTCTCTTGTTTCAGCAAGTTAATAAACCTAACTTTGTTAGACTATATAGGCTTGTCTCTGATGGGCTTTTACATTGTTTATTTTGACCAACATCCTATACTCAAGAAGGTTGGAGGACACGTTGAACTCCAACTTAGACAAAAACTGAAGCAGAATAAAGGTAAATTATTTGCTGATATTCATCTGTGCTCTGAAAAGAGTTGTGGACTTTTTAACTTGACAGTTTTTTTAATTTCCTTTCAGCAGAGAATGACCACAGTTTTTGAAAATTATTGGAACCCACCAAATTCAGACCAGCCCCACAATAGATAAAGAAAACATGAATCTTCCTTTTCTTTGTAAAATACCTGTTTCTCTCCACTAAGTTGTGGAGAATACTAGCCCAGTTTTGCCCAGAGTGAAAGAATGATCCCCCTTTGCCTTTAGCCCTTTTATTTTCATATGATCCTGTTCATTAATGCCTCAGCTGTGTTATCTACTTGAAGTGCTTTCTCTGCTAAATTTTTCTCTAAAAGAGGTCTGTACATCCTGTCTCTATTTTCTCACCTCCCTCTCACTTTAATCCTTTACAGCTTGCCCCTCTGGCTTCTCACCATCTTCCAGTTCTTCCAAAATTACCTTCTCAAATGTCAGCAGTGACTGCAAATCACCCAGGTGGTTTCTCAATCCCCATATCCCTTGATTTATCTATACCATAGGTTGATAAATATCATATTTAAAACATAGGGAAAAAAAGCTCAAACTGAAAATACTAAATATTTGCAGTGCAATCCATTTTGAACCTCATCACTCATGCATAAAGTAAATATTTACTGAGTGCCAGCTCTGTAACAAATACTATTTTTAGGCACTGGAAATCTAGCAGTGAAACAGATGCAATGTTCTACTACCAAATTTATATTCTAATGGTATAATATAGATAATACGTAAATGAAATAAATAATTTCAGAATGTGCTAAGTGCAATAAAAGAAACAAATGGTGCCGTATAGAATGTAACCAACTTAAAGTAGAAAGGTAAGGGGAGGTAAACTTTCAAGGTGACATTTGAACAGAAAGCTACAAGAGAAGAAGGATCCAGCAATGTACAAAAACTGGGGGAAGAGCATTACAGGCCTAAGGAATAGCAAATATGAAGATCTGGAAGTGGGAAATACTGGCTTACAGTTTTTAAAGATTTTTATAGTGCTAAAGGTTAACAGGAGTAGGAGGCAGGGTAGAGGGAGAGTTACGGGGGGAAAGGTCAATCAGAGAGATCAATTAGGAACCATTGTAGTAATTTTTTCTAGGACACAAAAGGAAATGGTGGCTTAAATTAGAGAAGTAGGAGCGCAACTGGAAGAATATGGGGTCACAGCTGCTGAGAAAGAAAACTACTCGCTAGGTTCTGCAAGATAAATGTCAGTGTCTTTGACAAGAGCAGTTTTGGTAGAGTGGTGAACTCAGAGGCCAGACTGCAATGAGTTGAAGTAGAAAGAAAGTTGAGGGAGAAAGGCTAAATGACCCTCCAAAGAAGAGACCTTCTAATTGCCGTATTTGATGAACATTTTCCAGTCATTATCTTATTAGTGCCTGTGAGGCATTGTACTGTAATGGTGCCTGGCCTGAAACCAGATATTCCAGTAGTTCTTTCTCCTTTTTATTGTTCTTTTTTCTTTTTTCTTTTTTGGGGGGAGTTATGAATCACTTTGCAAATCTGGTAAAAGCTATCCACATACATAAAATGTTTGCATATAATTTCAGGAAGGTTAATTTTATGTGTCAACTCAAGCTAGGCCACAACACCCAGATATTTGGTCAAACACTAGTCTAGATGTTGCTGTGAAGGTGTTTTAGATGAGGTTAACAGTTAAACCAGCAGACATTGTGTAAAGCAAGATTGCTCTCTATAATGTCGGTGGGCCTCATCCAATCATTTGAAGGCTTTAAGAGAAGACTGACCTCCCCCGAGAAAGAGAATTCTGCCTTCCCTGAAACACATGAACATGCACCATGGGGAAAATATCAGGATTCTTTTCACAAGGAAGATGTGAGGAATGAGGTGTAGATAAATAACACCTGCATAGATTCAATTCAGCATCTTCTCAAATTGCTCCAATGATACTAATTACAGATTGACTTGCCTTGTTTTGTTTTAAGATGTTCTTGGTTAGTTCCCTTACTAGTTTCCTCTAAATTAAAATTTTCTATGTTTTCTTGTTTGTTTGTTTTTGTTGTTGTTAGTTTTTGCTTCTTTTTTTTCTAACCTTGGTCTTTCACTTATACTGTAGGTTTTCTATAAATGTGTGGGAGTTTATAGTTGTCCATTTATATTACAGAATGAGGCAGTAGAAATCTAAACGGAAGCCAATGGGAGCTTAGCTTCTGTGGGTAGGGCTGCCTGACTGGTAAGTTTCATTGTCATGTGATTAGGAGAGAAGCAGCCATCATGCTCCAGGAAGGCTCTCAAATGCTAGAAGAGTGTAGCTCTTTGGCACCAACACCTTTGCTAAATGCTTGAATTCTTCCCACAAACTTACTTCTAGTTCTCTAGAGAAGACATTTACTTTTTTGTTTGGGGGTAAATACCTACCAATGATGATTTAGTTTGCCCACTGGGGTACAAGAAAGAAGTAGTGATGGGGGGAGATGCACCCTCGCGTTTTATAGACCATAAGTTAATTTCTATTTTCATCCACATCTATCACTTCAACCTTCTGTGTTGACAAGTTACAGAACTGTTCCAGTTAGTTTCCTATTGCTGCTCTGACAAATAGCCACAATCTTAGTAGCTTAAACACATATTCATTAACTTACAGTTCTGAAGAACTCCAGCACTTCTCACTGGGTAAAATCAAAGTGTCAGCAGGGCTGTGTTGCCTTCTAGAGGTCCCAGTTGAGAATGTGTTATCTTGTCTTTTCCAGTTTCCAGAGACTACCTGTATTCTGTGGCTCATGGTCCCCTTCCTCCATCTTCAAAGCCAGAAATGGTGGGTTGAGTCCTTCTCACATCACCTCATTCTGACCTTGTTTCCATCCTCAGTCTCCTCTGACTCTCCCTCCCCTCCTGCCTCCCTCTTCCACTTTGAAAAACCTGTGCAATTATGCTGAGTCGACCTGGATAACTCAGGATCATCTCTCTGTTTTAAGATCTGATCAGCAACACTAATTCCATCTGCAACCATAACTCCCCTTTGCCATATAACCTAATATATTTACAGTTCTGAGGCTGAGGACATGGACATCTTTGGGGGTCATTATTTTCCCATCCACATCTGGTTCTACTGAGCCTCTTAGATCCTCTATTAGCCACAACCCCTTCTGTACAAATCCTTAGCTATGGCTTTATCCCCACTCTTTTCATCAATCAGTGATTTTTCTGCTTTCTGTATTCCAGAAATGTTTTGAAACTTCTCATTCACTAAAGAGCCCTTCCCATTCTCAATGTTATTTTGATATTTTAGCCTTTTTATCCTTTTACTTTCTTTTTAGTGTTCCCTCAAGGGAGAGAAAAGATCAACACATGCACTCAGTCCAGCATCTTGAAGAGGATGCATATTCTTCTTCCACCTCCCTCTTGCAAGTCTAGCAGAAAACCTAATCGCAGTCAGGGTTGGGATTTCTTTTCCTCTCAGTTACACCAGCTTCTAGGAGATAGTGGAGGTGCCTGAGGGACACCGCATTTCCAAGTATCATAGACAGCACTGACAGGTTTATTGTCAAAGCTGACAAGAATCCTTCAAAGCCTGGCACCTTTCTGCTTCCCTGCCACAGGAATGCCGCTGTGAACACTTATTCACATCCCCCTTCTCACTGTGTCATGAATTGGTGGAGAAGGAGAAAACAGCTCTCTCATGTCTCTCATAAGGATACTAATCTTATTGGATCAGTTTCCATTACTTCCAGTTTAATTACTTCCATAAAGTTCTTATCTCCAAATACAAAAATATTGGATGGTCAGGCTTCGACATAGGGATCTGGGGGGGACACAAACATTCAGTCCATAACACTAAGATAAGAGAAAAAATACATCTACACAAAAACTTACACACAAATGTTCACAGCAGCATTATTCACAATAGCCAAAAAGTAGCTGTGCCTCAAATGTCCATCAACTAACGAATGAATAAACAAAATGTGGTATATCCATACAATTGACTATTATTCAGACCTAAAAAGAAATGAAGTTCCTGTACAGCATGGATGAACCTTGAAAACAGTATGCTAAGTGAAAGAAGCCAGTCACAATTTCATTTATATGAAATGTCCAGAATAGTCAAAACTATAGAGACAAAGTAGATTAATGGCTGCCTAAAGTGGGGGCTGGGAGTGAAGTGAGGGGGGAATTGGGGGGTGAATGTTAATAGAGATGGGGGTTTCTTTTAGGGGAGGCAAAAATGTTCTAAAGAGAGATAGTGGTGATGGTTGCATAACCCCCATGGACATACTAAAACCTATTGAATTAATCCTTTAAAGAATTGTATGGCATGCGAATCAATAAAGCTGTATGAAAAAAAAATAGTTTATCCCTAAAAGTAGAGTGCCCAGGGATCAGTGCTGAATCCCATTCTTTGCTTTTTTTTCCCCTTCTTTACACACTATCCCTAGAGGAGCTCATTCAATCATAGTGCTTTATCAGCTACATGTCAGCAACTCACAAATCCAACTTCCAGCCTAGCCTTGTGCAGGCACATGCCTTCCTGACATCTCTAGGATATTTTATAGGCCTCTCTAATTTTCCCCTAAAAGTTGCTCCTCTTCTGTCTTCCTAAATAATTTATGGTGCAACTCAATTTCTTTAAAAATCTAGTGGTTATCCTTGATGCCTCTTTTCATTAACTCTACATCCTTCCCACGAGTAATTCCTATCAACTCCTTTCAAAATAACCACCAATTCTACCTTTTCATATAGTGTCCCCTGCCACCATCCTGTCTCACAGGATACTCTCTCTCCTCCTAGGTCTCCTTACCTCCTCTCCTCACCTTCTATAAACCCATCTTCTACTCAGATGCCGAAAGATCTTTTATAAGACCCTCCATTGGCTTCCCAACTGCACTTAAGATTAAAACCTAACCTCCTTACTCTGGTTTACAAAGTCTTACACAATCTGTTATCTTGTACATAGAGGCAAAGCTCTTTTCCACTCTAAATCTATGTATTCCTTTTGGTTTGATTGCTTTTCACCAGGATTGTGGAATGGTTAATTTCTTATTCAGAGCTCAGATTAAATGCTACTTCCTCAGGGACGTCTTCCCTAAAAAGCCAAACGTAAGCAGCCACACTTTAAAAATTATGTTTAGCAAGTGCTGATATGTCTTGTTTATTGGTGCTTTTGACTTGGAACATTTTCAATATTTGAATAGATAATACATTCACAAGCTTCAAAAGTCAAAAGTAATGTGTGTACAGTGAAGCATCTTTTGCTACATCTATTTCTCTGTCCCTTAGTTCCCCTAGTCACCCTAGAGATATTTGTGCCAATATTTTTTAGTTCATTCTTTTTCACACAAATGGTAACTTACTATACTATCTCTTAAACAACCTTGTGTTTTCTTGTTTTGCTTTTCCTATAGCATGGAGACCTGTCTAACTTGAGAAGAAAGGGGATTTATTTGAGGGAGCACAAGCTCAGGTTCAGGACAAGAACCAAGATAGTAAAGGAAACAAAAAAGAACCAAAATAGGAAATGCTAGTTAGCCATTTGGTCAGAATCTGCTGCCAGATGAGCATGATGCCAAGTTTTCTCCACTCAAGAATCTCCCTGGAACCTGAAACTATGAATATTGTGTTAATGATACATCAACTAAAAAAAAAAATCTCCCTGGAGGCAGATTCCAACTGGTCAAGATTAGGTCATGTATCACCCTTTGATTGTAACTTGAACTAATGGTTAATACTGAAATTATATTACTAATGATATTGCTTATTGTACTTAGTATTTTAGTTTTAACCAACCAGTACAGGGTATAGTAAAATTATGCCATACCATCTGTAGGGTCCAGTATATTCAATCACATGAAATGTGAGGTGCATTACAGGATTAATGAAATAATCACAGGAAGTCTGCAGTCAGCCAACTGTAGGTGGTGGGGGTTTGGGGAGTCAAATGCCAGTTGCATTCGATCTTGATTCCTGTTATTGTGGGGCCCATGATGATTAGTCTTTTTCTGTGTATTCCAATCTCCACACATCAGCCTTGCATGCATGGCAGTAAAACCTGTTCTAAGTTATTGACAGTGAAAATGGAAAGCAAGGGACAGATAAGAGACATCTCTAAGGACAAATCTGTAGGACTTGGGAGGACTGGATAGATTACAGGAGGCAGGGTAAGAAGTACAAAGATACTCTGGGATCACTTCAAGAAAGATGGTGATAGAAAAGGCACGGGTAAAAGTGGTTTCATTCCATTATTTAGATTTGTAGAGGGATAGGAAGGGAGGTATACTTTGCTTTTAATTATGTTATTTCAAGGTGACAACAGAAAACTCAGGTGAATAGGCAGTTAGATAACAGACTTCCATCTGAGCAGGTCAGACTATTGATATCATTGATATCATGATATGATGTTAATTATGGACAAAACTGAGAGTAAACGTCTACAAGTGCTTTCACCAGGGAATAGAACACTGAGTAAGAATCATTAGGGAAAGAATTAGAGACAAAAGAATCACATTAACATAAAAGCTAACATTTGAAGCTTATGGTATCTTTTCACATACATTCTATTTAATGGAACCCTTGAGGGGTAGGAGATTAGTTTCAAGTAATTTTATTTATTCATAAATATTTATTAAGTGCTTCTGGGACTACGAGGGCAAATAAGTCACAGTCCTTGCCCATAATGAGTTTTCAATCCAATAGGAGAGGCAGACAAGTAAACAAGTAATTAGGGTCCCTGATTTCAGCACTCATTAACAATACTGTTTCATAATTGGCTATTTACTTGCCAGTCTCCCTTACAGGAAAATCACATGAGGTTAAGCGATAGTGTCTACTACACTAACAAGGCCTAGGAAAGGATCTAACACATGGGTGCTCAAGGAATCAATGATAGAACTTTCTCAGCAATGATGAACACTATGTTATGGCAGAGTACGAGTTATGTGGGGAGAGTAAACTTAAAAAATATGGTGAGTTAAGGTAGGTGGAGATCAGATTTTGGAAAGCCTTGTATATTATATCAAGGAATTTATGGGTGGCAGTATTGGGGATTCAAAGAGAATTTCATTGGAATGATAATCATATTTGTGCTTTGGGAAGAACTTTGGTCGGAGTGTAGACAGACTGGAGTGGGGATAGATTATAGGAAGCAAAGTGTTTATCATGTATTACAACAGATCAGCACTTCCCAAACTTTTAAATACATTTAAGTGTGCACATAGAATGGGAGGCCAACTGGAGAGAAAAGCAATGTGATTTGATCTTGTATTCAAGGTCCTGGCTCTGCTTAGCAAATGCTTGAAGAAAAAACAGAACATCTGGTACCTAATAGGTACTTTATATATATATACATTTTCTTCCCCTTTTCTTTCCTCTCAGCACACTGAGTAAAAAAAGAGCCAATGATAAATCTTGAGGGTATAAGGCAGAGATGAAGGGCCTCAAGAGGCAGAAAGGGAGGGAATCCACAGCAGGAGAGCTTGTCTGGCTAAGGGCATGAGGCCAGATTTCTTGAGATGAAAGGCAAGACTTTTTGAACACAGAGAAGCAGAGGGGAGGAGTGAGGAGATTACATTTAATGGGAGAAGAATGAAGGAGAAGTAGGGGGTGTTAGATTGACAAAGTTGAAATCCCCATCAGATTAGATGAAAAATAAACCAGCTATTGAGGCTGTAACACATGATTGCAATGGCTACAACAGCAGTTCTGAAAATGTCCCTCAGCAGCTCTCAGCAACAGTGGAGGAGCATAGAATGTGGTTAGAATCCTCTAGGATTAGAAGTGGCAAGAAGAGAGGGGCCTATGGAAGGGAGGAAAGTGACCCGGGAAAACTCTTGAAAGGTTCCCTGAAGTGAATGACTATAGGTATATAGGTTAGGAAGAGAAAGGAGTCAAGTTGGGAAGTTGACAGAGTGGAATAGACAAGAGCGGATGGGTATAAAATCTTGCTTAAGTCAGAAAGTGATTATAGCAACATAACCAGCTTTTATTCTTTTGATTTTGCAAATAAAATCACTGTTTTTTAAACCTTCATAAAATAGAAAATGTGAAAATAAATGTCTTAAAATTATGTCTTCTAAATGACAAAATTCAATTCTTACTTGGGTTACTCCTTTATGTAGGAAAAAAATGACTGTACTTTAAACCTAAGAGATACATTAGTAATTTATTAAACCATTATATTGTTTTTTTCTGTAGTAACAACTGTGAGTATAATTCAACGAAGAGTGGATTTTTGATTATTCAATAGATAAAATGACTGTAAGTCACCAATTCAATGTCAAGTTCTTTCTGTCATTGACAAAGGCAAGATAAAAATGACAAGAATCATGAATAGCACAAGGCCAAAATTAATTTGATTAGAAAAGGAGTAATCTACTTAAGCAATCTTGATTTAAAGGTATTTTGTTTATACAGTTAGCATTAGATCTTTTCAAATAATCATTGAATAATCATCAAGCTTAAAGTTATGGGTTCATAACCACAAAGCTCCAATTTCCCAAGTGTAGCACAAATACTCATGATTTTAAAAGGTTTCCTTGTCTCAACCAAAATGGAAGATTCAAATTACTTTAAAAGTTAAAGGCAATACCCAAGTTTTCACAAAGATTTAGGTTGAAAGCTTCAGTGAGAATTTCTCATACTAGTACATGGTGATTGATTAGATCTGAGATTATACACTATAGAACCAATCAAGTAAAATGCAATGTTTCTGAGAAATCAAAATTTTCATTTTGGGATGCCACCAACACTATCACAGGTATCAGGGTCTGTTTTTCCACCTGGAGCCACAGATGGCTCCACGAGCTTGGAGCTAGAAATTACATAAAAGGGATGGAGAGTTAGGGTTAAGGCACTACAAGCTCACTAGAGCTTCATAGTGTAGCCTTTGACTACTTTTTAGTCAGGTACTAGCTCTCAGGTTAACCTTTTTCTTTCCTTTAATCAGATTAATATGCCTACTTCCCTTTCTATTCAAGCACCAATGGCCTTCTAGGGGGGTAGTGATGTGGGTGGGAAGGAGATGGGGATGTCTCCCTGCTTTTATATTTGAGGTGAACAAACAGCTTTTATGGTTTTTACTACTGACGGGAAAATACAAAAAGGGTTAGAGCCTCCTTCTTAAAATACTTTTTCCATGTACTCTTTTTCCTCAAATGGAAAGAAATTGCTGTAACCAGAACACTAATTAGTTCTGGAGCACAAGCTATGTTATTAGGAAAAAATAATTTGGTTACCATATAATATATTTTGTTAAGTGGACACTCCTTGGTTAAAAGAGTAGAATTTGCTAATTAGGGAGGAGGAGGAAAGGTAAGGGGTTAAGAAGGAAGACCAGAGTCTTAACTGCTTATCACAGTCAGCCTTAAGACTTTAGTGAGGGAGTTTCCAGGGATAAGACAGACATTTTAAGCAGCAACACTTAGGAAGAAAGAGTTCCTGCCATCTTTGGGCCTGCTAGCTATAAAACTGGTCCCACTGAGGGCTTAGACCTGGGGTAGAGGAATTGGGAACTGCACATACAGTACAATTAGGAAGTATCTGGATAAAGATTCCCAGAAGTTGAAGTCTTCTTTATTGATAGAATCAACAGAACATTTGTGGCAGATTGGCCACAAGGTCCCAACACAGCACAAATTTGACTTCAAACTAAACTTATTTAAATGTGGCTCCTTTGATTCTTTTATCTTTGCACTATGATGGTTATCTCTACAGATTCTAAATCCCAACAACTCACTCACATCATCCCTATCCACTCAACTTTTGGAGACTAACAGTTCAGTTCAAATTTTTAAAAAGGTGATTGGCTAAAAGACAAAAAAAATAAACTAAAATAACCCATGAGGCCTAGTCAAGAATGGCTTAGTATTATTCATTCTCTTTGAACATTTTACTTAAGTACTTTAGTAAAGCTACTAGCTCAGGGTTCCCTCCACGTGCATCAATTTGTTTATAGGCTTTAGATTCAAGCTCTTCAAGAGTACTCCGAGTATACTGAAAAGAACCTACATTCTCAAGATAATGTACACAGTATTTTTTAATATCTACATTTTCTGTTCTCTGGCGCAAGATACTCTGCACCTGGGTGCTTTCAGGCCTGGACCAAATAGCATGAATAGTAGGGAATGAGAACTTGCCCTCTGTTAGATCTTCACAGAAACTTTTGTTTTCACTATATTCTTTGGAGTGTAGATTAGCATAATCATCCCTAATTTGGAAAAAGAGCCCAAGTGTATTAAGTAGTGGCTTTAAATCTTCTTTGTAATCAGAGAACAACTGCATGAGACCTACAGCTAATCCAAATAGTCCACCTGTCTTTTGTAGCACCATGGCTTTATATTCTTCTTCAGTGGGGCAAGTATAGTTATCCCTCCAATAAATATCTAGTCCTTGTCCCTGATGGAGTTCCAAAAGCTGGTGGGTAAAAAGCTTTACTGCATCTGGGTGATCAAGGGTTAAGACTTTCTCTAGGCCAAGAAAATACACATAATTCGCAGAATTGATGACAGATGGAATTCCATAGATGCTGTGTGCCACGGGAAAGCCACGTCGGAGTTTTGAGTTGTCTTCAATATCATCAATGAGTAAACTGGCATTATGCAACATTTCCGTCACTTCAATGATAATCTAAGAAAAAAGAAAATTGAAAATTTCATTTTATTTTAACTATTCAAATATAAATACTTATTTAGTAGAGTATGAGAGTCTCAGGTGTCTTAGTTTTTACAGCGAATAATTATTTAGCAACCTCAATGTGAAACAGTATGTTGTAAAAGCGTTAAACTGAACTGAGAGCTAGAATTATGTTTATGTGACATCTGTTACTTTCTTGGGGATTAAGAACAAGGTTAGAATTGCCTAAATACCTGTAGCTTGTCTTCTGGCACTTTTAGCCAGTGATTAAATGCTTGTGAAAGTTTGGTTCTCACTTGTTTACCTGAAATTAAAGAATAAAAATCCGCAATAAAATTAGTATTTCAATGGTAAAACACACATTCAAAAACTTCCTCTAAAACTGATCAGACTTGATAAATCCGGCTTCATTAATCCATTACTGACTGCAGAGACTACCTTCCACTGTTGGGCCCCTACTGCCCTCCGCTGCTGAAATTCACATTCTAAACTGCACAACCTTTTAAAATTAGGGCAGACAAAAGAGATTGTAAAGTACTTCAGGGGCCCACTAGTAAGCCTGCTCCATTCAACTTGTATTAATGCTTCTGGAATGGAATGGGTTTTTTAGGAATTATGATCTAATTCATTCCTTTTCTGAAAAGGAAGCCAGTCTAGCCAGCAGCAGTTAATTAGCACTGTCCATTTCAGAGAACTATAGGTGTTTTAAATGAAATATACTTTCCTATTGCATTACCTCATAAAATTACCTCGAATTATCTACCATTTTCTTGAATTAAGGTTTGAGAGATTGGAGGGCTCTGCCTCTTTCCTATCAGAAAGTGAGATTATTATATTCTTAAGTATTCCCTTGTAACATCCTGAGTTTAGTCAAAAGTTAATCTCCTTGAGTAGGGCCATTAGTTTTCCATACTATCTTTTTCTTACATGGAAAGCTCAAGAGGGAGCTTTGGGTAACAGTTATCACCAGAAGCTATTGTAGCCCAAATATACAGGAATGGTAGATAAAAATAAAAACCACAACCAGTTCATTTAATAAAAATGTTCCATGAGCTTCCTGCTGAAGTGAATGCACAGGAACATCCTAATTTCAATTAGGTTTCAGGAAAAATGGTTACAGAAAAAGTTTCATTAAACAAAAATAGTATTTTCTAAGTTCTAGCTATGTTTTTGCTGTATCAATCACCCAAACAAATTAATACACAAACTCTCATCACATTTTCAAGTGGGACAAAGTTTTACTTCCTGTGAGAAGTCTAAAAGGGAAGGATCTTTTTGGGTTTCAGCAGCAGCATCTTCTGTCTACTAATCCTTAAAGTGAACATTCATGTATATAAAATTATATGCTTTACACTTTTGATCTACTTTCTAGTTTAATAAAGGTTAATCTGGGCTATACTTACAATGCACAACTGTGCAAAGTAAGTCATATGATTTTAGAAAACAAGTTGGGAAGGTAATGAACACAGAATCAACATAGAGCTACATTTCCCTTTCACTTCAAAATGTATGTAGAAAACAGTCTAATAAATGGCTTAATTTATAGGTACTAATTTTAATATTATTTTCCTCTGACTAGATTCTAGGATTTGACTTGATACTTTTAAGTCCGCAAATAGTTTCTAATAGAGGCTAGTCAGAGAAATCCCTCAAATTAAAACAAACAGTAATTACTGTTTCCTCTTTAATACCTTAACATTAGCAACTTCCTTAATGCAGCCCTTCTTCCTCACTCCCAACCCAACAAACCATCTCCCACCGCAAAGGCCTGGGGACATACACTAGGGCAAATAAACATTCTACTTCACTAATTTCAGAAAATCCTAGTATCAGTAATTATTAATTATTATAATCTTTTACTAGGAAAGTAAATTTACAACAGAAGAAATGGTCTGGCTCATCCTTAAGTCACATTAGTAACTCTGAAGCTCTCTGTGAAAAATAGGTTTATTATGCGTAATGCAATTTCCTAGTTCTTTTTTTAATATAATTTATTTTATTATCATTAATTTAAAATTACATGTGCAATATTACGATTATTAAACTACCCCTTCATCAGGTCCCCCCACCAACCCGATTACAGTCACTGTCCATCAGCGTAGTGAGATGCTATAGAATCACTACTTGTCTTCTCTGAGTTGTACTGCTCTCCCCGTGCCCCCCCAACATTACATCTGCTAATCGTAATGCCCCTTTTTGCCTCTTATCCCTCCCTTCCCGCCCATTTTCCCCAGTCCCTTTCCCTTTCGTAACTATTAGTCCATTCTTGGGTTCTGTGAGTCTGCTGCTGTTTCGTTCCTTCAGTATTTTTTCTTTGTTCTTATACTCCACATATGAGTGAAATCATTTGATACTTGTCTTTTTGGCTTGGCTTAGTTCACAGAGCATAATACCCTCTAGCTCCATCCATGTTGTTGCAAATGGCAGGATTTGTTTTCTTCTTACGGTATTGTGTACATGTACCACATCTTCTTTATCCATTCATCTACTGATGGACACTTAGGTTGCTTCCATTTCTTGGCTATTGTAAATAGTGCTGCAATAAATATAGGGGTGCATCTGTCCTTTTCAAATTGGGCTGCTGCATTCTTAGGGTAAATTCCTAGGAGTGGAATTCCTGGGTCAAATGGTATTTCTATTTTGAGTTTTTTGAGGAACCTCCATACTGCTTTCCACAATGGTTGAACTAATTTGCAGTCCCACCAGCAGTGTAGGAGGGTTCCCTTTTCTCCACATCCTCGCCAACATTTGTTGTTGTTTGTGTTTTGGATGTTGGCCATCCTCACTGGTGTGAGGTGATATCTCATTGTGGTTTTAATCTGCATTTCTCTGATGATTAGCGATGTGGAGCATCTTTTCATGTGCCTGTTGGCCATCTGAATTTCTTCTTTGGAGAAGTGTCTATTCATGTCCTCTGCCCATTTCTTAATTGGATTATTTGCTTTCTGTTTGTTAAGGTGCATGAGTTCTTTATATATTTTGGATGTCAACCCTTTATCAGATACGTTTTTTATGAATATATTCTCCCATACTGTAGGATGTCTTTTTGTTCTACTGATGGTGTCCTTTGCTGTACAGAAGCTTTTCAGCTTGATATAGTCCCACTTGTTCATTTTTGCTTTTGTTTCCCTTGCCCGGGGAGATATGTTCATGAAGAAGTTGCTCATGTTTATGTCCAAGAGATTTTTGCCTATGTTTTTTTTTAAGAGTTTGATGGTTTCATGACTTACATTCAGGTCTTTGATCCACCTTGGGTTTACCGTTGTGTACGGGGCTAGACAGTAGTCCAGTTTCATTCTCTTACATGTAGCTGTCCAGTTTTTCCAACACCAGCTGCTGAAGAGGCCGTCATCTCCCCATTGTATATCCAAGGCTCCTTTATCAAATATTAATTGACTGTATATGTTTGGGTTAATGTTTGGATTTTCTATTGTGTTCCACTGGTCTGTGGGTCTGTTTTTGTGCCAATACCAAATTGTCTTGATTACTGTGGCTTTGTAGTAGAGCTTGAAGTCAGGGAGCGTAATTCCCCCTGTTTTATTCCTCCTTCTCAGGATTGCTTTGGCTATTCGGGGTCTTTTGTGGTTCCATATGAATTTTAGAATTATTTGTTCCAGTTCATTGAAGAAAGCTGTTGGTAGTTTGATAGGGATTGCATTGAATCTGTAGATTGTTTTAGGTAGTATAGCCATTTTGACAATATTTATTCTTCCTAGCCAAGAGCATGGGATGCATTTCCATTTGTTAGTGTCCTCTTTAATTTCTCTTAGGAGTGTCTTGTAGTTTTCAGAGTACAGGTCTTTCACTTCCTTCGTTAGGTTTATTCCTAGGTATTTTATTCTTTTTGATGCAATTGTGAATGGAATTGTTTTTCTGATTTCTCTTTCTGTTAGTTCATCATTAGTGTATAGGAAAGCAACAGATTTCTGTGTGTTAATTTTGTATCCTGCAACTTTGCTGAATTCAGATATTAGTTCTAGTAGTTTTGGAATGGAATCTTTAGGGTTTTTTATGTACAGTATCATGTCATCTGCAAATAGTGACAATTTGACTTCTTCTTTACCAATCTGGATGCCTCGTATGTCTTTGTTTTGTCTGATTGCTGTGGCTAGGACCTCCAGTACTATGTTGAATAACAGTGGAGAGAGTGGGCATCCCTGTCTTGTTCCCGATCTTAGATGAAAAGCTTTCAGCGTCTCGCCGTTAAGTATGATGTTAGCTGTGGGTTTGTCATATACAGCCTTTATGATGTTGAGGTACTTGCCGTCTATACCCATTTTGTTGAGAGTTTTAATCAGGAATGGATGCTGAATTTTGTCAAATGCTTTTTCAGCATCTATGGAGATGATCACGTGGTTTTTGTTCTTCCTTTTGTTGATGTGGTGGATGATGTTGATGGATTTTCGAATGTTGTACCATCATTGCATCCCTGGGATGAATCCCACTTGATCATGGTATATGATCCTCTTGATGTATTTTTGAATTCGGTTTGCTAATATTTTGTTGAGTATTTTTGCATCTACGTTCATCAGGGATATTGGTCTGTAATTTTCTTTCTTGGTGAGGTCTTTGCCCGGTTTTGGTATTAGAGTGATGCTGGCTTCATAGAATGAGTTTGGAAGTATTCCCTCCTCTTCTATTTTTTGGAAAACTTTAAGGAGAATGGGTGTTATTTCTTCTCTATATGTCTGGTAGAATTCAGAGGTGAATCCATCAGGCCCAGGGGTTTTGTTCTTGGGTAGTTTTTTGATTACCAATTCGATTTCGTCACTGGTGATTGGTCTGTTTAGTTTTTCTGTTTCTTGCTTGGTCAGTCTTGGAAGGTTGTATTTTTCTAAGAAGTTGTCCATTTCTTCTATGTTTTCCAGCTTGTTAGCATATAGATTCTCATAATATTCTCTTATGATTCTTTGTATTTCTGTGGGGTCCGTCGTGATTTTTCCTTTCTCATTTCTGATTGTGTTTATGTGTGTAGATTCTCTTTTTCTCTTAATGAGTCTGGCTAGGGGTTTATCTATTTTGTTTATTTTTTCAAAAAACCAGCTCTTGGTTTTATTGATTTTTTCTATTGTTTTATTCTTCTCAATTTTATTTATTTCTTCTCTAATCTTTATTATGTCCCTCCTTCTGGTGACTTTGGGCCTCATTTGTTCTTCTTTTTCCAATTTCAGTAATTGTGTCTTTAGACTATTCATTTGGGAATGTTCTTCCTTCTTTAAATAGGCCTGGATTGCAATATACTTTCCTCTTAAAACTGCCTTTGCTGCGTCCCACAGAAGTTGTGGCTTTGTGCTGTTGTTGTCATTAGTCTCCATATATTCTTTGATTTCTGTTTTGATTTGGTCATTAACCCATTGATTAATTAGGAAAGTGTTGTTAAGTCTCCATGTATTTGTGAGCCTTTTTGATTTCTTTCTAAAATTTATTTCTAGTTTTATACCTTGGTGATCTGAGAAGTTGCTTGGTAGGATTTCAATATTTTTGAAATTACTGAGGTTCTTTTTGTGGCCTAGTATGTGGTCTATTCTGGAAAATGTTCCATGTACACTTGATAAGAATGTGTATCCTGTGGCTTTTCGGTGTAGAGTTCTGTAGATGTCTGTTAGGTCCATCTGTTCTAGTGTGTTGTTCAGTGCCTCTGTGTCTTTACTTATTTTCTGCCTGGTTGATCTGTCCTCTGGAGTGAGTTGTGTGTTGAAGTCTCCTAAGATGAATGCATTGCTGTCTATTTCCTCCTTTAATTCTGTTAGTATTTGTCTCACATATGCTGGCGCTCCTGTGTTGGGTGCATATATATTTATAATGGTTATATCTTCTTGTTGGACTGACCCCTTTATCATTATGTAATGTCCTTCTTTATCTTTTGCTACTTTCTTCGTTTTGAAGTCTATTTTGTCTGATACAAGTATTGCAACACCTGCTTTTTTCTCTTTGTTGTTTGCATGAAATATCTTTTTCCATCCCTTCACTTTTAGTCTGTGTATATCTTTGGATTTGAGGTGAGTTTCTTTTAGGCAGCATATCGATGGGTCTTGCCTTTTTATCCATTCTGTTACTCTGTGTCTTTTGATTGGTGCATTCAGTCCATTTACATTTAGGGTGATTATTGATAGGTATGTACTTATTGCCATTGCTGGCTTTAGATTCGTGGTTACCAAGGGTTCAAGGGTTGCTTCTTTACTATCTAACAATCTAACTTAACTTTCTTGTTAAGTTATTGTAAACACAGTCTGATGTTTCTTTCTTTCTCTCCCTTCTTATTCCTCCTCCTCTATTCTTTCTATAGTAGGTGTTTTATTCTTTGCCTTTAGTTAGTATTTGCATGGTCTGCTTTCTTTGCTATGATTTTTTTTTCTCTGGTGACATCTTTTTAGCCTTAGGTGTGCTTCCATCTAGAGCAGTCCATTTAATATATCCTGTAGTGGTGGTTTATGAGAGGCAAACTCTCTCAACTTTCGTTTATCTGGAAATTGTTTAATCCCTCCATCATATTTAAATGATAATCGTGGTGGATACAATATTCTTGGTTCGAGGCCCTTCTGTTTCATAACGTTAAATATATCATGCCATTCTCTTCTGGCCTGTAAGGTTTCTGTTGAGAAGTCTGATGATAGTCTGATGGGTTTTCCTTTGTAGGTGATCTTTTTTCTCTCTCTAGCTGCCTTTAATACCCTGTCTTTATCTTTGATCTTTGCCATCTTAATTATTATGTGTCTTGATGTTGTCTTCCTTGGGTCCCTTGTGTTGGGAGATCTATGAGTTTCGTTGGACTGCGAGACCACTTCCTTCCCCAGCGAGGGAAAGTTTTCAGCAATTATTTCTTCAAAGACACTTTCTATCCCTTTTTCTCTCTCTTCTTCCTCTGGTACTCCTATGATGCGAATAGTGTTCCGTTTGGATTGGTCACACAGTTCTCTTAATATTCTTTCATTCCTAGAAATCCTTTTATCTCTCTCTGCCTCAGCTGCTCTGTACTCCTGTTCTCTGTTTTCTATTCCATCAACAGTCTCTTGCATCTCATCCGTTCTGCTATTAAGCCCGTCGATCGCTTGTCTGATTTCTGTATTGTCTTTCCTCAGTTCCCTCACTTCCTCCCTCATCTCTTGCACATTTCTCTGTAGGTCCATCAGCATGGTTATGACTTTTATTCTGAATTCTTTTTCAGGGAGGCTGTGCATTTCCATCCCTTCAGACTCCCTCTCTGGGGTTGTCTGGTTGATTTTGGTCTGAACCATATTCCTCTGTCTTTTCATGGCTATATAATTGGTCACTGATAGTTGCCACGTATGTCAGCTGGGCTCTTTAAGACTTTAAAAAGAGAAGAACAAAAAAAGAGAAAAAAAAAGAAAAGAAAGAAAAAGGAAAAAAAAAAGAAAAAAGAAAGAAAAGAAAAAACAAAAACAAAACAAAACAAAAAAAATGCCCACCGGACGTAGATTCTGTGGGAATGGTCTAGGTGGCGCTGTTGCCCCACTATTCCACAGCTGTGACTGTGCCGCTCCGCAGGGCCCTTTATCGCTCTGGCAGGGGTGGGAACGAATAGGAGGCTGTTGATCTCAGTGAGAAGTGTTAAGTATGGCTACGCTTCCTCAGTCGCCAGCTAAGGCGTCTGAAACTCCCCAGGACTCCCAGCCTGCTGGGCTGAGTGTGCTGGGGTGATCCGGCTCCTCCGCTGGGCTCCTGTCTCTTTAAGACCGCTGAAGGAAGCGCGCGCTTTTTTTTTTTCCCTTCCCGGCAGCAGGCTGCAAGCACCCTGGCGCTTTCCCTGCTCAGATCCTGCCGCTCTGTCTCCCCAATCTCCGCTGCACTGCGCAATGTGGGTCAGCGCTCCCCGCACAGATCACTGGGGCTGGCTACTTAGCGGGGTGTACTTCCACTCCTTCCTGGCTCTGCCTCCTCTCCTCCCGCTGGTGCGCTGGGGTGGATGAGTGCTCGGGTCCTGCCGGGTCGCGGCTCTGTATCTTACCCGCCTCTTGGGGTGCCGAGTCCTCTCGGGTGTAGCTGCACGCTGTGCGCTTTCCTGTGTATTCTCGTCTCTCTTTTAGGGATAGATGTATTTTCTGTGTTTTCGTAGATAAATATAGTGTTGGGAGGAGATTTCTGCTGCCCTGCTCACACCGCCATCTTCCAATTCTCCCAATTTCCTATTTCTTGAGGTAAATTTTTTGACGCTCTATTCTATCACAGATGTAAGCATGTATTTTATTAAAAAGAGGTGAGATACTTAATCAGAGTTTGAAATGTTATCTAATGGCTTAAAATATTTCCATACAGTAAGAATTAAAAAAATGTTATAGAAGAACCATGACCTAAGTTCATTACATTGTCAGCATGATGGTTAAAACATAACTATAGGCAGTACTTGCTTTGCACAGTAGCAGAGTGGAAGACACTCTGTTAGACTCTTGTCAGCACTGATAACTGGCACGCTTTGCGGTAGCCCAGCTCCAGCCAGTGTTTGACAACTTGTTACAAAAAGAAGTCCAGCAATAGATGGGTAGAGTGCAGGAGAAACAGTGCCATGTTTCTCAATGGGAGACCCTGAAATAAGCAAAGTTACTAGCTGCTGAATGAATGCCACTCAAAGCAGTCTCTTGGCCTTTTCTTAAACAGTAGGCAACTTTCCCTTTGTGTTCTCCATTTCTGTCTTCTCCCATTTTTTTTTTTTTAAGTATTGACCTTAGCAGGTGTGTCTCCAATAGGGTCCACCAGTATAAAATGACTCATCATGATGGTTACTAAAGTACAGCTAGGGAGCTAACACTCTTCTGCCTTTCAATAACCATATATATCTCCGCGGGCTCATGAACAACAGAAACACACATAAGACCCACTGAGGTGTGCTCACAAAGAAAGGTGCCCACTTTAGAAGAGAAATGAAAATGGGTTTATTGTGACTGAGTTAAGAACATCACTAGCCTATAGTTTAACCACATTATGGGCTAAAGAGGTTTTTGTGGTCATCAAGTTATCACCTTTTATGTACTTGTATAAGAAAGAGTATTCCAAATAACTGGTTTATAACAGAAGTAGTACAAGAATCCACACTTACATGTATTAATTTTTACTTGCTACTATCATTTCCCAAAGTTAAAAATATAGCAAAATAAAACAAAATATGTACACATACATGATTAGGCAGGTGTTGCTGTAGGAAGCCATGTCCAAGTGACCTATCTTTATATAGGAATAATGTGGGCTAAGCTTCCAAGTAATGTGGTTTTGATGCATTAGTATTTGGCCCTTCAAAGAACTGGTAGTGTAAGCAATGCAGCGTGTGTGATAGTGGGACACCTGAACATGGAAGTGAAGCTTTTTGTTGTTGTACAAATTGTCACAATTTCTCCTAACATCTAAGGAGTAGGAAGTAGGAATATGTGGCACCTATAAGGAATAAAACCTTCAAGGAGTACTCAACGTTTCAAGGATTTTAATTTTTTTAGCTATATTATATAATTAGATTATTTTTAAAAGGGTGCCTCAAAAACAACTGTTTTAAGAACAAAAAACTATAAAGTTCTCTTTATTATTTTTCTCTTATGTATCACCTTAAACAAAATCTCAAGAGCTGGCAAGTTAAACCTTTTTGTATGCTAATATTTGAAATGACCACTACTCTTTATAAAAAGAACCTTGTATGGAACTGTAACTGAATTGTTACCTGGTAACTGAAGTAAGTACTTGTAGGGTTCAAGAAGAATTCTTTGGACTCTTTCTTGAGTCTTCTCCATTGTTTTTAAATTTCAAAGCTGATCTGTTAGAGAGGAGAAAAATAAAGATGATCCCCACTAATTAAACTCTTTGAGTGTCAAACTGCAAGGTGTTTTTGTAAAGGCATACATTCAGTTTAATTTAAAAAGAAAATTCTACACATATGAAATCTTGCAAACATTATGCTAAGTAAAAGAAGATACTCACAAAAGATCATGTATGTTTCCATTTATATGAAATGTTCAGAATAGGCAAATATGTAGAGACAAAAAACAGATCAAAAAAGACTAGGGTTGGGGTAGGGAGTGACTCCTAATGATTGTAGGGTTTCTTTTGGGGGGATCAATACATTCTCAAATTAGATTGTGGTGATGGCTGCACATGCACCCAGTGAATACACTAAAACCTACTGTATACTTTAAATGGGTGAACTATATGGTGTGTAAATTATATCTCATTTAAAAAAAAGGAAAGTCTTCATTCAAGTAATTACATTGGTCTAAGTGTTCACTTGGATTTTAAGTGGTTTCCTTACTTACAAAAATTATATTAAGCCTTTTCTAATTTATTCAATCACTAAGAGGTTTAAATTGTTGACATCAAATCAATGTCAAAAACAAATTCACAATTAGATACTTTAATTGTATCAATTAGTAAGCAGCTTTTTTCTATGAGCATTAAGATGAGTATGTTTTAAATATTTAAAATTTAAGGGGGAAACTTCTCTACAATCAATCCATTTCAGAGATTCCGATTTAAGTGAAGACTTGCATTAACTTGAAAGCAATTATATTATTAAAAATATTCCCCTGTGGTGGTTTATTATTCTGAATTTTACTTCAATATTTACTAGAATATCATGGTCTTCCTGGAATCCTCCTTTCCTGTTGAACCTCTATTTTGATTCATAAGTATCTATTGCTAATGTTATTTATCATAGTATTAGGAATCCTTTTTTTCTAATTGGTCTGACATCTTTGGGGCATTTTAAGAGGTTTCACACCTTAATCTGCTTTCTTTTGCTTCTTGGAACAATTTTTAGGTCATGAACCTAAAGAATTGAAAAGTGTTTATTGAGTCTACTCTTCAGTATGTAGGTGAAACAATCATGAAAATTCAGCACTTCACCAAAGGAAATCATCTTAGCAGTATGAATTCAGAGGGAAATAGAAAATTTCCTCATCTGTCTTGACCAACAAATCACAAGGGCATTTGTCACAATGGGAAAAAAGTTCAGAAAATATTTCTAAGTAATCCAAAAACCAGTTCAGTAGCCTATTACCTATTCCATCACACCATTTAAACTTTGACATAAATCACCTTATTCATAAGAAATTAAACCAGGTTAGTAACCTATTATTTATACTGTTTAAACATTGACATAAATTCCCTCATTCTTAAGTGATTAAAGAAAGATTACAATGAGGAACAATCACCCTAAAAGATTATTGAATTAAAAAAAACATCTCTTATATACTTTTCTATTTAAACCAGTTAGTAAGCATCTCTTTCCAAGTAGGAAGAGAACAAAAATCATGATTATCTTTTTCACAGTCTACAGAACACATCTGACTTAACTTGAAAATCAATGAGACCAGCTTTCAAGTGTGGGTAAAATTGCAGTATTTCCAGAATTTCTCGCCTGGTCTTAGCCCATCTCCATATCAGTAGGTGTTTCCAATGGGTGGAGAGGAATAGACCATCTTCATATCAACGGATGATTACAAGGGTCTGGGGAATGAGGGTATATCTGGACTGGAGAGGTTTGGTGGGGCCCCTTTTTGCAGCTGGGCTGAATTGAAAGAGACACTGGCAAACAGAAGTGGACAACTGTTTGTAGGCAATAAACGGGTTTCTCCCACTTTATCTCTCCCTTTGACTGATTTTGGCTTCAAAGGTAATTTGCCCCAGGCTGGGAACTTATTCTCCCCCTGGTATACCTGGTGGTAGTAGGCAGGAACTCTGAACCCAAAATCTGTCTTTATAGGTGCTATGCTTGGATGGGCTGCCCCTAGGGATGGTGGGGAGGCCCCGGTGGCTGTGGCAGTAGATGGTATGGCTTCACCCAGGAGCCCCCTATCCATGGGGTTTCCACTTGGAGAGCCCCTAGTGCTAGTGGGAGAATGGTCTAGGGTAAAGCACCTCCTGGGCGGGTGGGCCCTTCCCCAGAATTCGGGAAGGGTAGAGACACAGGAAGCTGTGGAATTAGCCCTCTCTAAGAAGCCTGCTTAGAGCCCCTGAGTGGCAGTATAGCAGCCAGGATTGCAGAATGTTTGTTTCTGGAGATAGTGTAGGTAGAAAGGGTTAACAAGGAGAGAGACAGCAGGAGAGAGACACACACTTCAGTGTTGCCTGGAAGAGCTGGATGATGACCTATGTGATGCCCTTAAGAAAGAGAGAGAGTTATTGAGAAGACAGGTTACACTCCGGAGGATGTATCAGCAGTGAGGGAGGAGGCAGCAGGAGAATCTGCATTGCAGGAGGCTGTGGGGGAGGGGAAGGAAGGAGCAGTGCCTTCAGCCCTGGAGATGGTAGAGGAGATGTCTGGGATAATGAGGGGGTGGAGTCAAGGGCAGAACTGTTGCCAAGGCCACTGCCTGAGGCACCAGCCCCTCTGGTATTAAAGGCCTGCCCATTTGTAATTAAGAAAGTAAAAACGCAACAACTGTGAGTTCTTTGGGGGGAGGAACAACTCTTTCCCCAGGTTGTGGTGCACTCCTTGCTCTGCCCCTGTACCCAGGATGCGCTGGTGGACATGAGCATCCGGTTTCGGCAGAAGCCATCAGAACCTCTACCTATGTGGCTTTTGCATCTCTGGGATATGGAAAACATTGTTATGTTGGGTTCTGAAATGGGTAGACTGGGTTCCCTGACGACGCACCCTTCCCTCCACCAGTGGGTGCAAAGTGCCCGTCACACCTCAGGGAATCAGGTGCTTCTGGATTGGCGGAGAGCAGCCATCAGGGCAGTGTGGCCTAATCAGGGTGATTTACCATACTTATTCACTAGTTGGAAAAAGTATGCAGAGCTCCAGCAGGCGTTACTGGAGTTGGGCATGAAAAATATCATCTGTAATATGGATCCCTAGGGCCCTGATGAGTTGTTCACTCTTAAGAATAATAAATCAGGTCTCCATACAGCTCCCCCATCTCTCTTTGGGTCCCTAGTGACTATTCTTGCCCCCCACATAGGGAAACCCATAAGTGAGGCTACTCATACTTTAGCAGATCTGGGGGAGGTTGAAACAATAAGAGCATGGAAAGAAGTATGGGCTACGACTGAAAGGAGAGGTACAATGGTTTGTTGAAATCTGGCCTGAAGTCAGACACCAATCATTTATGAGGCTGGTCAGTTTGCTTATGGACAGTACTAGGGTGTTTGAATGAGAAGCCCTGAAAAGGAGCCTTGAGCCCTGTGGACATTCTAACACACATTGCTGCCTCTCCTATGCAACTGTATGTGCAAACCAAGAGGAGCTATTGAAGCCAGGATATGGCCAGCAGAGCAACATCCTGCTGCCAGCCCCAACTGTGTTAAACCCTGGAGAGACTCTGGTGAGTAGGCATGGTCGTGGACATTTCAACACATGGACCAGCGATGGCTGGCCCTTCTGGCACCTTGGGGCAAAAGCCTGGAAGTTGGCTGTCTGTGTGTTCCTGTAGTAACAGCCAAATGGCCCCCAAAGATCATGGTAGTATACCCAAAACATCTGGAATGTAAGAGCATCTTACAGGGAAGTTTTGTTATATCTTTATGGCTAGTGCATGTACTTTGCATAGCCCTATATACTGACCCATCTGTAACTCCCATAGGGACTGGGTGAAGGTCTGGTATACTAGACCAGGACGAGATCCCATTCCTACCACAGTCCTATCACAGGACTACTCTCTTGCATGCATCCTAGCTGATGGACAAGATTTGCCTATGCTGGTGTCCTGAAAACATGTATCTTATTGCTCTTAAGGTTATTTTCTTCTACAGTCCCTGTGGCCCAGACCTGCCCCCTGGTTGCAGTTGCTGTGTGATGACTGCTCTGAACTCCCTACCCTTTCAGATGCTGAATACCTGTGGAATGGGAACGCTGTGTACTTAAATCCGCATAGCACTTTGATCCTAGCTGGATCCTCTGGTTTGAGGATTATCAATTTATTGCTGTTGTTATTGTTTATTATTAGTCTGGTTACAGTACTCCAGTTTTTTGCTCAGGAGCCATTGTGGAAGATGGGGCGTGAATAGATTGTGAGGTGAGATTTCTGGAGGGGTGGCCTGTGGGTAAAATTGCAGTATTTCCAGAATCTTTCGCCTGGCCTTAGAGCATCTCCTTATTAATAGGTGTTTCCAAGTGGTGGAGAGAAGCAGTCCACCTCCAGATCAATAGGTGATTACATGGGGCAGTGAGGACATATCTGGACAGGAGAGGTTTGGTAGGGCCCCTTTTGCAGCTGGGTTGCGAGAGACATGGGTAAGCAGAAGTGGACAACTGCTTGTGAGCAATAAACAGGTTTCTCCCACTTTATTTCTCCCTTTGACTGATTTTGTCTTCAAAAGTAATTTGCCCCAGGCTGGGCACTTAGTTTCCCCCCAGATTACACAAGGATTCTCTTTTGTCCCTGTCTCTATCAGTAACAAGTATACTCTGTTGCCCAGAAATCATGAAGTGACCTTTATTTCAGTTCTTAGTGCTTTGGTTGATGTTATTTTTTTACTTAAAACACCAGTTATGAATTTTTAAAAATTATTCTTCCATGGCTCACTCAGGTAAATTTAAGATATTCACTTAACAAGTAAGTCAATATTCCTTTCTCAGAGGATGTTTATACACAAGTATTCACAACAGTGGAAAAACAACAGGAACCTCAGTTTTTCTAGCTACTGAAAACCAATCTGTTTTGTGTCTTAAGAGTCTAAGGGATTCTACACACCATGGCATATACTGACCTGCCTTCTAACGCAAGAGACTACAATTTATCACAGCTGAAAATTTCTGCTATCACATAGGAGACTTATATGTAAAGATGCATTAGGGTGTTACACGAATTTATTTTTAGATTTAATAACAACTACACAATGCTTGTGAGACACTAAAATTACTTTCAAAACTGGAAAACTACCTTAAATATGTACAATGGATGGATGAATACTAATACAGAAATAGATTCTCCCCTCCATACAGGTTACTACTGCAAATAATTTCCGTGCATTGGCCTCTCTAATCTAGTCCTCTACTCTTCAGCCAGTCATCTTTGCAAAATTCAAAAGTCCTACTGAACCCTCGAAGATATCCCATTGCTCTTAGATTAGAGCAGAATTCCTTAACAAACTGTACAAGATTAGTGCTCTTCCAGCCCCCCACACCCCACCACCATTCCTCATACTTTAAAAGCTCTCTGACACAAGGCTTTCCAACATGTTATTCTTTCCGTCTGGAATGTTCCTTTTGTTGTTAACTCCTGCTAAACGTTCCATTCAAAACTCAACTGCTTGGGAAAGCCTTCTCTTATCTCCCTAAACCACATTCCCTTCAAATTCTTGTATCATCATGTAACTCCCCTTTGTAGCATCAGCACTGCTGCAATTGCACACTCACTTTTGTGTCCATTTTATTTAATACCAGTCTCACTAGGCTTAGGTCCACGAAGGCAGGTGCTATACGTTTTCCTACCCTGTAGGCGTTCAATAAATATGTTAAGGACTGAATGAACCATCGAACCCAAGGTGCTTTCAACGTGTCAGAGGATGAAATTCAGGGTACAACACCTGCATATGAGAATTGAAAATATCATGCAAAATGTGTTTATTCTTTTAAGGGAAGGATCTGGTTTCAGAATTCCTAGATAGAAAACGTACATATGTAACCGCAGCTGTAAAGCTCAAGAGTCTATCCACTCGACTTCCAGGACAAGAAGTGACAGGTCTGAAGAGAACTGCCTGAGAGGTACATGCAGGAGATTAAAATAACTTTGCGACCGATTTTCAACACAAATTTGGCAGAAAAGCTTAAAATGTCTACTTTGCCAGTACACAGCCCGCAGGGTCGGTAAGGTTCCGCTTCCCCTCCGCCGAGATGCCCTCTTCCGCCCTACTGGGTCACCTACTGCTCCTCCCCTTCTCTAGCAAGAGGACGGAAAATTCATGCACAATCCGGTTCAGCATCCGGGTCCTCGCCCGCCTTTCTTTCTTTCCTCTAGGCTCCACCTCCCAGCCTCCTTCGCCCTCCTCCCCATCCGGGTTCCCCCCAGCCGCCACCACAGCCGCTCACTGGTAAACGACGGTACCACAAGTTTCACGCCGCAGGTCCGGGAGCAGCAGTATCCAGCATCAATTTCCCACTTTATTGTTCAGGTCAAGGCGCTTCCTGTCGCCTACATGGATCTGTCCCCCTACTTCACCACAGAACTCTCCGCCCTTCTCAGCTTTCAGCAGCACCGCAACACTCGAGGCAGGAAAATGCGCCATCCCGCTCACACTGCGCAGGCGTCGACACCGCCTCCCACTGCTTTGTCGCTCCGCCCTCCCCTACCCCACCCCAAGTCCACGCAGGCGCGGGGCATTGCGGGTCTTGCAGTTCTCATGGGCAAGAGCTTGCGCATTGGCCCCTGAGGTTGGACTACATTTCCACGGAAGCTTTGAGGCGTAAGTTTCTGTTTCCATAGAACTGGTGGGAAAATGGCATCGTTGTTTGTATCTCGGGACCAGTAAGAACAGGGTATAGGCGGGTTCTAAAGAACCTTAGCCAATCTGAGATCGTCTAAGAGGCCATCCGGGAAAGAGGTAGGGGAGGAGAAAAAAAATCTAGGGGAGGGGAGAAGGGAGGGAAGGGGGGTACATGGGGTGGGGGGAAGCGGTGTTTGCCCGTCAGTCGAGTCCGGAGTGAGGAGCTTGGGCGCCGGGGCGGAGGGAGACTCTTGAGCTTAAGCTTGCCGCCGCCACGGCCACCGCTTGGATCTTTGCCTGGAGGGAGCGGAAGAGGGTCTGTCGCTGCCGTCTCGGGAGGGCAGCGCGATTTGTGGCCCGGACCTCCAGTCCGGGAGGGATTTTTCGTCGTCCCCCCTCCCCCCAGCGAGGGAGCCCGAACGGCCGCCAAACAAAGGTACCAGTCGCCGCCGCGGGAGGAGGAGGAGCCGGGGCTTCAGCCTCAGCAGCGGCTGGACCCGCCGCCCTTCTTCCCCCATCTCTCCACCGGGCCTGCTGGTTTTGGGGGGAGCAGGGGAGGGGACTCTGGACGTGCCAGGGTCAGAGCTCGCCCCCGAAGACGGTAGGGACGTTTTCTGAGGCTTTCGAGGTCTCGTAAGGGGGTTCTTTCGGGAGTTCTTGGGTCTGGCCGAGGAGCAGGTTAGGATCGCTGTGGTGGTCTCCCCGGGCGTCCGAATCCTGGGCCTTGGCCTCCCAGGAGCCCCTGCCTCCCCTGCAGTTGCCGAATCCGAGTCACCCCCCCAGCCTGGCGGCCGCACACTCAACGCTTCGGCGGCCCTTGGCAGCGATGGGGGGTCCGGGCCGGAGCGGGGAGGGCTTTGCCTCCTCCCGTGCCCTCGGTCCTCCCGCTGTCCCCTCCTCGGAACGGGACGTGGGCAGAGTCTCTGCAGTGGGTCGGTCCTGCCGGCGGCCCTCCGGCCCTCCGTCTCGCCTGCCCCTCGGCCGCCGCCCCCCCCTTCGCTTTCCGGCTCCTCGAGGCCCGGCCTGTTCCCTCTCCGGGCGCGGACAGGCTCGTCGGGGCGCTGAGACAGCAGCCGGCCCCGCGCCGGCTCCGGGCTGGTTGTGAGTTTCTTCTCTGACAGAAATGGCGTCATTGTCGGAGACTGGAAACTCCGTCGGGTCCCGACAATGGGGACGGGAGGCTGCCGAGCTGTGTAGGTGGCTGGGTTTGCTGAGATGGCGAGGGCACAGGGAGCCCCGAATCGGCGTTTCATGGTCATGGTTCGGGGCTGACGCCTCCTACGGCTCCTTTTTGGGGGTTCAGACTTCGCTGAGTTCCCTGTCTCCGCCAGTGCAGTGGGGTGCTTGTAGTGTTGACAGGGTGTCTTTTGTTTCCCTCCAGGTGCAGGTGAATCTGGTGTTTTCGAGGGGATCGCGGTCCCAGAGTCATCATGAAGGTAAGGTTGCCTGCAGAAAACGAATCTCTGGGGTTACAGAATTGTGGAAGTGGGAGGATTGGTCGAGGTCGTCTGTGGGGCCTCTGAATTTTGCCGAGGAAGGTGTGTTTGGTGGCTTTGGTGCCCGAGCCCTTCCCCGAGACATGATGGCGGGGGTCAAATGGTGTGGGTATCAGTGGGCTTTGCTGTAGAGTTGGAATCAGTTACAGGATATTTCACTGAGGATGATTCTCCCGTATATAACGTCTGTTTTTGCAGTGAATGAAAAGAATAACTGCATGAATTAAAGTGTTTTAAAAGGAAAAGCAGAAAAAGGAGGTCGAGTAATCTGACTCTAGAAACTGAACTGTATTGTGGTTCTATCGGTAAACCAATGAAAAAAAAATCTCATTTATTGTGTGAACAGTACTGTGAAAATTTTTAACAGAAAACCTATATGATTAGCCACGAAAATAATCGTAGTTGAAAGGTGTTTAAAGAGAATCTTGATCATCTCTGAACAACTCAGAGATAGCAGTTCCTTGTATTTCCAGGGATTCAGGATTGTATAGTTTCGTCATTTGGTCTGTGGATTGTCAAGTGCTGTATTGCAATGTGATAGAACTGATGGCCAGGTTCTTTTTAAATATAAACATGTTAACTGAATGGAAAATATGGTCTAAAAGTGAAATTTGTTTAATTGGTGGATGAAATTACAGCACTAAAAGTACAGTTTTTTTTTACTTTAGAGAATATGTAAATGAATGCTGTCATTTCTTTAAACATACTCTTGAAAAAAAGTCATAGATACCAGATATGTCTAGATTCAACTGTTGCAAATGGTGCCAGTTCACTATGTAGATAATGCAATAGATAGTATGTTAAAATGTAAATGTCATCTACTTTTGACAGTTCCTTTGAACTGTTTTTTAAAATATTTACTTCATTTCTCTCTAAAACCAGACTGCTTTTGTAATTTGTGATGCTTGTGTTTGTGGAAGAAGGTAAAAGCTGTGGCTAAATATTTATCAGCTATTCAAAGTAATTTAGTCCAATTTTTTTAGTTTTTTTTTCCCCCTTGAGTTTGGAGTGCTGTAAACTCTTACCTGAAATAGTTTGTATCAACTGAATTTCTGTCTCACTTTCATGTATATGAAAAAATAATCAGTGAAGTTTCAGAAATAAATCCCTTTTGTTAGTCATAGATGCTAGCTGTGACCTCTGTAAAACAATGGCAAGTGAGTTCATTAGGAAAAACTGTTTATCTTTCCTGATGTCAGATGAGAATTTCTTAAGGAAAGTGTTGGGTTGAATAATATATAATAAGTTCAGAAGCTGAATAATACAGGATTTAGTTTGGAGTAAATGTTATAACCTGTCTTGGGTCCCAGCATTAGTTCCTGGCACATTTTAGGTACTCTGTTAATGTTTTGTTAGAAGAAATGTAGTCAGTTGAAGGTCTTTTGGGTTTAAATTTTTTTTCATTTCTTTTTTTTTTTTTACTTACGTAAAAAATGAAAGTATGTTTGAAACTTTAGTCTTAAAGTTTCATAGTATTTATTAGGCAAATGCAAATTTTTGGTATTTTAGAACTACTAATTTTAAGTGCCTAGCATTTCCATTATTACTGACTTTAAAAACAGGAACCGATAGTGTTAAAAGGAAAGCGTTACTAAAATAAATCTAATTGTATACAAGAACTTCCTGTTATAAGTATAGAAAGTCTTCTCTTTGGAAATCTGCTAGTAATTAGCACTACTAAAAATTTACCTTTTCTTGTAACTTAATTTCTTAAGACTTAACTCTAAAGTCAAGAAGCTACCCATGATTGGTATTTTGTTTTAACAAAATCGCAATTCAAAAAGTGTTCAGTATTATATTGGGCTTAATTTTTTTGTGTGTATTCCCAATTTCTAAATTATAATGACAGATGAGCTCTAGAGAGGTTTGTGCCATTTATTGGATCTTACGAAACATTAGTACTTTGCAGCAAGCTTTTAAGCTTGTGTGATCTGTCCTCTATTAGAAAATTTTATAAAATTTTATTACATGATAATGAATAGATGTAATTGAAAGAGTGTTTAGTAATACTTTTTTGGTTGTTGCTTTAAAGTCCCAGAATAAAAATGTACATCTCATTTTAAGTGTTTCAGAAGCAATTTTTCTGTAATACTACCGTCAAGAATTTACTTATATAAAGGCCTTTTACTGCCTAGTGTACACTAGTTGTATTTTTGCCCACCATGTTTTTAAGAAATATGACTGTTCTTTAACATAGATAATGATGTTGGTGTTATGTGGGCTTATTTGTCATACTTTTAAGAGACCTTTCAACATCAGTGATAGCACATTATCAGGAAATGATAGATTACTGATGTTTACAAAGTAATTGTAGGAATTAAGCCACATTCATTTCTTACTGTTTTTTTCTAACTAAAACGTTTTTCATGCCTTTATATTGTGCATGCTATTAATGCCTCTCATCATATTGTCGTAACTTTTCAAGTGAAATGAGCTGGATAGGTTGGACATTTTGGAATCTGAGATGAGTGATTTAGATGGTTGTGCTTTGAATCTGGGGAGATGGGCTTTCTCAGGTGTACCATTCTTTCTTCAGTAATCAATGACTTAGGCCACTAAAAATGATGGATTACAAATATCTATAAGTGCCCTTTGCTTGTGTGCATGTTCTCACTTCCTCTCCCCTTTCCCTCCCCACTTCCTGTCTCTGGCTTCCCTTTCCCTTCCTTTTCTTCTTCTCTTCTTTCTTTTTCTTCCCTCCCTTCCTCCTTCTCTTTCACCTTCTTCCTTCCTCTTTCCCTCTTTTCATAAATCATTCATTTAACAACAGTCCCTTCCCATGTGTCAGGCAGTGTGGAATGAAGGTGAATAAGCTATTAGGCTTGCTCTCAATGAGCTCCCAATTTGGTAAACAGAAAAGTAAAGCAAAATATAGCACATACTGAATTATAAGAGTATTGATTGCAATTTATGGTAGTCATGATAAGTGCTGTGGGAAGACAGAAGAAGATATCTATATCAGAGAGCCATTGAAAGTTCACTGGTGGAGTTGATATCTAAGCTGGGAGTTAAAGCTTTCACTGGGCAGAGAAAGGGAGAAAAGAATGTTCACACAGGGAACAACATACTGGAAAATAAAAGAACAAGATGGTGTATTTGGAAACTCTAAGTAGTTCACTGTGGCTGGATTAATTTAAAACACAGTGTATTTGGGGAGGGATTAGGAGGGCAATTATGGGAAATGAGGTAGAGTTAGGGAGTTCAAAATTTTCTTTGAAAGCTATGTGAAATTGCCATAAGTTTTTACTAAGGGATAAAGATGTTGGATATGCATTATAGAGAGTTCATTTTGGTAGTGTTGTAGTTTTCAAAAGGGAGATCTGAATGGAAGGTCTGAACTTCCAGGTGAGAAGTCCAAGTGCGAAGTAGGGGCCTGAACTAAAGCATTGGGAGTGGAACAGAGGGGATAGATCTGAGACACCTAGGAAGTAGGATTCAGGACCAAGTAACCCACCCTGGGGCAGAAGGAAGATGAAGTTTTCCACTTGGGCCATGAGATGGATATTATTGTCCTTTGAAGCATGTTGTCAGTGGAGTAAAGATGAATAAGGTTTTGACCATTTAAGGGACTTGTATGAGGTCCACATCCAAGTGGAGCTACTAATTAAGATGTAAGAATATGAACAGGTATGGCGAAGAGAAAGCAGAAGCTTGGTTAATTCAGTGTGAACGTTAACCTATAGGTAATATTTATTTATAAGAGTTGAAGGGTGTCTTGCCAATGGGTTTCAGCCCCGGGCAAGTTCACTATGGATTCAATGTGACCAAAGAAATGACAGTAGAACATTCTTGGGGTGAAAGGGTTTATACCCAACTTTATTTCCACGGTGGCAGGTCAATCACTAGAATCCCATCCACCCAGAGCGAGTCTCTGGAGCATGCAGCAAGCCGGTCTCTGCCTCTGGGCCTCTCCACCCGTGCAGCCATCTCAGTCTCTGTCCTCGGCACTGCCACCACTCCAGTCTCGGCTCTGCTCTCCTGCAACCTTGCAGCTATGCCACCGTGTCGTCCAGAGCACTGGGCGGAGATCTTTATATATGTAGAGCCAATAACAATGTATTGCCCACACAGGGCCAGGTGAGAATCCTGGCCATAGGAACCTTTACTTTATCCACAGAGGGATTTAGATCCATACTATGGCCCATGTTGTTTGTACTATACAGTTGTGGTCTCTTTGATGAACAGGAAGTTTTGTGAAATACTGCCTTTTTTTCTATACAAATGGCTAATTCTTTGCTTATTGTAATTCTAAAATATGTTAGATGAGTGCATAGTTCATTGAAGAATGTATTTTTGCTCAACCTGTAAATTCAATCTTTGAAGACATTTTGTACCTTCCTTGTACCAAACCAGATCCGGTACTGCTAGGTATTGAGGTTACAGCATTAACAAAACAAGAATAATCACCCTTGTGGAGTTTACTTTCTATCAGACATCAAGCAAAAAAAAATTGGTAAATATTATGCAGAGAAATAAAGCAGAATCAGGATAAGAGGTTAGAGTGTACTGATTAGGTATAATGAAGGACCTGTTTGAGGACCTTTAAGCGTCATGTAAAACAAGTGTTATATATTGAGCCATTCAGTTATCTGGGGGAAGAGCATGCGAGGCAGGAAGTACAAGTGCTAAGACCCTATGGAGAAATGTGTTTGGCCTGTTTACCCTTGCATATTTAAGGAACTGGAGGAAGGCCTTTAGGCCTGGAGTAGTAGGAGATGAGGCTAGAGAGGTCATAAGGGCCAGTACAATGTAGGGTCTTGTGGGCCATGGTAAGGACTTAGAGTAAAATCTGAGTGTGTTAGGAAGTCATTGAAGGGTCCTGAGCAAGAGAGTGAAATGATCTGAAAAATTTTCAAAAGGAAAAGTAACTGTGATGTAGAGAATAAGTAAGAGTGGAAGTAGGGAGAGGTGTCGCAAGGCTACCAACCTCATTCTGGTTAGAGGTGGTGGTGGGCCAGGTGTGAGGCATGGTTTTATTGAAGGTAGGGATGATAGGGTTTGAATGGATTCAATGTGGGGGCAAAGTTCTGCTTGCTGCTACTTAGAGATGACTAGTGCTCCCCTCTCGCTCCTTCAAAATCTTTTTTCTGTGATTAGTTGGTGGATGGAATTCTTAGAGCTGAGTACAGCCAAGAAGGCATTCCCAACTCTTAGCCTTTCCTTATTAATGAGCAGTGAATGTTGAGCTGAGCAGTCCTTTATGTTATTGTTTGGTTTTGTTTTTGAATTTTAGAAAATGAGATAAGATTCACCCTTTTAAAGTGTATAGTTCAGTACTTCTTTGTTTTTTCACAAGATTGTTCACCCATCATTACTAACTTAAGAACACTTCCATGTTCCCAAAAAGATACCTGTACCCATTAGCAGTTACTCCCTTTCCTCCCTTTCCTCTCCTAGCAATCACTAATCTTCTTCCTGTCCTTAAGGAATTGCCTATTCTGGATATTTCCTGTCAGTGGAATCACATAATGATGTGGCCTTTTGTGTCTGACTTCTTTGATTTAGCCTAATATTTTCAAGATTCATTCATTTTGCAGTGTGTGCCAGTACTTCATTCTTTTTATTGCTGAATAATATTCCATTTTATGGATATGCTGCATTTCTTAAACCCATTTATTTGTTGTTGGACATATGGATTGTTTCTTCTTTTTGTTTATTATGAATAATGCTGCTTTGAACATTTGTGGGCAAGCTTTTGTGTGAACGTGTATTTTTGATTTTCTTGGGTCCTCAGAGTGGACCTTTTGGTTTTTGGGGTAGTTATACTATTTATTAGTAACCCTGTTGAGAGCTGAGTGTTTAACTTTAGATGTTTTGTGTCACTCTGGCAAGTGGCCAACAGGAGTTGGACATTTAAAAAATTAAGTCAAAATCTATTGAATGCTTATATGCTAGTCGTCTAGCCATTTATGATATATCAGTGATTGAAACAGGTAGAAAGTCCTGGCCCTGTGGATCTTAGATTTTAAGGTTGGGGGGTGTGGGCAGACAAATAAGAATAGACATAATAAATTATCTAGTTAGTTAGGTGGTAAGTAGTATGGAAATAGAGGGGAGCTGGGTAAGGAGTGTAGGGAATGTGGGGGTTGGGGCAGGCTGTGGTATTAAATAAGGTGGTCAAATAGGCATAATATTGAGAAGACATTTGCGTAAATGCTTTACAGAAGAATGTGACAGAGTGTAGTCATGTGGCCTCAGGCCATTAGATGAGTTCAGTGAACTGCACAGAGGCCAAGGTGGCTGGAGTGGAGTAAGGAGAAAGAGAATGGGAGGGGATGTGGCCAGACAGGTAAAGGGAATGCAGGTCAGATCATCTAGGACCTTGAGGGCCTTTATAAGGATTTTGTCTCTCCCTCTGATAAGAGATAGGGAGTAACTGTGAGTTTTAAGCAGAGGAGTGTTGCAGTCTCATTACAGAGTGGTAAATTTTCATTTTATTTTTAAAGGATCACTGACTGCCGCATTAAGAACGGGCTGTAGGCAGGTTGAAGATAGAAGCTGACCAGTTAGGAAGCTATTTCAGTAAAGAATGTTGGTGGGATGGTCACTAGCACAGTGAGGGAAGTGAGGAGGGGTCAGATTCTAGATGTCTTTTGAAAGTAAAGCCAACAGGAATTCCTGTCAGATTGACTGTAGAGGGAAGAGAAAGAGTCGAGGATACCAAGATCTTTTTGGCTGAATAACTGAGATTTAGAATCTAGTTAGGGCTGTGTAATTTTTAGAAGTAAGCATTTATGTTTTATTTTGTGGAAAATGCCAACGGGTGTATTCTCTGTGAAATATGGCTATAAATAAAATACAGATAAGCTGTGTTAATTTTTTAGTAACACACATTTAAAAGAGTTGCAAACGTCTATTGTTGATGAATTGTTTAAAAACAGGACTCCTGCTGCTTTCCTTTTGGTGTCAAAAGGAATGTAGAACAAACATGTTTCTACATTCATGAGAAATACTAGTATTCTGTGTAAGATGACACCCCCAGTAAGCAATGGAAACCATAGTCATACATATATTTTTTAATTAAAGTATCATTGATACACAGTCTTATGTTGGTTTCAAATATACAACACAGTGGTTCAACAGTTATGCATATTATTAAATCCTCACATCCTCAGTATGGTCACTACCAAAGTAGCAAGATGTTACAGAATCAATAACTGTATTTGTGCTGTACTACTGTCCCCATGACCAACCTATATTGTGATTCAAATTATTGTGCCCCTTAATCCCCTTCTCCCTCCCCCTCCCCTGCCCTACCTCCACCCCCTTGGTAACCACTAGTCCCTTCTTGGAAACCACAGTCGTATTAATCCGTTGATGTTTAAATGTTGCAGATTGCATAAGGTGTGGATTTTGATAAGGCATATACTGCAAATAAAGTTATTTGAAGTTTGTGTTGGATTACCTAACTGCAAAGCATCACATTTAGCTTTAAATTAGTAATTTAATTTGAATATAAAGGACAAAGGAAAATATTAAAGAAAATGTGTCAATATATTTTTCTTTTTAGTTGGGCCTCTTTTAAATCTGAGGACATTGAATGAATCATAAGGTGTAACTAGCTTGTGTTCCCAAGATGGCTGAAATATTTTCATTTAATTACTTTAGATCAAAATAAGACAGTGTATTTGTTAAATCTCTTAAACTACTAATCAGTATGTTTAACGTAATTTCAGAAGAGGGCTTACTACATTTTTGCCCTTTCAGGAGTACAAGAAATCCTGACTTTCAGGTTTTCCATGAAAGATAATGTATTTCTGGAAATCTGATAATTTTCATACTAGTTGGAGTCAGTATTCAGGTTTGGGGAAGAAAAAATGAGTTTATAAAAGTATATTAAAAGTTTACTAGAAAATGAAAGGCAGATCTAAGATCTACTAGAGTAAGCTTATAGAGACAGAGAAACCGAACTTGATGTTCACCTTACTATACTAATGGTCGTATGTTAGGCAGGTTACTAGAAGAGGCAAAAAAGACGGAAAATTTTACAACAGTACTTGTCTTAACTCTGAGCATAGTTCCCAGTATTTCTTAATTAATACTTGCTCATACTCTACTCAGCAGGTCCAAGTCTGTTTCAAGGTTGCTATAAATCTCTCCCCTTCTTGGAGTTAACATGCAAAATATCATGTGGCTATATGCTTTCCTGGGGAGAGGAACCATAGCTTTTCAGCAGCTTTTAGATGGAACTGTCAATACAAATATTAAGAAACACAGCTCTGTAGTATCACCTGTTAGTTAACTGCTGATAATTTTACTAGAAATAGGTGTTTGCACTTTCTTCTACTCTTACCATTAAAGAAACAGTTGATCAGCTGGTCACTACTTATTTTCTGATTTTATTTTGTTTCATCACTGTACAGTCAGAAAAGAGTTTATTGTTTCTGAAATGTTGGCATATATTGCTTAAAATGAAATGCATATATAGCATAAAGTGTTTACCTTTTTGAATTTCTAAGAAGAATCTGAATGTTTTCATTTATAAGTAAAGAGCCTTTGATTCATGGAAACATTTCACAAAATAATTTTAAAAGGTTTCTCTGAAAATCTGGAATAGTGTAGATTTTAGCACACTGGGTTTTATGAAACTCTTTATTATAAAAGTTAATGTATATTTGTTTGCTCTTGCCTTTTCCACATTCAGTTATTTGCCTCATGGAATCATCATCTGTGGCAAGGATAATATCTAACTGGATAACTAGATGTACTTAGCTTTAGGGTACAGTTAGAGATAAGTATAAAATTCTACATTATTGTGCTTGGTGTGTCTCCAGCTTAACATTGGTGTTAGCAATCAGGTGGTACAGAGGCTGATTCTCTGGGCCATTATTATGATTTGTAAGGAAAAAAATCTTACAGAAGATAGTGTATATCACTTTTAAATTATAAATTTAGCTGTCAATTAAGAGAATGATAGTTCTGTATGTAGTTTTATACTATTAAAATGTGTCCACAATATATCTTGGATAGTGGGATAGATATTTTATATAGCCTTTTCTTATTTAAGCCTCTTTCTCCTAATTTATAGAGACATTTTCGGTAATGTGATATAATTGTAGCATATCTAAAGTCCTGGGTCAAGGATTTGACAAGTAACAGACTGCTACCTTCCAATTTGATAATCTTGCAGGGCATAATTGCTTGTGAGAGCATAGTCATTGATAACTTTAATAAGTTTCATTGAAAATCACATTGTCTATCATTTATTTTAATGAAGAAATGAATATATAAACTGTTGAACCTTTGAGCAAATGGCATTTAAGGTAAAGATTAACTTTATACTGATAGTAAAAATTATGCTTGAATATGACCATAAAAATCATCTTTGTTTAGTTAAAGTGCCCAATAAACAATGTAGCTTAGTGATGAAGAACATATGGCTTGGAAGGAGACAAGTCTTGTTCCCATTACTGTCTCTGTTCTTGGCTGTCAAATTTTGGGTAATGTTACTGATTTTTGAAATGCAAGTTAGTATCAGATTCAGGTTTTGCAAAATGAGGATAATAGTCACCTTACAAGGTTGTGTAAGTATTAATGAAATGACATTTAAAATGCTTTACACTGTGCTTGGCATAGTTCTGAGCAGGTAGTACATGCTGTACTGTATTATTTCAGTAAAAGCCTGTCACTTTTATAGACTGGTAGATTGATTAATTTCTTTAATCAGGACTGCTTGGGATTGAATTTTGGGGCTTTCCTGGCTACCAAGTTGTGGGCAGTTTTCTTAAACTTTCTAAGAAGGATGGTGTCTGTCTAAAATGAAGAATGGTTGGTTGTAGTACTTAACTCAGGGGGTTGTTTGGGGATGCCTAAATGTAATAACAGGATCTATTACACACTGAGTTCTCAATAAATTGTAACTACTAGTTCTATGAAAGGATGTGCCAACTCTTGTTAATTTAAATAGGTTTTTAGGGTGATACAGTGACTCCGTCTTTTTTTTTTATTAAGGTAACATTGATATACACTCTTATGAAGGTTTCACATGAAAAAATGGTTACTACATTAACCCATATAATCGAGTCCACCCCCCATAACCCACTGCAGTCAGATTCCAGTCTTTTTTAACTTAAAAGTTGATTTGGAAGTTTGGGGGAAAAGTTGCAATTTTGTGCTTAAGATTAAGGTATCATTGATATACAATCTTATATTGGTTTCAAATATACAACACAGTGGTTCAACATTATCCATGTTATTAAATCCTTACCTCAACTAGTGCGGTTACTATCTCTCATCATAGGAGGATGTTACAGAATCATTGGCTGTATTTTCCATGCTGTACTACTATCTCTGTGACCAGCTTGTATTATGATTGAGAATTTTTGTGCCCCTTTATTCCCCTCATCCCCTCCACCACCTGCCACAAACCCGCCCCCATGGTAACCACCAGTCACTTTTTAGAGTCTTTAAGTCTACTGCTGTAAAACCCGTTATTTTTATCTTCATGAAATCTTTAAAAACAATGTTTAATGGAAGGTGAAAACTAGGTTTCTTTATTCTAAGAACTGTTTGCTCCCATTTCGTACCTTTATTTATCCTAGGCCTTCTTAATACAGAACCTTCTCTTAGTAAATACTTGTCCTGTCTTCTAATTTGCTGGGGCTTGCCCAGATGAGATTCTTTGAATAGAAAAGTAAATTTTACTTCCAAGTCTAGAGGGTTGTTATTGTAATAAGTGAACCACTGAGATACTTATTTTCTAGGTAAGCTTCCACCTCTAGCCCTGCTTATGTGTGGCAAAATTTTTTTCTCCTCTTCTTCTGATGTGGTGGTCGGTTACCTGCAGTTCTTCTAGCATCCTGGGTGTGTGGGGGTGGGAGTGCCAGGCCCAGCTGAGCCTAAGAGTCTCTTTTCAGGAGAGGAGTAAAATGAAAGCTGAACAGGCCTGAAGGCAAAGGAGCTGCTGTTGCTGTAGAAGTTGAAATGAGGCAGCTTGGCTTAGGCCTATTTGGGAGTTTTTTTTAAGTCTAGCTTCTTTTTTTTTTTTCAATTTTATCTTTTTCTGTTTATTATTCTGAATATCCTTGCTGAAAATTGTTCAGTGATTAAAAAAAAAGGTGTTTGCAGGGCTTTGGACACTTAGTAAGTCACCTAGTTTTGCTTTGCCCCAGCTAGTCCCAGTACTTTTCTAAACCAGTTCTATTCCTAGCAGAATTAAGGAAGTTTTATAAAAACAAGTTTGCTGTAAATACTAAAAATTACATAAATTACAGTGAGTAGTTAAAGTCATTACTTTCCTAGTTTCACCTCTTATTGGAAAGTTTTCCCAGTGTCACCTCCTGTTGGCAAGTTGAGTTAATGGTTTGGGGTGTATTCTTCTGTACCCTTTTCTTTGCATGTATAAACTTAAATATGAGTATGTATTTTGTTATGTTTGGTTTTGCAAAAATGGGCTCATGATATGCATATTGTTCTGTAACTTTTTTTTACATGCTTCTCTATTAGTACATAATAGATCTTTTTTTTTGATGGCTGTACGAAAATCTAATTTGCATACAATATGCTATTTTCTGTACCACCAAATGATTTATATAGGCTACCATTATGTTTTAACTTTTTATTAAGGTATTATTGATACACACTCTTAAGAAGGTTTCACATGAAAAAAAAATGTCGTTACTACATTTACCCATATTATCAAGTCCCCAAACATACCCCAATGCAGTCACTGTCCATCAGTGTAGTAAGATGCCACAGATTCACTGTTTGCCTTCTCTGTGCTACACTGGTTTCCCTGTGACCCTCCACCAAGTGCACTAAACATAATACCCCTCAATCCCCTTCTTCCTCCCTCCGGACCCGCCCTCACACACTCCTCCCCTTTGGTAACCACTAGTCTATTCTTGGAGTCTGTGAGTCTGCTGCTATTTTGTTCCTTCAGTTTTGCTTTGTTGTTATAGTCCACAAATGAGGGAAATCATTTGGCACTTCTCTTTCCTTTCTCCGCCTGGCTTATTTCTTTTTTTTTATTTTTCATTTTTTATTAAGGTATTATTGCTATACACTCATATGAAGGTTTCACATGAAAAAACAATGTGGTGAATACTTTTACCCATATTATCAAGTCCCCACCCATACCCCCCCAATGCAGTCACTGTCCATCAATGTAGTAAGATGCAACAGATTCACTGTTTGCCTTCTCTGTGCTACACTGTTTTCCCCGTGATTCCCCACACCATGTGTACTAAACATAATACCCCTCAATCACTTCTCCCACCCTCCCCACTCGCCCTCCCACACCCCTCCCCTTTGGTGACCACCAGTTCCTTCTTGGAGTCTCTGAGTCTGCTGCTATTTTGTTCCTTCAGTTTTGCTTCTTTGTTACACTCCACAAATGAGGGAAATCATTTAGCACTTGTCTTTCTCCGCCTGGCTTATTTCACTGAGCATAATATCTTCCAGCTCCATCCATGTTGTTGCAAATGGCAGGATTTGTTTCCTTCTTATGGCCGAATAGTATTCCATTGTGTATATGTACCACCTCTTCTTTATCCATTCATCTACTGATGGACACTTAGGTTGCTTCCATATCTTGGCTATTGTAAAGAGTGCTGCAATAAACATAGGGGTGCATATGTCTTTTTGAATCTGAGAAGTTGTATTCTTTGGGTAAATTCCAAGCAGTGGGATCTCCGGGTCAAATGGTATTTGTATTTTTAGTTTTTTGAGGAACCTCCATATTGTTTTCCACATGGTTGAACTAGCTTACATTCCCACCAGCAGTGTAGGAGGGTTCCCCTTTCTCCGCATCCTCGCCAGCATTTGTTGTTCTTAGTCTTTTGGATTCTGTCCATCCTTACTGGTGTGAGGTGATATCTCATTGTGGTTTTAATTTGCATGTCCCTGATGATCAGTGATGTGGAGCATCTTTTCATGTGTCTGTTGGCCATCTGAATTTCTTCTTTGGAGAACTGTCTCTTCATATCCTCTGCCCATTTTTTAATTGGGTTATTTGCTTTTTGGGTGTTGAGGAGTGTGAGTTCTTTATATATTTTGGATGTTAACCCCTTGTCGGATATGTCATTTACAAATATATTCTCCCATACTTTAGGTTGCCTTTTTGTTCTGTTGATGGTGTCCTTTGCCATACAGAAACTTTTTAGTTTGATGTAGTCCCATGTGTTCATTTTTGCTTTTGTTTCCCTTGCTCGAGGAGATGCATTGAGGAAGAAGTTGCTCATACTTATATCAGGAGATTTTTGCCTGTGTTGTCCTCTAAGAGTTTTGTGGTTTCATGACTTACGTTCAAGTCTTTGATCCATTTAGAGTTTACTTTGTGTATGGGGTTAAGGAATAATCCAGTTTCATTTTCTTGCATGTAGCTGTCCAGTTTTGCCAACACCAGCTGTTGAAGAGGTGGTCATTTCCCCATTGTATGTCCATGGATCCTTTATCATATATGTTAATTCACCGTATATGGTTGGGTTTATATCAGGGCTCTCTTGGTATATGGGTCTATTCTTGTGCCAGTGCCAAGTTGTCTTGATTACTGTGGCTTTGTAGTAGAGCTTGAAGTTGGGGAGCATAATCCCCCCAGCTTTATTCTTCCTTCTCAGGATTGCTTTGGTTATTCAGGGTCTTTTGTGGTTCCATATGAATTTTATTTATTTTTTATTTTTTATTTTTTATTTTATCTATCTTTCTATCTATCTATCTATCTATCTATCTATCTATCTATCTATCTTTCTATCTATCTATCTATCTATCTTTCTATCTATCTATCTATCTATCTATCTATCTATTCATTCATTCATTCATTTATTTATTTATTTATTTATTTATTTCCATATGAATTTTAGAACGATTTCCTCTAGTTCATTGAGGAGTGCTGTTGGTATTTTGATAGGAATTGCATTGAATCTGTAGATTGCTTTAGGCAGGATGGCCATTTTGAGAATATTAATTCTTCCTACCACTATGTTTCTTTAGCTTTAAATTTTGCAGAAATGTAGAGGTCTCGCTTACAGTGGGTGTTTATTGGCATTCAGTAGGTATTCAGTAAGTATTATTAATTTATTTGAATAGCTAGTACTACTACATGGTAAAGAGTCCCAGCCATCTGTAACATTTATAATAGCCTCTCATGGCCCTATAGATTATTATTAGAGCTGCTAACAATTAATGAAGTCTAATTGCATGCGATTGCTATTAAAGGGTAAGCTGTGAGGGTTATTCAGGGAACATCCCTGTGCTATATGGTGCTCCTAAAGAAGCTCATGCTGATTTGGGGAACCCTAGTAGCATTTATTAGAAAGGTTAATTTTGGACAGACCACTTGTAGGCAATGACCCTGGCAGATGCTTAGGGTCAGGATTTGTGGTTTATAAAGGATTTCTTTTTATAAAAGGATTTTTTTTAACACTACAGTTAATATGATTTTAAATGGCCCATTATATTTTTAAAGTTTCATAATCATTAGTTATTTCTTATAATATCCCTTTGAGGTAGGTCTGCAGCATTTTTCCTTTTTTATGGTTGAAGAAGCAGATGTAAAAATACTCAGTGATTTGCCCACAGGCACATATTAAACTGATGTACACTTGTTAGTAAACTGAACCATGCTTCTGCTCTGCTAGTTATAAGTGAGTAATAAAGTGTTGTGATTTAGTGACCTTTTGATGGCTTTATGGAATAATAAGTATAGTTTATAAGCCTTTTACCTACTTTCTTTATTGAAAGAAAACAGTTTTAAAATTATAATTTATTTGCACCATGGTATTAACTATCTTATATAAATTTACTCTAGTCTTAAAAATAGAAGAAAGCATATGAAAATATATTAAAACAAACTAGAGGACTTAGTTCCTCTGGGAGAACCTTTATTAGCTTGCATATTAGTATTGAAAATTAAAGGAAAACTGTACAAAGCTTGGAAGAGTTAATATTTTTTCTTTTTTTTTAAATTGAAGTATAGTTAATATGCAATCTTAATGTTAGTTTCAAGTATACAACACCAGTTACCCATATTATTAAATCCTCACCGCAACTAGTGCAGTTACTATCTGTCATCATGGGAAGATGTTACATAATGACTGTAGCATCTCACGATGATGATGGACAGTGACTGCAATGGGTGGGGGGTTGAGGACTTGATAATATGGGTGAATGTTGAAACCACAGTGTTGTTAATGTGAAACCTTCATAAGATGGTGTATCAATGATACTTTAATTAAAAAAAAAGATGTTACAGAGTCATTGACTATATTCTCCATGCTGTACTACCATCCTGTGACCAGCTTATATTATGATTGAGAATTTTTATGCCCCTTAATCCCCCTCCCTCTCCCCACCCTCTACCTCAACCCCTCCCACATGGTAACCACCAGTCACTTCTCAGTGTCTGTGAGTCTTCTGCTCTTTTGTTCAATTTGTTTTGTTTTGTTTTTATATTCCTTGAATAAGTGAAACCATATATTTGTCTTTCTCCACCTGGCTTATTTCACTGAACATAATATCCTCTAGATCCATCCATGTTGTCACAAATGTTAGGGTATCTTTCTTTTTTATGGCTGAATAATATTCCATTGCCTGTATGTACCACATTTTTATCGCTTCATCTATGATGATGTTTGGTTGCTTCCATCTCTTGGTTACTATAAATAATGTGGCAGTAAACATAGGGGTACATATATCTTTTTGAATCAGGGATTTTGTTTTCTTTGGGTAAATTCCTAGAAGTGGAATTAGGAAGAGTTAACATTTTAAAAGGAGAAAAATCTTCAGGTTGTATTGCCACAAGTAATTTTGAGTTGAAACACTTGCCTGTAGAGCCAGAAGAGACTTTCAAACATCATTTGGCCCTGTGGATTTAGACCTCAACTATTTCTGCCAAGTGACAACATAGAAAGTTATCTAGACTAAGAAAGTATCTGCAGTCTGGGTCATATCCCTTAAGTTAAAAGCTTACTTGTAAGTGAAGTTTACACTCCCTAGAACAAAAACCTCCTCTTTTTGGAAACTTAACAGAACTCTAAATCCTTCTGCTGGAAACACTCTGTATTTACTTGTTTGGACTTCATTCTGTTTTCCATTCTCTCTTCCCCAGTATAATTATTTTATTTTATTCTACACGTGCAGCCTTTTTTTCTCTCGGTTGAAAAGAATTCTAATTGTAATCTTTCTGTGTTGATAGAGGCAGGTCTGGGGGAAGTTTTCAAATAATAGGCAACCATTGTAAAAAGATTTATTTTAAGGGATCATATAGAGCCTAAAAATTATATATTCAATTTTAGAGTGTTAATACAGATGTTTTGACATGAGTTTTATAAGTCTGTGATAATAAATAAAGGTTAATCTTCATGTGCTTTGGTAAATATTAGCACAATCCTGTATTTTAGTAAACATGTAATTTCTAAATACATCTTTTACTGCTATAGTCATATTCCATTTATGCCAAAGTCACACTGTCATTGATTTTGTCTTATTCTGAAATAGTATTAAAATATTTATCATACCACTCCTGCCCTGGTCATTTTTTTAATGCCATTATCAAATTCATCATTATTTTTATTGTTCTATGATAATTTTGCCACTGCTTAGTGCTTAATATGTATTAGATATTTTATACGTTTTAAAATTTCTCCAGAAAATGCTGAGAGGTACATATGAATATCCCTATTTTGCAGATGACAAAATCAAGGCAAAGAGAGATTATACAATTGATCTAAATAAATTCATTCCACTGGTAAATAGCAGACCTACGGATTTAAACCTTAGCTACTTTTAACCAGAGCTCTTACTAATACTATTCTGCCTCTAGTTTAACATATATATCATTTCTTGGCTATCTCCTTTCCTTAATCCACAGGTAATTTAGAAGTGTCAAAGTCTTTGTGAGTTATGAGTGTGTGCTTGTGTGTGTGTATGTTTATATGTACATATAAGTGTATTGAGAGAGGAATTTGAAAAGATCATAGAGCTGGAATCATTGAGGGAAAAGGAGACACTTTAAAAACTAAGACACAGATGTCTTCTTGCTTAGTATTACTTTCAATTTTCAAATATGGACTGTGATTTATCAAACTTTTAGTATGTCCCATATCTTGATGGAACAAGAGAAGCAGAAAGATTTAGAGATCTGTTAAGTTTCCATAAAAAAGAGGTTTTTGTTCTAGGGAGTGTAAACTTCACTTACTTAAAAAATTAACTTCTGTGGAAAAAGTAATTCTTCCTTGGTACTGGGCAAATAAGTTGCTGTTACATTTTTAAAGAATATTTTGAAATTCAGGATTAATTACTATTTAATATTTCTTAGGAGTTGAGAAGCCATTATGTAAGAGTATACAAGTTGAATTTTGAGGTATTGAGTGGGACAGAGGTTTATTATATAAGCAACTTATTGCTAAATTTTACTACTTACTACCTATCTTTTTCACAAAATCATATAGCAGATTCTTGTAGAATGTTGACATTTAGCTTCTGTTTTGTTTCTATTGATCTTGTAACAAGTTGACACAAACTGAGGGGCTTGAAACAACACAGAACTATTTTATAATTCTGGAAGTTGGAAGTCTTAGATGGGTCTCACTGGACTGCATTCCTTCTGCAGGAGACAATCTGTTGCCTTGCTTTTCCACACTCTAGAGGCTGCACACATTTTTTGCTTATGGCCTCTTCATCTTCAAAGTCAGCAGCTTATATTATTCAAACCTCTCTAGCTCTGGCACTCTCTTTGCTGCCTCTCTCTCTGACTTCATTAGGACCCTTGTAATTTCACTGGGCCTCTCCAAATAACCCAGGATGAACTTCCTTCCCATTTAAGTCAGTTGATTAGCAACCTTAATTCCAACTGCAACTTTACTTCCCTGTTGCTATTTTGCAACGTTTTTACAGATTCTGAGGATTAGGATACAGACATCTTTGGGGAGGCCATTATTCTGCCTACCACATGCTCTGTAGCTTAAGCAAAATAATTTAGCCTTTTAGGCTTTTCTGTAAAGATTGGTATTTACTATTTACCACAAAGGAATTTTTGAAAATGGAAATTATATGCCAGTACAGACAGAGCATGCATAGGATACACTGAAAATAATTAACAGATGTTTTCTGGTTGTTCTTACCTGTTAGGTAGATGGTTGGGAAATGTAGACTGCAAGAGTAATCGGTGGGTTTGGTAAATTCTGGTCTGAATACTTGGAGTTAAGCTTGGTCTTTGGAAACAGAACAAAATTTCAGTAACTTCCCAGAGAGTGAGGCTTCACTGTTGTTGATTACTTCTCGTTTGACTCTTGTAAAGGAAGGTTTTTGTTTTATTTATTTATTTATTTATTTTAATATAATTTATTTTATTATCATTAATTTACAATTACATGTGCAATATTACGATTATTAAACTACCCCTTCATCAGGTCCCCCCCACCAACCCCATTACAGTCACTGTCCATCAGCGTAGTGAGATGCTATAGAATCACTACTTGTCTTCTCTGAGTTGCACTGCCCTCCCCGTGCCCCCCCAACATTACATCTGCTAATCGTAATGCCCCTTTTTCCCTCTGTATCCCTCCCTTCCCGCCCATTTTCCCCAGTCCCTTTCCCTTTGGTAACTATTAGTCCGTTCTTGGGTTCTGTGAGTCTGCTGCTGTTTTGTTCCTTCAGTTTTTTTCTTTGTTCTTATACTCCACATATGAGTGAAATCATTTGATACTTGTCTTTTTCGGCTTGGCTTATTTCACTGAGCATAATACCCTCTAGCTCCATCCATGTTGTTGCAAATGGTAGGATTTGTTTTCTTCTTATGGCTGAATAATATTCCATTGTGTATATGTACCACATCTTCTTTATCCATTCATCTACTGATGGACACTTAGGTTGCTTCCATTTCTTGGCTATTGTAAATAGTGCTGCAATAAACATAGGGGTGCATCTGTCCTTTTCAAATTGGGCTGCTGCATTCTTAGGGTAAATTCCTAGGAGTGGAATTCCTGGGTCAAATGGTATTTCTATTTTGAGTTTTTTGAGGAACCTCCATACTGCTTTCCACAATGGTTGAACTAATTTGCAGTCCCACCAGCAGTGTAGGAGGGTTCCCTTTTCTCCACATCCTCGCCAACATTTGTTGTTGTTTGTGTTTTGGATGTTGGCCATCCTCACTGGTGTGAGGTGATATCTCATTGTGGTTTTAATCTGCATTTCTCTGATGATTAGCGATGTGGAGCATCTTTTCATGTGCCTGTTGGCCATCTGAATTTCTTCTTTGAGAAGTGTCTATTCATGTCCTCTGCCCATTTCTTAATTGGATTATTTGCTTTCTGTTTGTTAAGGTGCATGAGTTCTTTATATATTTTGGATGTCAACCCTTTATCAGATACGTTTTTTATGAATATATTCTCCCACACTGTAGGATGTCCTTTTGTTCTACTGATGGTGTCCTTTGCTGTACAGAAGCTTTTCAGCTTGATATAGTCCCACTTGTTCATTTTTGCTTTTGTTTCCCTTGCCCGGGGAGATATGTTCATGAAGAAGTCACTCATGTTTATGTCCAAGAGATTTTTGCCTATGTTTTTTTCTAAGAGTTTTATGGTTTCATGACTTACATTCAGGTCTTTGATCCACCTTGAGTTTACCTTTGTGTATGGGGCTAGACAGTAGTCCAGTTTCATTCTCTTACATGTAGCTGTCCAGTTTTCCAACACCAGCTGCTGAAGAGGCTGTCATCTCCCCATTGTATATCCAAGGCTCCTTTTATCAAATATTAATTGACTGTATATGTTTGGGTTAATGTTTGGATTTTCTATTCTGTTCCACTGGTCTGTGGGTCTGTTTTTGTGCCAATACCAAATTGTCTTGATTACTGTGGCTTTGTAGTAGAGCTTGAAGTCAGGGAGTGTAATTCCCCCTGTTTTATTCCTCCTTCTCAGGATTGCTTTGGCTATTCGGGGTCTTTTGTGGTTCCATATGAATTTTAGAATTATTTGTTCCAGTTCATTGAAGAAAGCTGTTGGTAGTTTGACAGGGATTGCATTGAATCTGTAGATTGCTTTAGGTAGTATAGCCATTTTGACAATATTTATTCTTCCTAGCCAAGAGCATGGGATGCATTTCCATTTGTTAGTGTCCTCTTTAATTTCTCTTAGGAGTGTCTTGTAGTTTTCAGAGTACAGGTCTTTCACTTCCTTCGTTAGGTTTATTCCTAGGTATTTTATTCTTTTTGATGCAATTGTGAATGGAATTGTTTTTCTGATTTCTCTTTCTGTTAGTTGATCATTAGTGTATAGGAAAGCAACAGATTTCTGTGTGTTAATTTTGTATCCTGCAACTTTGCTGAATTCAGATATTAGTTCTAGTAGTTTTGGGATGGAATCTTTAGGGTTTTTATGTACAGTATCATGTCATCTGCAAATAGTGACAATTTGACTTCTTCTTTACCAATCTGGATGCCATGTATGTCTTTGTTTTGTCTGATTGCTGTGGCTAGGACCTCCAGTACTATGTTGAATAACAGTGGAGAGAGTGGGCATCCCTGTCTTGTTCCCGATCTTAGATGAAAAGCTTTCAGCGTCTCGCCGTTAAGTATGATGTTAGCTGTGGGTTTGTCATATATAACCTTTATGATGTTGAGGTACTTGCCCTCTATACCCATTTTGTTGAGAATTTTAATCATGAATGGATGCTGAATTTTGTCAAATGCTTTTTCAGCATCTATGGAGATGATCATGTGGTTTTTGTTCTTTTTTTTATTGATGTGGTGGATGA
>JAVSCE010014110.1:0-18214 GCA_032199065.1 Smutsia gigantea | reverse complement strand
TCAAAAGCTGTTTTAGAAAGATTAATCAAGGAGCTGATACCCTTGTTGTAATTGATAAAGGCAAAAAGAAAAAAACATAGGAATAAATAAAAAGGCATAAACACAAATCAATAGCACTTTTTGTATTTTGAAAATGAAAAATAAATCTACACGAAGAAAACTTTCTAAATATATGAATTTCCGAAATTTACTGAAAGATAAAAATAGAAAATCGGCCTCAAAATTACTTTGTATTCAGTTACAAGTCAAAACCTATAAGACCTAATGTAGCTGGTACAGATATTTCAAGGGAGTTTCTTTTCTTTACTTTCAATTAGTAGATTTTTGATTAACATGCAAACTCTTTCAGAAGAGAGAAAGCCCCAAACTAAATTTATGAGTCTACCATCAATATGAAACAAATTAGGTCTAGTATATATTTCCAGAAAGGAAGAAAAAGTTTAATATTTGTAGATTTGACTGCCATCCCTTTAGAAAACACATCTAAAAATAATAATTTAAACCAATAAAGAAATTACTAACTACCTATTCTATAAAAAAGCTAACTATTCTATAAAAAAAACATTGACAATGACTAAATTATTTTTTTAAATAATTCCATTAGTGTACCAATAAAGTCTATAAAGTACCTAGGAAGATATTTTACAAAACATAAGAATGTCTGAAGAAAGTTATAAGCCTCATAAAAATAAATGATGAGAGGTCTAAATTTCATGAATTGAGATATATTATTAATAAATGGGAATAATAAATTGGTAAAAATGATGATTCTCACAAAATAATATATAAATTTAATCAAATTCCAGAAAAAAGCCTAATAGTTTGTTTTTGTGAAACCTACTACCTCATAGTAAAATTAATATTGACTCTTAAGGGATAATTATTAAATACAATTTTTAAACCTTGTAAAGAATTATAAATTTCTCCAATATCAATTTTTGCTGTAATGCCATAATAAAAATGGTTGTTATTAAGAAATTATAGAAAAATACATCAATGAAACAATAAAAGGAATAGTACCTAACAAATGATGCTGTAAATTTAATAAACTTACATGAAAAAATAAAATTGTATTCTACTATGTACAAAATAATCCACAGATTATGTAAATGCTATGAAAAATTGTAAAACTGTTAGATTCAATAGGAGATATATGAGGAAAATAATTTTACAAAGATATAAAAAATAAAAAATCATAGAAATAGATGCATTTAAATACAATTAATACTAAATTTTGTTTTGTTCATGAAAATATCCATAAACAAAATTTATGAGGAAAATAAGATGTTTGACAGATCAGAACTAAGAATAAACAAAGAATATATATAATATATATATTACATATATTACACATAATATTTAAAAAATATTTTTGGCTTTTTTTTTTGTGTACACACATACATTTCCTATGAAACAACCATGAGGAAAAATAGGGAAATGTGAATAAATAATTCAGAGATCAGAAAAATCAAATTTTCAATAAGTATAAGGGAAACTAATGAAAATAAAACAAAAATATCACTTTAAAAACTTCCTATTACCAAAAAATAACACGACATCTAATAATAAGTGTAAATGGAGATAGTCACAAATGAGACCTCTCATATGATACATTTGGGAATACAAATTGACGCATTTACTTCTGAGAAAACTTGGCATAAAAGCAGGTGAAAATGCAGATAGTCATAATCCAGGGATTTCCTCTCTAAATACACAGTGTGTGGAAATGTTCACTTGTTACAAAAACACATATATAAGATCGTTCATTGCAACATAGACACAGCACATTGTAAACAAATCAAATATCAGTTAAAATGAGGATAGATGTGTAATTTATCAAAAGTTATGAAATGGAAACCATATAGGAAATTAAATATACAAACTAGATTTTTATTTATCAATAATGATAAAACTCAAGAACATAACATATTAATCTTTTTCCAAAAACTGGATCACTATATACAAAAATAAACTTGGAGTGGATTAGAGACATAAATATATGACCTGAAACCATAAAACTCCTAGAAGAAAACATAGGCAGTAAACTCTTGAACATTAGCATTATCAATCTTTTTCTGGATATGCTTTCCTAGCAAACAAAAGCAAAAATGAACAAACGGAATTAGAGCAAACTGAAAAGCTTCTGTGTATCAAAGAAAACCATCAATAAAACAAAAAGTCAACTTATTATATGGGAGATTATATTTGCAAATGATATATCTCATAAGAGACTAATATCAAAATATACAAAGAACTCATAGAACTCAATACTGAAAAAACAAGTAATCTGATTAAAAATGGACAGAGGACCCAAAGAGACATATTTCCAAAGAATATATACTGATGGCCAACAGACACATTAAAAAAATGTTCCTCATCACTAATCATTAGGGAAATGCAAATCAAAACCACCTGACCATTCAGAATGGCTGTATCAAAAAAAAAAAAGAAGTGTTGACAAGAATGTGGTGAAAAGGGAAACCTTATGCACTGCTGGTAGGAATATAAATTGGTGCAGCACTAAAAATAGAAATAGTATATGACCCAGTAATTTAAGTTCTGGAAATTTACCCAAAGACAACAAAATGATTAATTTGAGAAGATATATCCACTCTTATGTTTATTGCAGCATTAGTTACAGTAACCACTGTATGAAAGCAACCAAAGTGTCAAACAATAGATGAATGGATAAACAAGAGGCCATACATATATACAATGGAATATTAGCCACAAAAAATAAAATCTTGCCATTTGTGACAGCATGGTGATCTAGAGGTCATTATGCTAAATTGAATAAATCAGACAGGGAAAGACAAATGCCATATTATTTCCCTTGTGGAATCTAAAAAAAGTGAACAAACAGACGTAACAGAAGTAGAAACAGAGAACAGACTAGTGATTGCAGGAGTTGGAGGGGAGGATAAGTGAAATAGATGAAAGGGATAGAGGTAGGAACATCCAGTTATAAATAAACTAGTCATGGCAATGAAAACTATGACATAGGAAATATAGTCAATAGTATTGTAATATTTTGGTATGTTAAATGTATGTTGACTACAATTACCATGGCAAGCTTTTAATAATGTATATAATTGTCAGATTGTTATGTTGTATACAGCTCTTTCCTACCCCCAGGCACCAGAGCCGCTCCCTCCCCTGTGACCCCCATTATGAATCCAGTGGCTGAGCAACTCCAGAGAGTAGAGTTTCTGGGCACTAGAAGGTGCCACATACAAATATGAAATGTCAAAGGAATCTGGTTCAAACAAAATTCCCACAAACACCAGAAAAAGGGACAAGTGAAACTGAACTCATCAATCTTCTTGAAGGAGAGTTCAAAATAAAAATCATAAACATGCTCATGGAGGTACAGAAAAATATTCAAGAACTCAGGGACAAATTTAGGATGGAGATTCAATCATTAAGAAATTCCATATCAGAAATGAAACATACAGTGGAGGGATTTAAAAGCAGATTAGATGTAGCAGAAGAGACGGTAAATGGAATAGAAATTAGAGAAGAAGACTACAAAGAAGCTGAGGCACAGAGAGGAAAAAGGATCCCTAGGAATGAAAGAATAGTGAGAGAACTGTGTGAACAATCCAAACAGAACAATATAGGGGTACCAGAAGAAAAAGAGAGAAAAAGGGATAGAAAGGAGGGATTAAACAATTCCCAGATAAGCAAAAGCTGAGAGAATTAACCTCCCACAAACCACCTCTACAGTGTATGTTGGAGGGACTGCTATAGATGGAAGTGTTCCTAAGGCTAAATAGCTCTCACCAGAACCAGAAAAAATAAAACCACAGTAAAGAAAGTAGAACAATTATTTACTAAGCAGATGCAAATTCAAATCAACTACCCCCAACGTCAATCAAGATATAGACAAAGAGTACAGAATATGATACCTAATATATAAAGAATGGAGGAGGAAGAAAAAGGAGGGGAGAAAAAGAACCTTTAGGTTGTGTTTGTAATAGCATACTAAGTGAGTTAAATTAGACTGTTACACAGTAATGGAATTGAACCATTGGTAACCATGAATCTAAAGCCTCTTACACTACTGGTGGTAGTGTAATCTAGTTCTATAGTTCTATCATTGTGGAAAGCCATATGGAGGTTCCTAAAAAAACTGAAAGTACAAATACCGTTTGATCCAGGAATTCCACTCCCAGGAATTTGTCCAAGGAACAACTTCTCAGATTCAAAAAGACATATGCATGTGTATGTTTATTGCAGCACTATTTACAATAGCCAAGAAATGGAAGCAACCTAAGTGTCCATCAGTAGATGAGTCAATAAAGAAGATGTGGTACATATACACAATGGAATATTTTTCAGCCATAAGAAGAAAACAAATCCTACCATTTGTAACAACATGGATGGAGCTAGAGGATATTATTATGCTCAGTGAAATAAGCCAGGCAGAGAAAGACAAATACAATTGATTGATTTCACTCATCTGTGGAGTATAACAACAAAGAAAAAACTGAAAGAACAAAACAGCAGCAGACTCACAGAACCCATGAATGGACTAACAGTTACCAAAGGGAAAGAGACTGGGGAGGATGGGTGGGAAGGGATGGACAAGGGAAATAAAGGGTGTTACGATTAGCACATATCATGTAAGGGGGGCCATGGGGAAGGCAGTATAACACAGAGAAGACAAGTAGTGACTCTATAGCATCTTACTACACTGATGGATAGTGACTGTAATGGGGTTGGTGGGGGGGACTTGATAATGGGGGGAATCTAGTAACCATAATGTTGCTCATGTAATTGTATATTAATGATACAAAAAAAATCTCTGTGAATGTATTTTGCAACATTGAATTATATACTTCAAATGGATGAATTGTATAACATGTGAATTACATCACAATTGATCTGTTTAAAAAGTTCATTGATTCTTTAATCGAAGTGTTCAGTGAGTGGCACAATGCATAGCTTTTAAAACTTTCTGAATATTGCAGTTTTAAAACCATCACTTGTGAACAAAATATTGAGACATGCTAACAGAAGCAAGGGAGAGACTGTAATATCTCAATAGTTTAAACATTTAATACTGAAATTATAGAATTATGTTTTAGAATATCTTGAACTTTGGAGATATTTTTCTGAAGGAGTTCCAATATTTAATTAGATAAACAAATGTGATACTGCAATCATTTAAATGAGAAGACCTACAGTCTGGCAGTGAATCAATTTGGATAGATATTCAGAAGAAAAATGGAAACAAATTTTTCATAAGGTTTGTTGCATAAAAATTATTTGTTGAAAATGTAATACAACTGCTGGCAAAAAAAGTAGTAACGTAGTACATAAAATGATATTTTGGCTGGAATACTTACAAATTTCAATTAAAAGTAAACATTACAACTGAAAGCATCCTCTGAAAAGCTGAATTTGTCCTAAACCTAGAGAAAGTGTATTTCTCAGTCCAAAATATTATATTTAAAAAAATGACTTAATTGGACATCTCAATGATTTAAAATTTACCAGCTGTATAATAAAAATGTAGAAATTTTTATGAAATTATAATTTTGAAGTTAAAATATGAGATTATGGAATTTATAAAGATGTCAGTGACATGGTATTAATCTGAATCAAAGCTATGCATCATTTATCTATACATGACTAATAAAGTCACTGAATTAACTACATGCCAAGAAAATAATTCTGTGTTATTTTTAATGTTCAGAAAAATAAATATAAATGACGTTTTAAAAATATTATTTGATTTGTGCAAATGGACTATGTTGCCTTAAATTTTTAGAAAAAAACTTTGTTAAAAATATATTTTAAAAATAACCATTTTAAAAAGCCATTTATAATGTACCATTGTCTTATTGATTCACAGACATTATTTAAAAATAATTTACCTGTACGTGAGAGTCTCTATCACCTGCTTGGTCTTGCTTTGTGGTGGCTGGAAGAGATTTCTCCTCCTGTAGCAGGTTCTACTCTTCCTAGTACTCCTGATAAATTGTAGAGACTAGGCTTTTGGTGGGCCAAGGAAACTACAGCTACTTTACAAGCAATCCACAAAGTTTTCTATTTCCAAGTTGTATCTCCTGGTCTTAGTTTCTTTCATTCATAGGGGAGGCTTGAGTAACGGCTTACATTCCTCTGTGATCCCTGCCTCCTTAGCAGACTGTTTCAGTTCATTATCCCACTTTTGACTATATTGTGTAGCACTCATTTTCTCAACTGATTCTTCAGACATGCTCCATTTTCTCTGCTCAAAACAAAACCAAGAAACTCCCCTTGTCCTTTACCAAAGACATTCTTTCATCTGTCTTCCTAACTGTTACTTCTTTCATCTGCTGATCCTCTACCGTCCATCTCAAGATTAACTTTCAGCACATTCTGTGCTCATGGACCTAACTCACATTTTCCATTATGAATCTGCAAATTGTCAAACTAAAGAATGCTCCATTTTTTTCAATTTTCATGTTTTCAGTTTTCCTAATAACTTACATTGTCTTCCCTACCACCTCTTTCTTTCCAGTTTTATTGGGATATAATAGGCATGCAATGCTTGTAAGTTTAAGATGTGCAGCACAATAACTTGACATACATGTATTATGAAATGTTTACAGTAACTTGAGTTAATATCCATTATCCTATGTAGATATGAAAAAAGCAAAATGTTTTATTTTCTTCTGATGAGAATTCTTAGGATCCACTCCCTTAGCACATTTCAAGTACACCACATGGCAGCGTTCAGAAGCTAGAGTCATTGTCCTGTACCTGACACCCTTAGGACTTATCTTATAATTGGAAATTTGTGATTTTTGACCACTGTCCTCCAACCTTCCCTCTCTGTCCCCTGCCTCCCGTAACCGCCAATCTGATCTCCTTTTCCATTAGCTGGGTTGGCTTTCTTTTTTTCCACCCCTGTTTAAAATCTCCTTCACCCATAGTTCCCACAGCCCACCCACATTATCCTCTGCTTCCTCTCACCTCTCAAGACTCACCTTCTCCATGACCTTCACAGGTACACCAACTCCTCTTCTTCTTTGAAAGCAGCCATTAGCCTTGGCATCAATTTTATATGTTCTGTCCTTATTCACTAGCAAAGGGATCTGTTTTTATCATTAACTCACCTGCTTATAGTTAAATCTTCATCTCTAGGTTTTAAAGCTTTTCTGATCAGTGCCTTATTTCCTGTCCCTGCTTAACCTTTTTTAATCATCTGTTCTGCAATTGCTTTCACTCATTACACTTGTCAATGGAGTCATAGCATGCCTTCTATAACTAACTTCTTCTCATTTCCCTAATTCTGTTAACTCTGGAATTTTCTTTCGCTTATTATCTTTGTTCTCCTGTACTTACTTATGTGTTAAACCACATCAAATATACAATAATTTGCATCTTGCGTCTATTTCCAATGCCACCTTCCAAACTGAAGGGCTCACTATTTGTTACCCAGCCTTCTGTGCAGATGAGACATTGCTATGTTTAAGGGGATTTTTATCCTGGGGCAGTAACAAGTGTACCTGTGATAGCAGGAGCTTGTGTATCTTAAACAGTCATTTGTACCTCAAACCATGATAATAAGAGGAAGGTGAAATTTTTGAAAGGAAAATAGAAAAAGCCAAAGATAAAGGAATGTATTGTGGAATCTTTCTGGGCATATAATCAAGTTATTTCTTCTTTTTAAATTTATAATAAACTTCTTAACTGTGACTTTTGAAAGCCTAAAGTTTTTCTTCTCCTTTTTCTTTTCTTTGTAGTCCAGCTTTATTGAGGTATACTTGACATATAACATTGTGTAAACTTGTGTGCAATGTGATGATTTGATATGTGTATATATTGTTAAATGATTACCATGATAACACTAGTTAACACAGCCATCACCTTATTTTTGTTACCTTGTTTTTGTGTGTGGTGAGAACATTTTATATTCTCTTAGCACCTTTCAAGTACACAACACAGCACATTTAATTATAGTCACCCTGCTGTACATTAGACCCCCAGAACTTACACCTCTTTTAACTGGAAGTGTGCACCCTTTGGCCACCTTTCTCTGTTTCCACCCCCTCTGGCAGCCCCCAATCTACTCTTTGTTTCAGTGACATCAGCTTTTTCAGATTCCACATGTAAGCAAGATCATACAGGACTTGTCTTTCTTTTTTTGACTCATTTCACTTGGCATAATGACTCAAATATCATCCAAATATAAAACTAGAATGAAGAGATAGTACAACCAGTACTCTTATAGAGGACTTGGGAAGAATTAGTAAAATCACAGGGTCAGGACAAACTGAGTATATCACTGAAGCCAAATTAGGAAGAGCTTCACAAAGAAAATTTGCTTTCTTTGGTGTATCTGTCTTTTCGTTAAATGTATTTTTTATTGAAGTATAATGCATTGATTCAACAATTACATGCATTATTAAATCCTCACCCCAACTAGTGCAGTTATTATCTGTCAACATAAAGATGTTACCGGACCATTCATTATATTCTTTATGCTGCTCTTTCATCCCCACGACCAACTCATATTGAAGTTTTTGTGCCTCTTTATTGTATTTGTCTTTTGGCTTGGTAGTAAACAAAAGTAGAAAGATATTTCTTCTAAAGTAAAATATTTCTTTCTAAGAATATTAAGTCTTTTGCCAACCAAAGGTATTCTTGGTCGGATGTCAGATTTTTATACTGACTGTTCTTGGAATGGGACTAAGAAAGAAGATATTAAGGAGTAAATACAAAAATTAAATCAAGAGAGAAATGACCTTCAAGGTGAAAGAGTATTTTGAACAAATCTGCTCACTTTCAAATTCATGTAAAAGTTACCAACACATACAATATATGAAGAGAGGAGTAAGGCTTTCAACAGCAGTAGAACGAGGTCCCAGTTTGCTGATAATCAATGGTAGTGGGTCTAGAAAGTCAGTAAAGGACACTCTAATTTGTAGAATATATGAATGATGTGGTTTAGAACGATGTTTTTTAAGGAGGTCCCCAGCTAGCAGCATCAGCGTCACACGCTCACGCCCACCAGGACTTAACTGAATCCAGAATCCTGGAGGTGGGTCCGGTGATTGTACCTTAACATGCTCTGCAGGTGACTCTGTGTCCTCAGGTCTGAGAGCTGCTGGCCTGCAACAAAGACAAATGTCTGAACTGACACGTTTTCCAACAGTTAGATTTTATTTACGATAGTGAAATATAAACATTGCTGGATCCTTGCATTTACCTGATTAAAGCTGCCCAATCTGTCATGCATCGTCTGCTTCAGCAGAGACTGTCTGTGGCTCAGTCCCCAGAGGCTTTTTGGTTTCTCAGCCAAGGACGAAATCAGCAAGGCCTCTCTGGGGCTTTCATTTGAAATGAAACAAGTGCAGAAGACACTGGCAGAATCCCTTATAAACACTCACTGTTTCAGAAAGAACTGGAAGTAGTCATGGGCTGAATGAAAGATAGGATGACAGTGTTCAGGTTCTGACATTCATTAGCCAAAGTTCCTGGCAACTGCTTTGAGAGGTCCAAAGCAACACATGTGACTCTGCCCCACTCAGAAACCTGGCTGAGTAGGGTCGGCTTGTTTCTAGTGGGTTCTAAGCACTGGAGCTCATCACAGACAGAAAACCCAACATAATTTACAAGAGTAAGATCTTGTCTTTCATGAGGCTGGGAGATTGTGAATTGTCATGACTTCCACTGAGAAAGTTTGGCTATATGAATCAAAAGCCTAAAACATGTTTATGCTTATCAAGTTAGCAATTCCACTTATCAAAATTTATCCTGAGGAAAAATTCATGTCCAAATATCCAAGACATGTATCATCATTTATAATAGCACATTTTAGAAATTACATAAATACTTAACAAGCTTGGCGACAAAAATATGATACATCCATGCATGAACATAAAAAACACCACTAAAATTAAGCTCTGAAATATTGTAAATATATGGGAAGGAATCATCTTTCATGATATCAAATGACAGTGTAGGAGCCAAATCTATCTCTATCGCAGGTTCGAAATTGTATACATAGTTATGCAGAGAGGAAGAAAGAAAGAGAAGAGAAAAAAAAATCCAAAAAGTTAGTGGTAGCTATCTTTAGTAAAAGGAATCAAACTTTACTTTTTAAAAGCTTTATTTTTGCTCTTTAAAATGGTATATTATTTTGTTATCTTATTAATTTTATTTCTCTATTGTTTTAATGGTTTTGTCCTTTAAGTAGACATCAGTCATTTATCTTATTTGAACACATTTTTAATTTTTTTCAGAAAGAATGTTTATAAGAGACATTTTGAAGAAAGTAAAAGGTGAATCAACAAAGTCACACTAAGAAAATTTATTTTAGAGGAAATAAAAATAGATCTTAACTGGAAAAGAGAATCAGTATTTATAATACAAGAACTTAGAAATACAGATAATCTGAAGGTAAAAATTGTGATCAAATATATAGTTGAAAGGAACTTTGTAAAATTGAAAAAGAAATTGGCTTTGAAAACTAAGAAGTATACTTAAGAAGATTCTTTAACCTTTTATTAAATTTCAAGGATAAAGTAGGACTTCCAGAAAAATTCTTTTCAGATAAATTTGTATTGGGTTTGTTACAATTTCTCCCCCCCAATGTCAGAAGAAAATGGATCAACAATTAAAGAATAACCAAGTTGTATGTATGTGTGTGTGCAGGGGGGAGAGGGGGAAGTCTTACAAGCTTTGAAGCAATTAGATTTTGTTTAGATTAAAAAGCAAAATATAAACACTTTTAAACCCTTGCATTTACCTGATTAAAGATGCCCAATTTGTCATGGATTTTCTGCTTCAGTGGAGACTGAACCTGAGCAGTGAGCAACCCCATGGACACCTGCTGAAGGTGAACGTCCTCTCTCATTCCTTCTATTCATCCAGCCCACAGATGCTAATTAAGCGCATGCTACGTGTCAGGCACTATTTTAGGCACTGGGGATGTCAGAGTGGGTAAGACAAAGATCTGTGAGCTAGTGGTTCTTGTAGTCTACAAACACATTTAAAAAACTCAAATAAGTGGTTCAATTAAAACCACTCCTGTTGTATCTGAATGGCACAAGGACTGAGTTGAAGCTTTCCTTTTAGATTCCTGGTATATTTGAATTGTCACTAATCATTACTGGAAGTGTGGATCTTGGCATGTTACTTAACTATTTATCTTGCTTTACCAATAAAAGTAAATATCTCATGAGGTTGTTTCAAAAATTCAATCATATAATGCATAGGAAGTGCATAAATCAGTGCCAAGAATATACATGTTTAGTAATATTTTTAATACAATTTGTAGGAGCCTCTAACACGACACAGTTAAAAACTGATAATAACATGAGAAGTAGAAGTAGACTTCCAGTATTGTCTAAACAGCAGCAACAGTGCAAAGCCACACGTCAGTGTCCTCCCACTCTCCTCACATCGAGGTCCAAATGGAAGAACGATCTAATTCAGGGAAGAGTGTGACATGTGAGTGGACTGGCCTGCTGTTTTCTTTTTAGCGCCATCCAGCACATTGCACAGGACTCTGTTAACTTCCCCTGACATGAGTAAATGTCATTCCTATGAGATTTCTATGCTCTAGAGAAAATGAAATCAGGACGGTTGAAAAATATCATTCTCACACATCTTGAATTACTGCTTTCGTACTTATTATAAACATAGAGCCAAAAAATGCCACCAATCACAAAGGAATCAGAAAAGGAATGAAACTCAAGGCAAATTGCAAATGGTAAGGTCTAGTTCTGCAGCTGGAAAGGAATGAAGAGTTGTGGAGGCCTCCGAAAGATTCATCAGCCAGTGTCAAAAACCATTACACACATGGCTGGGGGAGCCAATACACCAAGGTAATGGAATTGGACGCAGCTTAACGACAGAGTTTTCATAACGTGTCTACAGTCTTCTGAATTCCGAAGTGTAGGTTGATGGTCCTTTTACTATGAAAGATGCCAAGGAAGCTGGGCATTCGAAGGTTTGTTCAGCGGCGAGGCATGGGGGCCTGTGCATGACCCTGCAGAAAACAGAAAAGGTAAAGTCAGGCAATGCTCAGTGTGAAACTGGCTTAAAGATACGGATGGCTTCATTCTATGGAAAAGGAGCTGGGTGGAGGGCAGGGCCATGGAGAGTGGTCTGGGGGTTCTCTGTGCAGAGGAAACTCCAGGGCAACATCAGGGGCGGCTCCCAAGGATTCGAGAAGCAAAAGAATAGGAAGGGTCGTGCTCGGGCATGAGGTGTCAGATGTCATTTAGACTTGACCTCAGTGTCAGCTAAACTCTGCCCATGGTTAAATATTGTGAAAGTGGCTTAACCTCTCTGAGGTGATACGTAGTTATGAGAATAACACTGCCTATGGACTTGTGCAGAATAAAGGACTTGATGTATCATGACTATGGAGCGTACTGACTCCCATAAAGTAAGCTCTTGATAATATCTAGCTGTTATCACTACTCCTCTGGCTTATCATTATTATTGTTATTATTATTTTAAGTGTGTGCCATGTTGGAGGCACTGTGGCCAACTTGCCTCCTTCATAGTGATTAATGGACAGGCTGTGTGAACTGGGAGTGACAGATTCAGTCTTGAATATGGACATTTCTGCAAACATTAAATAAAGGCGGAAGCTGTCAGTCCCTCAAAGATCTGTGACTTTAAAACTGTGGTCTGATGACAGCTAGTAGGGCCTTTCCAGAAGCCTGCCCAGTGGAGGGCTGATGCTTTAAGGGTGACACTGCCAGCATGAAGAGGCTGTGACAGGACGGTGCCAGGAGCAATTCTGTTTCAGAGGAGCTGGTATTTGATAAGCATCCCTACTTGGCTCTTGAGTGAGGTCAAATCATTTCCTGATGGCATTCTAACAGCTCTGAGATGGATCCCAGAGGGCTGCTGACAGCAGCCCCCCACACACACACACAAATGGGAGCCCAGCCCCACTGCACAGGGACCTGCCCTGGTAAAAGGTTCTCAGACCCACAGGAATGCCTCATCCTGCAGTGAGGGGGGCCAAGTGTGGAGGCTGACATAAATCGCCTCACATTTCTTAAATGAAAGTGTCTGTCATCCTCACCTGCTGTTTCAGATTTTCGAGTCACAACATTCCCCTTCTCATCCTATTTTTTATTGGTATTTTGACTTTCCAGAAGAAACCTAACAGTTCCAGCTGTGTGCCATAATTATGGTATATTAGAGAGAAGTGTAGATGTATAGGGTCATACAAAGCATTAAACAAGGGCTTACATGTTCTGTGTCAGTACTAAGGATATGTTGTAAATTTCTTTTTAGGAAATACATACATCTGAATATTGGTGGCTTGATTTTGCTGAGTATCTAGAGCAACTTCTGCTAATAAACTCTACCTGCAGTAAATCAGTATCTAGGGAACTTGGAGACACAGAAAGCACTTTGTTGCCTCGACTATTTGACATCAGAAGCCACTTCTGTGCTCTTCTAAACATTCCCAAAGTTGAAACATCTGGTCAGTTTCTGAAAGCCTTAAATAATAGAGAAACCACTTTAATTTCAAAAAGAGAGATCTTGATCAAATTTCAAATGTTCCACTATATGAAACTGATATGTTTAATGTGCGTAAAATAATTTAGCCAAAATATGCAACATTAACATTAATACTTTATTTTGAATGGAATATGAAATGACGTATATTCCACTCTTCTAAATTATCTGATTATATCAGATATATTTTACACCAACTTTTAAAATAAAAAAATCCTTTCCTAGACCTGTGTAAAGCCACAGAATTGATTCCAGTTGTAATTGGATGGTTTTGGCATGTTTGGGGTCTTAAGCAATGTCTATATCTGATAGCTTTCAATGGTCATAGAATATTCTTCTTTTGTCACAGATTTTAATCATATCCTAAAAGAGGATCTCTGCTGCTCTCATCATTAAGCAAAGAGCCCCCACTAATCATATTAGTTTGCTATCATTCGTATAAAGAAGTGGTATAATTGGCTACATCCACATTTTTTTTTTTACCTTCTTTATGTCAAGAAAAGCCCTGGTGGAAAATATTGTCTGTTGTAATATTTCAAAATGTTCTCCTTTGTGGATTAACTTCTACCCTGACTCTTAACTGTTTTTTTATTTAAAATGGAAATGGAAGTCTCTTGAAAAACATTTGAATTTCTTCTTTGGAGAACTGTTTGCTCATATCCTCGGCCCATTTTTTAATAGGGTTATTTGCTTTTTGGTTGTTGAGGTGCATGAGCTCTTTATATATTTTGGATGTTAACCCCTTGTCGGATACGTCATTTGCAAATATATTCTCCCATACTGTAGGATGCCTTTTTATTCTCCTGATGGTGTCCTTTGCTGTACAGAAGCTTTTTAGCTTGATGTAGTCCCATTTGTTCATATTTGCTTTTGGTTCTCTTGCCTGAGGAGATGTGTTCAGGAAAAAGTTGCTCATGTTTATATTCAAGAGATTTTTGCCTATGTTTTCTTCTAAGAGTTTATGGTTTCATGACTTACATTCAGGTCTTTGATCCATTTCAAGTTTACTTTTGTGTATGGGGTTAGACAATAATCCAGTTTCATTCTCTTGCATGTAGCTGTCCAGCTTTGCCAATACCAGTTGCTGAAGAGGCTGTCATTTCCCCATTGTATATCCATGACTCCTTTGTCATATATTAATTGATCATATATGGTTGGGTTTACATTGGGCTCTCTAGTCTGTTCCATTGGTCTATGGGTCTGTTCTTGTGCCAGTACCAAATTGTCTTGATTACTGTGGTTTTGTAGTAGAGCTTGCAAGTTGAGGAGCATAACTCCTCCAGCTTTATTCTTCCTTATCAGGATTGCTTTGGCTATTCGGGGTCTTTTGTGGTTCCATATGAATTTTAGAACGATTTGCTCTAGTTCACTGAAGAATGCTGTTGGTATTTTGATAGGGAGTGCATTGAATCTGTAGATTGCTCTAGGCAGGATGGCCATTAATTTCCTAATTTTAAAAAATTTTTCAAAGATAGATGTTTGTATAATTGTTATTTTTCATTTTGATATATAATATTTAAGAACTATAGAATTTCTTCAATGTACTGTCTTAGAAGAATTATGTATTTTCGAGCTTTGAATGATCAGAGAGCTAAAATAAATCACTCAGGACCATGTAGCTGATAAGTGGAAGAATGCAGTGTGAATGCAGACACAATGGCTCTGAAGTTCATTTTCTTAATCTCTAATCTAGGCTGTTTATTATACATCAAGTGAAAGTGTTCACCAAATAATTTTAGAGTATAATCTAATGTGAAATCTCAGATCAGATTATTCTTCTTAAAAAAAAAGAAATTATTTTTAACAAAATATATGATCAAAATAGAAGAGGAAACTAAAAATTCTTGTCTAAATTATCTTCTTACATGTTATATCTAAAAGTGTTGTTTATTAGAACTCTCATGGACCCCAAATCACACCAACACTGAAAATTTTTTCCAGAAGTTACTGAAATCAAACACATTTGGATTTAACATGATGTACTTTTAATTGGAATTCAATAATTGATATTCATTTGAATATTAAAATTAACTTTCTGCTTATCCTTGCTTCTCCTCCAATTTTTGTTTGTAGTTGTCACTTGGAAATACCATTGACTATTAATATTTTTTAATACAAAATTAGTAAGTATAGAGCCTTTAGTTAAATCTCACATTTAAGAAGGAAAAATGACTTGGACAACTGATTGTAGAATGAATTAAAGACAGTTCATCACCCTATTTGTGTATATTATGCATTGAGAATGCAATGGAAAATTCTAGACTTGCTAAACAAAACCAAACTAAAAAACATGATAGTTTCAATTTTGTTTTTAGCAATAAGTTCTTGACCCTGAATCATTTTAATTATCCTAAAGCTAGCAGTATTTGTTATGCTTTGCTCAAGAAATAAATCTCACCATGTTACCCTTAAACATAGAATTTCATTGTAATTTACAAGGTCCCCAGATCAGAGGCCAAAATACAAAAGAAACCGAATTAAAAACACCAAGTGATTTGGACATTCCAATTGACAATTAGAACAGAAAATAAAGTTATTTAGGGCTTATTTTAAAGTTCTATTATTTATTTCAAGGAAAATCTACATATGGTATAGTAGTTATGGTATACAGGGAACTGAAACAGGGATAAATAGATGAAAATATTCTTTGAATAATCATTCTTTCATAATTGGAAACTAAATTGAAAATAACAAAGGCCAGGCGATTATGCAAAGCAAAATTACCCAAGTAGGTCCTATTCTAATAATTCTTGAGCTAAACTCAATGTTTTTTGGTTTAATGCTAGGAAAGAATTTGTCTATTCTGATGCACTCAGTTTCCTTCTCTAATTAACTGAGACCTAAAAAAACAACCAAATTGTGTGTGGTACACATTTACTTGGCTCTCAGAAAACTCAGAATGTGATTCTGGCCTCAACTGATGAAAGCGTATTTCGTTTATTTCTTCTGGTATGTCTTCATTCCTTAGTTTTTTATTACGTTGGGGTGAATCTAATGGATTTACTTCTCTAGAAACAAAGTTTCTCACTTGTAAAGTTGCACAGTTCAAATAATCATTTTGAGAAATTTCTACACTGCTAGAATATGACATTATATTCAATAGAGAGCCCTGAAAACCCTTGACAAGTGTAGATAGACAAAGCCAACCACAGTCAACCATGACCTTCCCCTTTTCCAACTTAGTTTAATATCTCTACCCCACATTTTTTAACACGTATATTTATTAGGGGTTCACTTTTATTTGCTTATTACAGAAATATAGTAGGAGTGGGATGGAGAGATGAACATGGCACTTTAGATACTCTTAGGGAATTACAGTCAAAACCAAATAGTCCATCGTGCTTTCTTCTCCAGGAAATAAGATGTTGCTCCTTCAGTGACTAAGAGGAAGCCAAGGAGTTTTAAAAGGCTTGATATTTGAGATGAAAGCAGAGTGTCCCTTTCTAGAAGAACTTAACTCATGGGAGATCAAGGCTTGGAGAATAGCCTGACTTTTAGTGTTCAAATTTTTATGAAGAATATTAAGTAATAAAGTAAGAAATTTAAGTAAAAATGCTACGTTATGTAATTTATCAAAAGGGGGTTGTGAATCAAACTGGGTGCCTATTTGCTTAATACAGAGAACAAGGAGAAAGAAGTATAAAATTTAATGAACACTATTTCTAAAATACACTCAATATTGCCTATTATAATTTTAATGTTATAACTGCTATCCAGAGAAATTAGTCAATGAATATATACTAAGTGTTTGGTTGTCTACCTAGCAAGCTACCATGTAAACTGGTATTAGCTTACCTTATGAGATTGCATCTCTTTCCTTCTCTTAAGCACCTCCATTCTAGCCAGAATGAATGCATTCTCCATTCACACTGCTTATTTTAGAACTTTGTCCCTTCATCTTTAAGTGTAACTGTCTTCTATTCCACAAGCCTTTCTTGGTTTTCCAAACTGGAAAATAATATCTTCTACTGGAAAATAATATCTTCTGCTTCTGAAATTCAACAATGCTTTGTATTAAAGATCAAATTTGTTAGACTCTATAAGTTTCAGAGCAGGTGAACAGGCGAAAGCACAAATGTGATCACACTGCTTCTTTTCTTCTTAGCTTTCAAAGATCTTCACTTCCCACATGGAAATCCAAGATCTTCTTTGTGCATCACACATGATGAATGATATGGCCCCAATCTGCCTTGCTAATCCTATTACTTACACCTCCCTCACTCACAATTTACATTATTTCAATGATAAATTCCTTGAAGTCCCCCTGTTAGGTTGAAAGATAGACATGAACAGCCAGAAAATGGGAAGATAAGGTTCACAGAAAAAGCCCCAAACCCTGCCCAGACAGGGGTTCCCATGTGAAGACAACAAAGGCTTTTCAGGGGGATAACTTCCTCCCCAACCAGAGCCCAGCATGGGCATAATCGAACAGAGCTAAGAACTGTCCACATCATATCTCATCATGGGAAAGGATGTGCTCACTGAGAGGGATGGCTATATAGATGGACCTGTCAATCAAATGACTCCACCTTGTCAGTCAAAGAGGAGCCTCCTAACTAAAATGCAATATAAAGGCCTCCTGCCTAAAAGTTTGGGGACTTTGTCTCCCTTGACTCTGGCCTGTTCTTCTCATGGAGTGTATTCAAATAAAACTTTCATTCTGCTTTGCTACTGTATCTCTGCCTTTCAATTCTTTGTTGTGGTGGGAACAAGGACCGAGGAGAAC
>JAVSCE010014109.1:0-25223 GCA_032199065.1 Smutsia gigantea | reverse complement strand
ACATTCTTCTCAAGTGCACATGGAACATTTTCAAGAATAGATCATTTACAGGCCACAAAAAGAGCCTCGGTAAATACAAAAAGATTGAAATTGTACCAACCAGCTTCTCAGACCACAAAGGAATGAAACTAGAAATGAAATATGCAAAGAAAATGAAAAATCCCACAAACACATGGAGGGTTAATAACATGTTCCTAAATAATCAATGTATCAATGACCAAATAAAAACACAGATCAAGCAATATATGGAGACAAATGACAATAATAATTCAACACTGCAATATCTGTGGGAGGCAGCGAAGGCCATGCTAAGAGGAAAATATAATGCAATACAGGCCTACCTCAGAAAAGAAGAACATTCCCACATGAGCAGTCTAAACTCACAATTAACGAAATTAGGAAAAGAAGAACAAATAAGACCCAAAGTCAGTAGAAGGAGGGACATAATAAAGATTAGAGCAGAAATAAATAAAATCGAGAAGAATAAAACAATAGAAAGGATCAACGAAAGCAAGAGCTGGTTCTTTGAGAAAATAAACAAAATAGATAAATCCCTAGCCAGACTTATCAAGAAAAAAAGAGAGTCTAGTCACATAAACAGAGTCAGAAATGAGAAAGGAAAAATGACTACGGACAGGACAGAAATACAAAGAACTATTAGAGAATACTATGAAAAATTTTATGCTAACAAACTGGATAACCTAGAAGAAATAGACAACTTTCTAGAAAAATACAACCTTCCAAGGCCTGACCTAGAAAGAAACAGAAAATCTCAACAGACCAATTACCAGCAATGAAATTGAACTGGTAATGAAAAAGCTACCTAAGAACAAAATCCGTGCACCAGATGGCTTCACCGCTGAATTTTATCAAACATTTAGTGAACACCTAATACCCATCCTCCTTAAAGTTTTCCAAGGAGTAGAAAAAGAGGGAATATTTCCAAACTCATTCTATGAGGCCAGCATCACTCTAATACCAAAACCAGGCACTTCTCCAAAGAAGAAATTCAGATGACCAACAGGCACATGAAAAGATGTTCCATGTCACTAATTATCAGGGAAATGCAAATAAAATCCACAATGAGATAGCAACTCACACCAGTTAGGACAGCCAGTATAGAAAAGACTAAGAACAGCAAATGCTGGCGAGAATTTGGAGAAAGGGGAACCCTCTTACACTGCTGGTGGGAATGTAAGCTAGTTCAACCATTGTGGAAAGCAATATGGAGGTTCCTCAAAAAACTAAAAATAGAAATACCATGTGACCCGGGAATTTCACTCCTAGGAATTTACCCAAAGAATATAATTTCTCAGATTCAAAAAGACATATGCACCCCTATGTTTACTGCAGTACTATTTACATTATGGAAGCAACCTAAGTGTCCATCAGTAGATGAATGGATAAAGAAGATGTGGTACATATACACAATGGAATACCATTCAGCCATAAGAAAGAAACAAATCCTGCCATTTGCAACAACATGGATGGAGCTGGAGGATATTATGATCAGTGAAATAAGCCAGGCGGAGAAAGACAAGTGCCAAATGATTTCCCTCATTTGTGGAGTATAACAAAGAAGCAAAACTGAGGGAACAAAATAGTAGCAGAGACAGAGACTCCAAGAAGGGACTAGTGGTTACCAAAGGGGAGGGGTGTTGGAGGGCGGGTGTGGAGGGAGGGAGAAGGGGATTGTGGGGTATTATGTTTAGTACACATGGTGTGGGGCATCACTGGGACTGAATTGGGGTATGAGTGGGGACTTGATAATATGGGTAAATGTAGTAACCACATTGTTTTTTCATGTGAAACCTTCATAAGAGTGTATCAATAATACCTTAATAAAAAAATGAAAAAAAAAACTATGTGAGAATGCTTCTTCTCTCTTAACCCCCACAACTCAGACTTTGAAAATGAGAGAAAAATAATCATAGAAAAAGCTGAATGGAAGGTGAAAAAGTGAACATTAGAAATCATCAAGTACTAGGGAGTGGGGAGAAGATGTCCTTACAGTGGAGAAATTTTACAAATACTTTTTAAATATTTAACAAAACATTACAACATCCAAATCTACCAATCACAAGAGTGGCACTCTGATTTGATCAGAACATACAGTTAGTGTATTTAAACTAATTCTCTCAGAAGAGATAAAGCAAGCTGTACTTTTTTTCTTTCTTTTCCCGTGAGGAAAATGATAAAATAAAAATGAGCATGGTTAGAAATGACCATCTTATTTTATGATGTTTCTTTTAGATATCAAGGATATCTGCAGATATTAGAAAAATGAAAATATAAAATTAAAACACTGAACAACAAACTTCATTTGTACAAAGCAAAACTGAATGCAGAAAAAATATTCTATATATACACTCTCTAAAACCTGCTTCTATCATATGACATTTTAATGCTTTTTTGATCTAAGTTTGCTTTTAATGCTTTAATAAAGAGCGAGTTAACACAGTTTATTCCTTCTTGGAAATGGCATGCATTATTTCCTATCAAGGGGAGGTAAAAATGGAATCCTATCAGGATTCAATCTCATTCAAAGAACACAAATTCTGTTTCTCTAAAACAGTATTTAAGTTGCCTGTGTTTATAACAATTCTCAACGTTCTTCAAATACTAAACTTTAAAGATAAATCTCCTACCTTGTCCAAGACAATGATTTCATCTGCATCAACCACTGTTGACAATCTGTGTGCAATGAAAATAGAAGTTCTGTGTTCGACTGCATCCCTCATGGCTGCGAGAATAGTCTGCAAGTTTGACAGGAACAGTAGGAGGGAAAAAAAGAATCTATTAAGTAAATATAAGTTATAATAATCATACATTTCTTAAAGGCACGTATAAAATAGCAAATAATTTTGTATTACTTAAACACTATACCTCTACCAGGTATTTGACTTAATCTAATAATTACTAAGAAAAGGAGAAAATCAATCAAAAAGGGAAAGGAAATATGATCACATTATCATAGAAAAAATTATCTTTAAGATGTCAACACTTTTTTAAATTACAAAGTCTGGGAGAAGGTGGGTATTTTCTCTATTTAAAAACAATGAATCCAGTGCTAACAGGAGCATAGCCAAGTATGTTTATATGGTTAATGAGAGCAAAAATAAAATGAGAAGGGACTCAAGTGATAGGATGCAGAGAATTTCAAAAAAATCAAGAGAAAAACAGGAGACTCAAAGGGTACAGGAGCATTTGCTTTTCCTTCTTTCAAACCCAGAGGACAAAAAAGGCAACAAAGACCATTACGTTTGCTTAACTTGAGGAAACTTGTTTTTCAAAAGCATTCTGACTTCTTAATGCATTCTGGAAAATACATTTCTGCTACAGTCTTGAAAGTGTAAGAGACTTGTATATATGCTCAGCTATACTTGGAAACCTGTGTCTAAGTACAGACAACTAGATGGAAATAGCAGTGGGGGTTTGGGGATATACCCAATGGCTTCCAAAAGATATTTCTTAACATTGTATTTATTGAAGGAATAAAATTATCAGTACTAGATGGTTACCTAGGAAAAGAAGACCTTATGTTTACTAGGACAGACTGAAAATGAAGTGCGGGGCCAATTCTAAGAAAAACTGTTGTTTGTGGACTCATCTTCTTTACTCTCAAGAACTTAAACTCTGACATCCTACTGAGTGCTTTAGACCTTTTAAAAAGGTTCATTAAAATTTACTAAACCTACTCATTTTAAACCTAATTCATTCCCTTGAGGGGTTCTCTGCCATCTCTTAATGGATTATGCTCTGTGAGATAATAAAGCCACGTGACTCAAATAATGACTGTTAGGACTTTTGTGGTAAATGTGGATGACTTTAGGTGTTAAGTTTTCAAAAGCAGATTTCTGTTCTGCCTATAAGTGGGATCTGGTCCTGTTTAAGGTTCCCTGTAAATGTAACAAATTTTCATGCTAAACAATTCATTTAGAAATTAAACTGTTTAAACATATGATGGACCAAATAATGTGCCCTGAAACTCTATATGCAAATATTATGTCATATATGCTGTAAAGCCAAAATTAGGCTTATCCTTCAACACTCAGTTTTTACCATATAGTCAAGTAAAATGCAGGTAAATTGAGGTAATTGACAAATAACATCCACCTATCTTCAATTCTAGATTAAGAGGATTCATTCATGAAATTACCATTGCTGTTAAAACTTTTTTATTTAATGCAAAGATATTGTCTTCAAATCTAATGTAGTTGCTGGGCAGTACATGACATCAGGGTCACAACGTCTTGGTGTTTCACAATACTTGTAAAATGAATAAAAATTTATTGCAGGCTGTGGGTGTCTGACTTGCACCTCAGTGAGCTGCTCCATGAGTGAAAGGCTTTCTGGTGTGCACTGTGTCATAATCGTTTATATGACCTGTTTTAATGAGCGTTAAGTGGCAACAGCAGAAAAACTAAAACTGTCCTTCTTTGTCCACAAATTAGGCAATTCCTACAGCTTTGCAGGATATAATACAACAAGAGCTTAGGTGTCACACAATTACAAAAGGAGATATGTTTGCAAATGCACTGAACAATGTGATAGTTGAATGCAACCTGGCATTCTCACTAGCAATATTTGCTATATGGGGAAAAAGCACCAGGTATTTTGCTCTATAGCATCTCCTATTGAGGTTCATTCGAAATACAAAATAATGCAGCCATTTTATTGAAACTTCCAAGGAGAAAAGTTAAGCATTGACAATTGAATAGCTTTATCTTTTCATCATCATTTACCTCTTCAGTAATCGAATCTAATGATGAAGTGGCTTCATCATAGAGAATGACTGGGGGGTCCTTCAAAATGGCTCTTGCAATTGCTACTCTTTGTTTTTCTCCTCCTGGTAAAGAAAAATTTGGTTTATGGAAGCACAGCATGAAGACATGTTTTATGTTTCTAGTATTTCCACTGATTATAACCAATAAGCAATACCTTCAACATTTACCTCTATTCTGATCACTGTTCATTTTACTCCATTGTAAGAGTCTAAGTTCATATATAACTTCTGACAAACTATATTCCCTGGAACATAAATGTAATTCTGGATTCTGACTTTGTGGCAGACAAAAAGAATGAGGAAGGGAGTAATAACTTTTATTTCACAATTGTTCCCCTCATCAGAAATATGCTCATTACATATGTAATTTTATATTACTTCTCACTGAAAAGCAATCTCAAATAGAAAAATTTCAGTATTAGAGAATCAACAAAGCCAAAAACAAATTCTGCATCTGAAACCTGAAAACTTGAAGACATGAAACTATGAATATCTAAATTTATCTCTTAACATTAAAAAAAGAAACCATTCAGCCATTATTCTCAAGAATTTTTTTTTGACAGAAAACTAGTATTTTCACAGCACTCTTCAAAGTAAAGAGTATATGCTAGATACCTCTTATTTCACCTTAGTTATTTTCTATGAGTCTCTAGCATAGCAGAATTTTAAAACAGAAAGGAAAGAGTGGCCCAGAAAGGTTATGTGATTTACTCAAGGTCACAGAATCTGGACTGGCCCTGACTGATTCCCAGTCCAATGCTCTTCCTATAACAATGTCAAGCCTACATTTACTCCTAAATATACGCTAGTGAAAATTAAGCAATCTTTCTTTCTTCAGTAAGACTTCTATAGGTCATCAATCTTACTTAGAAATATGGAGGAAGTATATAAATGGTGCCTGACTGAGTATGTCCCTTTTTGGTTTCTTTTCTTGTCTGATATCTATTAATTCATCAGTGTTCGAAAAAACTTGTATTTCTTCAGTTTCAGTAACCTTTTCAGGAAACAAGCTCCATCAGAATTATTTCATTTTTATCTGTTCTGCAGTTATTATCTTCAAACTGTAAAGGGGGCTTCCTACTATCTAATATTAGTGAATAAGTTTATATTCATATTATCCACTCTTCCCCATTTTATAAGATCAAAATTTTCCTATCAAAGCAGTCACCATGCCAGACTGCCTGCTTACCCACCTAGCAACCCAGCAGCAGAAAGCTCCTAACAGAAGTAGATACTCAGAGGAAGGACTAGTTTTGACACGCCTTCTAAATTTCAAGTGGAAACCAACCCAGTTTCAATTATATTCAATGGAATTGTGGAACCTGGAAAAGAAACATTATTTTTTTCTCTACCATAATTATTAGCACAGATGCTAAATAATATATTGTTTGTTTTGAGAAGTCTGATTGTAAGGTGATGGATATTAGGTAAGAATAAAATTTCTTCAGCCATTCCTACCTTCAAAGGCATACAAAAAGGAGAGAAATGATTGGAAAACGGAATGAGCATAGCTATGTAAGGCAAAGTCATGTGTTGAGAGAGCTCATCTATATTACGTGACAAATTGGGGATCTCTCAAATTAGCCAAGTGGGCAAATAATCGAAGGGTGGGCTAGCTAATTGGAAACTATTCCTATTAAGAGCAGTGGTAAAATACTGGAAGGATGCAGGCATCTTGTACTACCAGGTAATGACCAAGTAACAACTACACACCACTTAATTTGAAAATAAGCTTTGCTTAACATTTTCTAAACACAGATGAAAACTTTCTAACAGACTGCAAATTCCTTGAGAGCAAATCTATTTACATGTTTTTTAATTCTCAGATCATTTAGCATAGTAGCTAGCACACAGTATGTACCTAATCAATGCCATGAATAAATGAAGCCAGTCTGTAGTGAAGAGGAATGGGGATTCATTAAAATTCATGAAGAGTATTCTTCATTCTCCTTTTGCCTTATCCCCATCCTTAATCTATACATTTCTTCCCCCAACTAAACTAGAATGAAGAATAAATGTAAAGGATGCAGTATGTTTATATGAGTTACATCAATACTTTCAGTCATTAGATAGCATTTTACTTTAGGAATTCAAATAATTTGGGTCAAAGAAATATCTTTATGATTTCTCCAAAATATTCAGTCATTTTAGGATAATTTGTTATTAAACTTAGCAATCTCATAATTAAACACTTAAATAGAAATGTATAAGACCCAAAATTTGCTTGACCACTGAACCAACAAAAACATGAAAATGAAGTTGGCTGTAAGGGAAGTATAGTAGCTAATATCAAGGTCTAAAGTACTGAAAACATCCCCTAATGATCTAGGAAATTTTGATGAGATACACTATTTACTACTGAATTACTTCTTCCTAGTCTTACTACTCTCCCAGGTGAATAATGATCTTGGCTTTCCTTTAACATTAAGATTATGGGTAGTTAAGACTGACCTGAGCACAGATTAGTAACTTAGCACTTAGAGTATCAGCAGCTGCGAGTGAAAAATAAAAAGAGACTTGCATGACTTAAGAAGAGTTACTTCTAGTATGCTGAATTATTTACAGTGATGGATAGGAGACTAGGGACCTTGTCTAAAGTAACTAGATGAGTACTAGGTTTGTACTTTGTCATTACATTTTCTAGAAAATTGCTCTGACCAAATAAAGTTTGAAGGGAGTCCAACAAGTGGGGGACAGGTCTAAAAATCTTTGATTACCTGAAAGCTTAAGTCCTCTTTCCCCTACTTGGGTGTCATATCCGTGTGGCATTCGAAGAATTGCGTCATGGAGTCCAGCTAATTTTGCCACTGCATACACTTCCTCAGGTAAAGCATTGATGTTTCCATATAAGAGGTTGTAGTAAATGGTATTATGGAAGAGGACAGCATCCTGAAGCAGATTTATATGTTTGTATATTCATTATAAAAAATTCAAACAATAGTAAAGATATAGACATAAAGGCATAAAGAGTAAAACATGATAACCTCTCCTATCACCCCTCTACCCCTGCAATCCTACTTCCTTTCCCAGACCTAATCACCATGAACAATTTGTTGTGTATCATTCCTATTTTTACACAGTAATATGCCTAAACATACACTTTTCTTTCAAACACAAGTGGAGCCATACTATATTATTTTGCAAACTGCGTTTTTCACTTAACATATCCTGTAGATTGTTCACGTCAGTATCAGAAACCTACTTCATTCTTTTTAACAATTGTGTAATACTCAGGATGTATCACAATTTATTTATCCATTCCTCAATTGATGGACATTAATGTAGTTTCCAAATTTTTGCTACTACAAACAATGTTGGAATAAAATGTCATTGTATATATGACTTTGTGCAAGGATTTCTACAAGTAGACTAATAGATTAAAAACTAAACATACATTTATCCTTTGATAGTATTGCCCAACTATCTTCTAAAACACACCAAAACCAATAGGGTATGAGCATGCCAGCTCCCCATGTCCCCAACAACTTTGTGTATTAGTAAGTTTTAGTTGCTGCCTACTTTTAGGAATAAAATCTGCTTTTTGTTTAAATTTATATTTCCCTAATTACTGAGGTTGAATTATGTTTTCAGGTATTTCTCAGAATTTATGAACCATACATTTACTTTGAAGATTTGGAGAAGTTGACTACAAGCATTCTTTTGATATTTCATCTTATTCTGACATGGAACACTAAAGCTAATTTACTTAAAGTGAGCATCCATCTCCCTGTTTTCTTTCAGTCCCAAATTGTTGGAGGTCATTAGGTAGTAAGATAAGATAAAACAATTCCATTAGGTCACATTAACCAGGACACTCAATTAATTATGATCTTTAACATCATAACCAGCCCCAAAGTTTCAGATATTATTTCAAATAATACTTTAATAATTTATGTATCTACTACTAACATAAAATTTTCTTAATATTGAGATGGTTCTTAAACCCAATGAGCTTAAAGCTCTATAAAAATATAAAATACTTAGAAAATAGTTAAGGAACAAATGCTAACTGGAAACTTTGAAGATACAAAAAATATGGTCAAATAAAAATTAATTAAATAATTCATAAATCCCATCATCCAGCAATAACTATTATGAACACTTTGGTGTATTTTCTCCTATCTGTTTTCTCTACTTAAATGAATTCATTTAATATTACAAAATTGGGATGTTATATTGTTTGGTATCTTCTTTTTCAATAACCTTTGTATCTGAGTATTTTTCCATGACACTCAATAACCTTTACAAACATGATATGTACAAATGGCTGTATGACATTTGATCCTATGATGATAACTTAACCATCAATTATTGGATATTTACATTGTTTTCAATTTCTACTATTATAAATAATGCGGTAATAAACATCTTTGCAAATAAAATCTTTTCACATCTCTGTTTATTTCTTCACTAAAACTTCCTAGAGGCAGAATTATTAGAATAAAGAGTGTAAATATTTTTCAGGCACTTGATACATATTGTCATTCTGCTCGTCAGAAAAGCTGTATTTCCACCAGCAAAACAACAGACTTGCCCCAAACTACATATTCTGAATTTTAAAATCCTGGCTACTCTGATAGTGAAAAATGGTATCCCATTGTTGATTTAACTTATATTGCTAAGACCTTCAATGAGGATCAGCATCTTTTCTTTCATTTATTGACCATGTATATTTTTCCTTACTGAATAAAATGTTTTATGTTTTTCAAAAGGATGAGAGTAATTGTTACATAGCCCAAGAGAATGGCAGGAATCTAGTTACATGGATGAGGACACTGAGCCCTATGTAGGCAGAGCCCAGAGTTCAGTTCACTTGATAAACTGTTTAGGTCAGTGTTTTTCAACATATAGTCTACAAATCAACTATATCAGAATCATCTAGGAGGTACATTCAAAATGCAGGTTTCTGAGCCCCATACTGCTCTTCTAAACCAGAACTAAGGTATGTGAAGGAGAGTTGGAATTTCAATAATCTCCCTAGGTGATTCATGCACACTTAACATTTGGGATTCTCAGTGAAAGGGAGAACAGGGTACAGTGGCATGTGTCAGATCACTTGGAGACCTTTTATAAGCTACATATTCCTGTCTGACCCCTTTTTTACAGTTCTCCCAGGGATGTGATTCTGATTCTAGGCTGCTACTAATTCCCAGGTCTCTCTATTGGCTTTCAGCATTAAGAAAAAAACTCACATCCTAAAAGGCTATCTCCTTCTTATCTTTTAAGATCTTACTCTGAATTTATTCTTGCCCTTGAAGTCATTTAGCAATTAAGTGCTTACTATGGGTCAGGCACTATGCTTGGTACTGAGAGGACAGTGGTGAACAAGGCATACAAACTTTAAGATGGCAGCAGAACTGCTTTGTAATTCGCTGTGTCAGAAACTATTCAAAATTACAATAACAGTTTTTATTTGCTGAATAATTATGTGATGGACATTGTGCTTGGTGCTTTACACATATTATCTCTAATCCATAATAATTCTATCCTATAAAAGAAATGGTATCCTTACTTTACAGATGGGAAAACTGAGGCCTAAGTCCACTGAACTTAAAAGGGTTAGAGGTGGGGTTGGAGTCCAGTTCTGTTTGACTTTGGTTTGGGTTGTTTCCTCTATATTATGCTATCTTTCTAAGTCTTAAAAAAATCTTTCCATCATACAGATTTTCCATTCACATTTATTTAGTCTTTTTGGTAAGAGTTTGACCTAAAGGTCCAAAAGCTTCCTACTTAATTAGCATATATTGACTCCTTGGATTCAAATGATTCTGGTAAAATATCTACCAACCCAATAAATCTTCCCTCAAATAGGTTTTTTTCTTTTTTAAATACCTGAGGTACCACTCCCACTGCTCTCCGAAGACTTTCCAGGCTTACATCTTGTATGTTTTGACCCGCAAGGTAAATGTTACCCCTTTGCGGCTCATAGAAGCGAAACAAGAGCCTTACTATTGTGCTTTTCCTGAAATTGGAGACAAGGAAAGGTTATTTAGTTCCTACTGGCATTAGGAAACACCTGTTTTAAACCACAGTAAGCATTTTATTATGATAAAGAAAAAAAACATTACATTGGGAATCATAAATCAATGATGCAGAATTTTATAAATAACTAAATTACCCACCCTGAACCACTACCTCCTACAATGGCCACTTTCTTTCCTGCAGGGACTTCAAAAGATATTCCACTAAGGACTTTCTGCCCCTCAGTGTATTCAAAATGCACATTATCAAAGACCACCGTAGCTGTCTGTGGAGTGATCTGAAGGGGAGATGCCATCACTTTGTTCTAGCAGGAAAAGGAAAAAAAAAGCCACTTTATACACAGCTTAGAGTACAGCCATTCAGACAAATCCTAATTCACAGAGAGCAAAAGGAAAATAATGGGGAAGGAGGAGGTTTATAAGTGGAGTTAGACCACTGGCAAGCATGCTTTTTAAGATTTGGTTTTTTACTCCTCACTGCTAAGGTCAAAAATCCTGAATGCTTTCATTTTTGAGGAGTATTTTTGGGAAAGGAATAAGGATAGTGGGTAGGGGAGTAAGGAGGTTGAGGATGCAAGGAGAGGCAATCACACATTTTATATTATTATTAGCAAAAGTAAGTCAAGTGCAAGTACAAATGATTCAAGTTGACAAAAATTAGTCTCTAGGTATAATATTCTTAGCTAAAATTGTAAGGTTTCTAAACACAGAAGTAAAAGCTGTAACAACACCTTAAAACACATTATAGCCCTAATTCCTGCAGAAAAGGTTTGCTAACATGGTGGCGTAAAGAATATTCTCCTAGAATAATCCTATTAATGAGATGATGCTCACATTCTTTCAAAAAGGTATTAAATAGATTACTTACTTTAATTCGGGTGTCTACTTTAAGTAGAGTAAACAAGGTGTTCATATCTATGAGTGCTTGTCTAGTTTCTCTATATACAGTTCCCAGAAAGTTAAGAGGCAATGAAAGCTGAAAAAGCAGTCCATTCACCATTACTAGATCTCCAACAGTAAGGGTACCTTAATATGTAGTTGGCAGAAGGAAAAAAAAATTTTTAGATGTTATGAACTTTTTAGTTTAAGATAGAGAACTTTATAGTCTACTACTTTGGAATACAGTTCAAAATGTACATAATCAGCAACTCAGTCTGACTCATATTTCAAAGCATTGTAATCCATGATTTAGGAATATAGGGAACTTCATATATGCTACATGGAATGGGAAAAGCCCTCCCATACATTATACATAATATTTACAAAAAAATAGTTAAGTGAGGATAGAAATGGGAGGCTAAGAATCTCTCTTTTCTTCCTAAGACACTAGGAAGTTTCTTTGTAATATAAAATAGAAATTTTTAAAAAGTATGTATTAAAAAATTGGAACAAATGAATATCATGATTAGGAATACTAAATCATGCACTAAGGTCACAGTAAATGAATGAATCTGAGGGGGGCAGGTTATGGAAAAGAGGCACAGGCATTATTTACTTTTGGAATGTTTTGCAAATGAAAAACTAACAGAAGGATTAAAAGGTTGCTAGTAATTGTAAAAAAAAAATAGCTTGCATTTTAATCCTTTGGATTAAACACTAAATTAATTACATTGCTTTCCAGGTCTGTAAGAGAAATTAGAAGCTAAAAAAAAAGGTTACTCCTAGAAGAATCAATTTGTAGCCCTATAAAGTGTATGAACAGCAATCCCAATCAATGACAGAACCAGTGCTAAACCTGCAGCATTAAATGAATGGAAGTAAAAAAGAACATTATCCTACAATCAACAAAACACATTCTGATACAAAAAGGAAAATACTCCAAGGATGTTAAAGCATCACATTGAATATTTTTATAATTAAGCCTAATATGCACATTTCTTTCATTAATCTTTACTTATGGAGGTTTAGTAAAACATCTATAAATGTGAAAAACACAGATCCATTACCTGCCACAATTCCCTGACTGGCGAGCACCATTATAGCTGTTAAACCAACACTGAAAATAGCACTTTGACCAAAGTTCAGCATAGCAAGAGTAGAGGTACTTTTCAGTGAAGCAGTCTCATATGTCTTCAGAAAGCCATCATATCTTTGTGCTTCATAGTTTTCATTATTAAAATACTACAAAATATAGAAAAATAGTAATTACATTCAAGTATATTTGGAATATATTCTCTTAAGTGTATCCTTTTCATCAGACTGTATGGGTACAATTTTATAGTGCACACTCCTTTTAAAAAACTGACTTTCAGTACATTGGACTATGACATCCCTGTAGTTTTCCCCAATGGACTGTATTTGAAAAGTCCATAAAATTCATTCCACATTTACTGAATGCCTAGTTAACTTAAACTCAGATCTAAAAAGCCATCAATAGCACTTCCTTCACAAAGCCTTCCCTTAATTCCCCAAGACTCTGAATTGACAATTCTCATTGCCCCCAACACATTATGCCTTCTTTTATGGTCAACTGAGTATTTTAACTCTTCTAGTAGTTTAGCAAATTCTGGGTTGGCAGGGTTTAAGTATCAGTTGATTTTTTTACCAATATCCCTCATCACAGGGCTTAGCATGGTGTTTGCACACAAGAGGCATTCAGTAATATTTGTTAAATGGATAAATGAAAAAATAAGTGAAGAATTAATGAAAAGCACTATGCTAGGCACTCTGAGGGATAGAGAGTCAAGAATTTACATGCCAGTTTGCTTAGGTTAGTGTTCATTCTGAATCAAAATGCTAACCCTACCTACCCTTATCATTTATAAATTAATTCAGAAGGTAAAATTCTGATGGTGTCACACAAAAACTAAGGTGGAAACAGCAATTTCTAAAAAGAAAAACAATAAAGTACTATTATTCTACCACACCTAGTGATCCTATCTTAATCTGAAGCTCTAATTTACAGCACCTATTAAATTAAATGGCAGAACAAATCTTAGTGCAGTGTGAAAGGCAGAGGAAAGTATAATTAAGCATATTACCTTCACAGTTTCATAATTCAGCAGTGAGTCTATGGCAGCATTACCTGCATCATTATCTGCTTTGTTCATTTCTATTCTAAATCTAGTTCTGTAAGACAAAGATTTGCATAGGCATGAAATGTCTGCTATAAAAACATAACTAATTTCTGAACCTTGACTGGGCTCTGGGGAATCACCTTACCTCCACCGTGTTATAGCAACTGTGAATGCTGTGTATGCACCTAGCGTCCCAAGAGTTACCAATGCAAACTGGGCACCACATCTGTAATACTGGAGAGGGCAAAGGAAGAAATGAGAAACTCATTTTTCTTGCCAAATATTTTACAATATCCAATAGCAAATCTCAGTCAAAAGAGTTCAATAAAAATATATATTGGGGGAAGTTGTATAAATGAATAATTGAGTGAGAAATCAAATACCTTAGCAAAGCTACTCTAGGTAACAAGGGAAGAAAGCCAAACTGCACTTGCCACATTGATACTACTGTCAAATGCTGATTATAAAACAGTGCAATAAGCAGTAAGAGGAATAAAAAAGGTATATATACTTTTAACTAATAAAATATGAAACTGTCTAAAATGTTTTGAATGGTAAATACAAACCTAGTTAATCTGGGTATACCAGTCCAAAGCCATATACAAAATCTGCTAACAAAACAATCGCAAGTATTTATCAAATGACAGATCTATGTACAGAACTTAATAGCTCTTTATAATAACACTATATTTTGTATAATCCCTTGGAGCCTATTGCAAAATAATTAAACATAATCCCTTTGGCACTATGAAATTTTACTTTCAAACCATGGGCATGCAATATAACAATAGCTTCAAATACTAAATGGCTACTAAGGAGAATTAAGACAGGAGATTGTTAAGAAAACGTTTTACTTACCAAAATACCACTGACAAGAGTCACCTCAAACATGATGGGAATAAGATTAAATACTAAAGCACTCAAGACAAAACTGATACCCCTTGTCCCTCTGTCAATAGCCTTCGATAAAGCGCCTGTCTGTCTGCTCAGATGGAAAGCCAGATCCAGGTTGTGAAGATGGAGAAAGACATTTTTGGCTATCCTTCGGATTGAATTTTGTGCTACCTTGCCAAATACTGCATTTCGAACTTCATTAAAAAAGGCAGCTCCGGCTCTTGACAAACCATCTAATAATACATCCAAAAGAAAAAAATAGGATGTAAAACATTAGAATCACAGGGGTCTAAAAAATGTAACAGCTCAGAAAATGTCTGTATAACAAATGAATGTATCACAGAATATTTAAACTAAAAGACATCTAGAAAGCATCTAGCCTAGTAAGTACCAATCTTTCTACCACCATGGATCTTTCATTGCTATTTTCCTTCACAGGTTCCAGATGTTGAAAGATTTTTTTCTACCTAAAGATTTTTAATAAATAGCAGCCGATATGGCCTTATTGTGGATAAATGTACAGTATCTGTTGAGGTTTTCTGATCCAATCCAATTCCCCAAATAACAACCAATAAAATGGAGATCCTGAGGAATCAAGTACCTTTACTTTAGCATGCCCCATTCAAGTCTCCTGAGTCTCATAAACTGTCCTTTCTAATGCACAGAGATACAAAGGATCTTATTCTGTTCCTTACAAATTGTCGATCTGTGTCATGGCTATCGAATATAATTTAATAAAGCATTAATGTACATATATCGTTACTTAGCTATTTCCTATTTAACAGTTAACAACAAAAGCAAGAAAATAAATAGCCTTACCGAACAGGCATCCTATAAGGAACCTAACTATTAAAAGTGGTTGTTATGAACTTAATGTCTTATTTCATGTTACTGTTTTCTAGAAACTGGAAAATGAGACATTACAGAATCTTTGGAAAGCATATAATGCAAATAAAAAAGAAACACATATGAAAAAAAATCACATAAAACAATAAACATCCAAAATGCTAAGCACTGTTTGTGCTAAAAAGATCATCTGCTCAAATATGATGAAACCCTCTGGAAGAAAGTCAACACCTGTAGACAGATTAAGAATCACACATACAGCCAATCAGAACTGCTGTTGCCATGGTTGCAACTGTGTTTGGTGCATCACTCAGGTTCAGCATGTTTCCCGACATCTGGTTGAAGCTGTCTACAGCATATTTAAACATGAAGGGAACCACAATATTCATGGCCTAAAAACATAAAAGCAGTAATTACCCATCATATACAAAATATTTATTTATACAAGTACAAACACTTACCTTAAATTAGTATTTATGGGGATGTTTAGATATTAACCATTTACTAGTATTGAAGTGATTTTCCCAGTTTATAAAGACGAAATCTTTGGTTGGGAGAGCTGTCATGTCAGGATTCCAACCTCACACTGCCTGCTATGCTAATATTCATTTACAAGCTATGTGCATTAGTCAAATGCTCCTGCCTCCAAGAAATCATCCCTGATCATCCACTCAAAAATGCTCTCTTTGTTATCTGAAATCCTACAGAGCTCATAGCACTTCAGGCAAACTGCATTATATTGTAGTTATTTGTATGTATATTTTTCTTTCCTACTAGATCCTTGAAGGTCTGTATCATATTCCTTTTTTTTGTCCTACCCATGTTGAGTATGATGTTTTATGTAAAGCAGGTATCAATAAATATATGTACAATTATTTGTTCACCAAATTAATGGTAAAATTGAAGTTAGAGAGCAAAAAAATCTCAAAAGCAAATAAATTACAAGTATCTGTGGCTGATTTACCATTGGAAAGAAAAAAAAATGAGACAGATCTATTTGCCCCACAAAAAGATTCCTTTGCTCCAATACCCTAACCAAACAAAACCCAATGAATACCAAAATAAGCTTTCAGAAACCAGCCTGTTTCTATAAGAATATACCAAAAAATATGAAAATTAGGGGTATAATGCTTTCAAATATTCAAGGCAAAATATTCAATCACTCACATTTTACATTTTCTGTAAAGTTATAGTATCAAAAACACAAACTGTCATTTAGCAACAGGAAGCTGGCTAGACTGCCAAAGTTTTCTTTGAAGAAATTAAATTCTATACATTAATAATATGTGAAAATAATTCTATTAAGGCTTAACATAAACACCCAAGACTCCAGCTATTATTAATGTAATATTCCATTATTATGTCATTCATCTTTGTTAAACATAAAGAATTTATAGTCAACAGCCTAAGTTTAGCTACAACTGATAGGAGCTATGTAAATCTTACTAATAAAGATTTCAGAGTAAGGTGTACAAGTGTCTTAGCAACCAGGCAGGAGCTCTAATATTCAACAATATCATTAAAATACATAGCAGATGTTGGGATACTATAAAGAATGTAACCCTATGGGATAAATTGCCTAAAACTTTAAAATTTCTAACTTCCAAAATATAATCTAAGAGAATAGAAGGTTTCAAGTAGTATAAATTTCTCAATTCTGGTTCCCATATAATCATGTCAGGTTTCTCGTTCTGCTTGAAATGGTCTCCCCACCTGACTTACCTCTCTTCCCCTCCATTCTTCAAAACCCACTCTGAATCCCATTCCCATCATGGTTACTCCTCTGAAATCTGTAGCTCATTTGCACTTTCCATTTCCCAACAACTCTTTTTCATAGTTTATATCTCAGTATTTATCATTCACTCTGTCTGTAGGTACATGTGCATGTACCATCTCAACTTCAGTAGAAACCTTTTTTTGTGGCAAAACAAACATTTTGTAAACATCAGCTATGAGTCAGATACAGTGCTAAGTACCTTTCTCAAAGGTGAGAATTGAGTGAAAATAAAATTGGTATTATCCCTATAATTGATGAAACTCAGGTTCAATGAGGTTTAATGACTTGTCTGGTAAGCAGCAGAGCTGGGATTAACACCTAGGTCTGACTTGAAGTTCGGAATTTTTTCAAGGACCAAATTATTTTACTACTTTTTACGGCCTAAAATGGATGGTCTCAAATGTGTCATTTAATCCAGTTACAGTCATAAAGTATGGCATAGAAATCTAAATAAATTTGAACGGATTTAAAGTTTTCCACATAATAAAGCCACATCCCCTCACACTCCAATACACCTGAGTGGGAGAAAAAGTGACAGTTACAGCTAACACGTAATTCCCATAACTCACAGCCTATTACATCTTTACTATAGCTAGAATGAGTGGTAACTCAAACTAATATATCACCAAGGAAGTTGTACAATTTTACTTTCTTGAAAATGTTTTTGGATTTGGTCAAATTTGGGAGCATCATTTTAAGTGTGTAAAGGACGTGAATGTCATTTGCCCTACGTTTTTTTAAATTCATCTCTCCCTTTTATAATTGAAGTATAGTTCATACACAATCTTATATTGGCTTCAAATATACAACATAGTGGTTCAACAGTTACCCACACACCAAATCTCCACTCCAACCAGTTCAACCACCGTCAATATATGCCTGTTTTTATTGGCAGAAAAAGGGCAGTTTGCACAATGTTAAGAACACAGCATGACCTCCAATAAAAATGGTTGATTACTGTTGTTTTCCCATAGAAGTATTTTATGAAGAAATCAATAACACCAAAGAAATGGCAAGGATTGTATTATGTATAGCTGTTTTTATTAGTATATATGTGTAAGTTCTATTGGCCTTATGCTGTTTTGGGGATGGGGGTGGTAAATGTTGGTTTACCCTAGTATTCTGTCTCCAGCAGAACTAGACTTAAATCACCTCAGAAAATCTGAATTTTTTAAAACTTTTTATTTCAAAATAATTATAGACACACATGAAGTTGCCAAAGTAGTACAAAGAGACCCATAATCCTTCATCCAATATCTTATATAGTTGTAGTTCAATAATGAAACCAAAAAAAATGAACACTGGCACATTACTATTAACTTTACCATAGAACTAATTCAGTTTTCACGATTTTAAAATGTGTACTCTTGTGCGTGTGTATGGTCTGCATGTGTCATCTATATGGTTCTATACATCCTATGTTCAGATCCATGTAACCATCACCATAATCAAGATTTAGAACTATCATCCCCCCACCACAAAAGAATTCCCTTGTGTTACCTCTTTATATTCACTCCCATCACACTTTGTCCCACCCCAGTCCCTGGCCCTTGGCAACCTCTAATCTGTTCTTGATCTCTATAGTTAAGTCATTTTGAGAATATTATATACATGGAATCATATTGTATGTAACCTTTTAGGAATGGCTTCTCTACCGCCCCCAGTTAGCCATAATGTCTTTGAGGTTTATTTATCAGGGGTGATGTATGTATCGATAGCTCATCTCCTTTTACTGCTGAGTACTACTCCATGGATGTACCAGAATTGATTCAACCATTTACCCTTGAAGGATATTTTGGTTGTTCCTAGTTTTGTGCTATTACAAATAACGATGTTATGAACATTTTCATATGGGTGATCATAAGTTTTCATTTCTCTGGGATATATGTTCAAGGGTGAAATTGCTAAGTCATACAGTAAGTCTACCTTGAACTTTCTAAGAAACTGCTGTACTCTTTCAGGGTGGCTGTACAGTTTTACATTCCCACCAGTAAAGTATGAGCAATCCAGTTCTTCTGCATCCTCACCAACTTTTGGTATCATCATTACTTTTTAAAATTTTGAAACGATTTTAATTGGTGTATAGTGAAATCTCATTTGGTTTAATTTGTGTTTCCCTAATGGCAATTATTTTGAACATCTCATCATATTCTTATTTGCCATCTGTATATCCTCTTTGATGACATATCTGTTCATGTCTTTTGCATATTTTATAATTGGACTGTTCTTCTGCTCTGTTTTAAGGGTTCTTTATATATATATTCTAGATACAGGGCTTTGTTGGATATGTGATTTGTAAATATTTTCTCCCAGTCTATAGCCTGTCTTTCATTGTATTAAGGAGCCTGAACTCCTACCCCACCTAGCAGTCATGAGGCAGCTGCCCATCCCCACTGGAGCAGTGTTACAGGGGGCTTGCTAAGCAGAAGATATGAAAAAGATCCAGAGTCTTATAACATACTATCCAAAACATCCAGGTTTCAATAAAAAATCAATCATATCAAGAACTACTAAGATAGCAACTTGAGTAAGAAAATTCAATCAACAGACACAAATGTTAAAACTATCTGATAAGGATTTCAGAGTAGCCATAATAAAAGTTCTTCAAGGAACATTTATGAACATGCTTGAAATTACCAAAAAATATAATGTTTCAGCAAATAGAGGACATGAAGAAGAACCAAATGAAAACTTTGGAAAATAAAAATATAATAACTGAATTAAAAAAAAATGAATGGATGAGATCCATAGGAGGATGGAGAGGACAAAGGAAAGACTCAGTAAACTTGAAGACAGAATGATTGAATTTATTGACTGTGAATAACAGAGAGAAAACAGACTAAAAAAGTGGATCGGGGGACAAGACTCAAGGACATGGCACTACAACAAAAGATCTATAACTCCTCTTTAGAGTTCCAGAAGACCAGGATAAAAAGTATAAAGCTGGAAAAAGTATTCACAGAAATAATGGTTAAAAATTCCCCGAATTTGACTTCCGGCAAGATGGCGGTGTGAGCAGGGCGGCAGAAATCTCCTCCCAACACTATATTTATCAACGAAAACACAGAAAATACATCTATTCCTAAAAGAGAGATGAGAATACACAGGAAAGCGCACAGCGTGCAGCTACAACCGAGAGCACTTGGCACCCCAAGAGGCGGGTAAGATACGGAGCCGCGACCCGGCGGGACCCGAGCCCTCCCCCACCCCAGCGCACCGGCGGGAGGAGAGGATTCAGAGCCAGGAGGGAGTGGAAGTGCACCCCGCGAAGTAGCCAGCCCCGGTGATCTGCGTGGGGAGCGCTGACCCACATTGCACAGTGCAGCGGAGATTGGAGAGACAGAGGGGCAGGATCTGAGCGGGGAACGCGCCAGGGTGCTTGCAGCCGGCTCCCAGGAAGGAAAAAAAAAAAGTGCGTGCTTTCTTCAGCGGTCTTAAAGAGACAGGAGCCCAGCGGAGGAGCCGGATCGCCCCAGCACACTCAGCCCAGCAGGCTGGGAGTCCTGGGGAGTTTCAGATGCCTTAGCTGGCGACTGAGGAAGCGTAGCCATACTTAACACTTCTCACTGAGATCAACAGCCTCCTTTTCGTTCCCACCCCTGCCAGAGCGATAAAGGGCCCTGCGGAGCGGCGCAGTCACAGCTGTGGAATAGTGGGGCAATAGCACCACCTACAGCATTCCCACAGAATCTACGTCCGGTGGGCAATTTTTTTGTTGCTGTTTTGTTTTGTTTTTGTTTTTTCTTTTCTTTCTTTTTTTCTTTCTTTCTTTCTTTCTTCTTTTTTTCTTTTTTTTCTCTTTTTTTTTCCTTCTCTTTTTAAAGTCTAAAAGAGCCCAGCTGACATACGTGGCAACTATCAGTGACCAAATTATACAGCCATGAAAAGACAGAGGAATATGGTTCAGACCAAAATCAACCAGACAACCCCAGAGAGGGAGTCTGAAGGGATGGAAATGCACAGCCTCCCTGAAAAAGAATTTAGAATAAAAGTCATAACCATGCTGATGGACCTACAGAGAAATGTGCAAGAGCTGAGGGAGGAAGTGAGGGAACTGAGGAAAGACAATACAGAAATCAGACAAGTGATCGACGGGCTTAACAGCAGAATGGATGAGATGCGAGAGACTGTTAATGGAATAGAAAACAGAGAACAGGAGTACAGAGCAGCTGAGGCAGAGAGAGATAAAAGATTTCTAGGAATGAAAGAATATTAAGAGAACTGTCTGACCAATCCAAACGGAACAATATTCGCATTATAGGAGTACCAGAGGAAGAAGAGAGAGAAAAAGGGATAGAAAGTGTCTTTGAAGAAATAATTGCTGAAAACTTTCCCTCGCTGGGGAAGGAAGTAGTCTCGCAGTCCACCGAAGCTCATAGATCTCCCAACACAAGGGACCCAAGGAAGACAACACCAAGACACATAATAATTAAGATGGCAAAGATCAAAGATAAAGACAAGGTATTAAAGGCAGCTAGAGAGAGAAAAAAGATCACCTACAAAGGAAAACCCATCAGACTATCATCAGACTTCTCAACAGAAACCTTACAGGCCAGAAGAGAATGGCATGATATATTTAACGTTATGAAACAGAAGGGCCTCGAACCAAGAATATTGTATCCAGCACGATTATCATTTAAATATGATGGAGGGATTAAACAATTTCCAGACAAACAAAAGTTGAGAGAGTTTGCCTCTCATAAACCACCACTAAAGGATATCTTAAATGGACTGCTCTAGATGGAAGCACACCTAAGGCTAAAAAGATGTCACCAGAGAAAATAAAATCATAGCAAAGAAAGCAGACCATCCAAATACTAACTAAAGGCAAAGAATAAAACACCTATTATAGAAAGAATGGAGGAGGAGGAATAAGAAGGGAGAGAAAGAAAGAAACATCAGACTGTGTTTACAATAACTTAACAAGAAAGTTAAGTTAGATTGTTAGATAGTAAAGAAGCAACCCTTGAACCCTTGGTAACCACGAATCTAAAGCCAGCTATGGCAATAAGTACATATCTATCAATAATCACCCTAAACGTAAAGGGATTGAATGCACCAATCAAAAGACACAGAGTAACAGAATGGATAAAAAAGCAAGACCCATCTATATGCTGTCTACAAGAAACTCACATCAAATCAAAAGATATACACAGACTAAAAGTGAAGGGATAGAAAAAGATATTTCATGCAAACAACAAAGAGAAAAAAGGAGGTGTTGCAGTACTTGTATCAGACAAAACAGACTTCAAAACGAAGAAAGTAGCAAAAGATAAAGAAGGACATTACATAATGATAAAGGGGTCAGTCAACAAGAAGATATAACCATTATAAATATATATGCACCCAACACAGGAGCGCCAGCATATGTGAGACAAATACTAACAGAATTAAAGGAGGAAATAGACAGCAATGCATTCATCTTAGGAGACATCAACACACCACTCACTCCAGAGGACAGATCAACCAGACAGAAAATAAGTAAAGACACAGAGGCACTGAACAACACACTAGAACAGATGGACCTAACAGACATCTACAGAACTCTACACCCAAAAGCAACAGGATACACATTCTTCTCAAGTGCACATGGAACATTTTCCAGAATAGACCACATACTAGGCCACAAAAAGAACCTCAGTAATTTCAAAAATATTGAAATCCTACCAACCAACTTCTCAGATCACCAAGGTATAAAACTAGAAATAAATTTTAGAAAGAAATCAAAAAGGCTCACAAATGCATGGAGACTTAACAACACTCTCCTAATTAATCAATGGGTTAACGACCAAATCAAAACAGAAAACAAAGAATATATGGAGACTAATGACAACAACAACACAATGCCACAACTTCTGTGGGACGCAGCAAAGGCAGTTCTAAGAGGAAAGTATATTGCAATCCAGGCCTATTTAAAGAAGGAAGAACATTCCCAAATGAATAGTCTAAAGACACAATTACTGAAATTGGAAAAAGAAGAGCAAATGAGACCCAAAGTCACCAGGAGGGACATAATAAAGATTAGAGAAGAAATAAATAAAATTGAGAAGAATGAAACAATAGAAAAAATCAATAAAACCAAGAGCTGGTTCTTTGAAAAAATAAACAAAATAGATAAACCCCTAGCCAGACTCATTAAGAGAAAAAGAGAATCTACACACATAAACAATCAGAAATGAGAAAGGAAAAATCACGACGGACCCCACAGAAATACAAAGAATCATAAGAGAATATTATGAGAATCTATATGCTAACAAGCTGGAAAACATAGAAGAAATGGAGAACTTCTTAGAAAAATACAACCTTTCAAGACTGACCAAGCAAAAAACAGAAAAACTAAACAGACCAATCACCAGCGACGAAATCGAATTGGTAATCAAAAAACTACCCAAGAACAAAACCCCCGGGCCTGATGGATTCACCTCTGAATTCTACCAGACATATAGAGAAGAAATAACACCGATTCTCCTTAAAGTTTTCAAAAAATAGAAGAGGAGGGAATACTTCCAAACTCATTCTATGAAGCCAGCATCACTCTAATACCAAAACCGGGCAAAGACCTCATCAAAAAAGAAAATTACAGACCAATATACCTGATGAACGTAGATGCAAAAATACTCAACAAAATATTAGCAAACCGAATTCAAAAATACATCAAGAGGATCATACACCATGATCAAGTGGGATTCATCCCAGGGATGCAAGGATGGTACAACATTCGACAATCCATCAACATCATCCACCACATCAACAAAAAGAAGAACAAAAACTACATGATCATCTCCATAGATGCTGAAAAAGCATTTGACAAAATTCAGCATCCATTCCTGATTAAAACTCTCAACAAAATGGGTATAGACGGCAAGTACCTCAACATCATAAAGGCTATAATATGACAAACCTACAGCTAACATCATATTTAACGGTGAGACGCTGAAAGCTTTTCGTCTAAGATCGGGAACAAGACAGGGATGCCCACTCTCTCCACTGTTATTCAACATAGTACTGGAGGTCCTAGCCACAGCAATCAGATAAAACAAAGACATACAAGGCATCCAGATTGGTAAAGAAGAAGTCAAATTGTCACTATTTGCAGATGACATGATACTTTACATAAAAAACCCTAAAGACTCCACTCCAAAACTACTAGAACTAATATCTGAATTCAGCAAAGTTGCAGGATACAAAATTAACACAGAGAAATCTGTTGCTTTCCTATACACTAACGATAAACTAACAGAAAGAGAAATCAGAAAAACAATTCCATTCACAATTGCATCAAAAAGAATAAAATACCTAGGAATAAACCTAACGAAGGAAGAGAAAGACCTGTACCCTGAAAACTACAAGACATGCCTAAGAGAAATTAAAGAGGACACTAACAAATGGAAATGCATCCCATGCTCTTGGCTAGGAAGAATAAATATTGTCAAAATGGCTATACTACCTAAAGCAATCTACAGATTCAATGCAATTCCTATCAAACTACCAACAGCTTTCTTCAATGAACTGGAACAAATAACTCTAAAATTCATATGGAACCACAAAAGACCCCGAATAGCCAAAGCAATCCTGAGAAGGAGGAATAAAACAGGGGGAATTACACTCCCTAACTTCAAGCTCTATTACAAAGCCACAGTAATCAAGACAATTTGGTATTGGCATAAAAACAGACCCACAGACCAGTGGAACAGAATAGAAAATCCAAACATTAACCCAAACATATACAGTCAATTAATATTTGATAAAAGTACCTTGGATATACAATGGGGAGATGACAGCCTCTTCAGCAGCTGGTGTTGGAAAAACTGGACAGCTACATGTAAGAGAATGAAACTGGACTACTGTCTAGCCCCATACACAAAGGTAAACTCAAGGTGGATCAAAGACTTGAATTTAAGTCATGAAACCATAAAACTCTT
>JAVSCE010014108.1:0-28767 GCA_032199065.1 Smutsia gigantea | reverse complement strand
TTTTCCGTCTTATCCCTCCCTTCCCACCCATCTTCCCCAGTCCCTTTCTCTTTGGTAACTATTAGTCCATTCCTGGGTTCTGTGAGTCTGCTGCTGGTTTGTTCCTTCTGTTTTTTTCTTTGTTCTTCTACTCCACATAGGAGTGAAGTCATTTGATACTTGTCTTTTTCGGCTTGGCTTCTTTCACTGAGCATAATACCCTCTAGCTCCATCCATGGTGTTGCAATTGGTAGGATTTGTTTTCTTTTCATGGCTGAATAATATTCCATTGTGTATATGTACCACATCTTCTTATCCATTCATCTACTGATGGACACTGAGGTTGCTTCCGTTTCTTGGCTATTGTAAATAGTGCTGCGATAAGCATAGGGGTGCATGTGTCTTTTTCAAACTGGGCTGCTGTAGTCTTAGGGTGAATTCCTGGGAGTGGGATTCCTGGGTCAAACGTTATTTCTATTTTGAGTTTTTTGAGGAACCTCCATACTGCTTTCCACAATGGTTGCACTAATTTGCCGCCCCACCGGCAGTGTAGGAGGGGTCCCTTTTTTCCACATCCTCGCCAACATTTGTTGTTGTTTGTGTTTTGGATGTCGGCCATCCTCACTGGTGTGAGGTGATGTCTCATTGTGGTTTTAATCTGCATTTCTCTGATGATTAGCGATGTGGATGGAGCATCTTTTCATGTGCCTGTTGGCCATCTGAATTTCTTCTTTAGAGAAGTGTCTATTCATGTCCTCTGCCCATTTCTTAATTGGATTATTTGCTTTTTGTTTGTTAAGGTGCGTGAGTTCTTTACATATTTGGTGTCAACCCCTTCTCAGATACGTCATTTATGAATATATTCTCCCATACTGTAAGATCTCTTTTTGTTCTTCTGATGGTGTCCTTTGCTGTACAGAAGCTTTTCAGCTTGATATAGCCTAGTCCCACTTGCTCATTTTTGCTTTTGTTTCCCTTGCCCGGGGAGATATGTTCATGAAGAAGTCGCTCATATTTATGTCCAAGAGATTTTTGCCCATGTTTTTTTCTAAGCACTTTATGGTTTCATGACTTACATTCAGGTCTTTGATCCATTTTGAGTTTACTTTTGTGTATGGGGTCAGGCAATAATCCAGTTTCATTCTCTTAACGGGGAGCTGTCCAGTTTTGCCAACACCAGCTGTTGAAGAGGCTGTCATTTATTTCCCCGTTGTATGCCCATGGCTCCTTTATCGTATATGAATTGACCATATGTGTGTGGGTTAATACCTGTGCTCTCTAGTCTGTTCCACTGGTCTATGGGTCTGTTCTTGTGCCAGTACCAAATTGTCTCGATTACTGTGGCTTTCTAGTATTGCTTGAAGTTGGAGAGTGTAATCCCCCGAGCTTTGTTGTTCCTTTTCAGGGTTGCATTGGCTATTCGGGCTCTTTTGTGGCTCCATATGAATTTTAGAACTATCTGCTGTAGTTTGTTGAAGAATGCCATTGGTATTTTGATAGGGATTGCATTGAATCTGTAGATTGCTTTAGGCAGGGTGGACATTTTGACAGTATTATATTTCTTCCTATCCATGAGCACAGGATGTATTTCCATTTATTGTTGTCTTACTTAAGTTTTCGTGAGTGTCTTGTAGTTTTCAGGGTGTATGTTTTCCACTTCCTTCGTTAGGTCTATTCCTAGGTCTATTTTGTTGTTTTTGGGGCAATTGTAAATGGAATGGTTTTCCTGATTTCTCTTTCTACTAGTTCGTCATTAGTGTATAGGAAAGCAACAGATTTCTGTGTATTAATTTTGTGTCCTGCAACTTTGCTGAATTCAGATATTAGTTCTCGTGGTTTTGGGGTGGATTGTTTAGCGTGTTTTATGTACAGTATCATGTCATCTGCAAACAGTGACAATTTAACTTCCTTAACAGTCTGGATGCCTTTTATTTCTTTGTGTTATCTGATTGCCGTGGCTGGGACCACCAGTACTATGTTGGATAAAAGCAGGGAGAGTGGGCATCCCTGTCTTGCTCCCGATCTTAGATGAAAAGCTTTCAGCGTTTCGCTGTTAAGTATGATGTTGGCTGTGGGTTTGTCATATATGGCCTTTATTATGTTGAGGTCCCTGCCCTCTATACCCATTTTCTTGAGAGTTTTTATCATGAATGGGTGTTGAATTTTGTCAAATGCCTTCTCAGCATCTGTGGAGATGATCATGTGATTTTTGTCCTTCTTTTTATTGATATAGAGAGTGGATGATGCTGTCCTTCTCTTTATTGATGTAGATAGTGGATGATGATTTTCTGATGTTGCACCATCCTTGTGCATCCCTGGGAAGTATCCCACTTAATCATATGTATGATCCTCTTGATGTGTTTTTGTATTCGGTTAGCTAATATTTTGTTGAGTATTTTTGCATCTATGTTCATCAGCGATACTGGTCTGTCGTTTTCTTTTTTTGTGGTGTCTTTGCCTGGTTTTGGTATTGGAGTGATGCTGGCTCCATAGAATGAGTTTGGAAGTATTCCCTCCTCTTCTGTGTTTTGAAAAACTTTAAGGAGATTGGGTATTATGTTTTCTCTAAATGTCTGATAAAATTCAGCAGTGATTCCATGTGGTCCGGGAGTTTTGTTCTCGGGTAGTTTTTCGAGTATCAAATCAATTTCATTGCTGGTAAGTGTTGTGTTTAGATTTTCTGTTTCCTCCTGGGTCAGTCTTGGAAGGTTGTATTTTTCTAGAAAGTTGTCCCTTTCTTGTAGGCTATCCAGTTTGTTTGTGTCCAATTTTTCATAGTATTGTCTAATAATTCTTTGTATTTCTGTTGTGTCTGTCATGATTTTTCCTTTCTCATTTCTGATTCTGTTTACGTGTGTTGTAGATTCTGTTTTTCTCTTAATAATTCTGGCTAGGGGTTTTTCTATTTTGTTTATTTTCTTAAAGAACTGGCTCTTGGTTTCGTTGATTTTTTTTTTCTATTGTTTTATTCTTTTCAATTTTATTTATTTCTTCTCTGATCTTTATTATGTCCCTCCTTGTGCTCTGACTCTGGCCCTCATTTGTTCTTCTTTATCCAGTTTCAATAATTGTGACTTTAGACTCTTCGTTTGGGATTGTTTTTCCTTCTTTAATTAGGCCTGGAATGCTATGCACTTTCCTCTTAGAACTGCCTTCTCTGCGTCCCACAGAAGTTGGCGCATTATGCTGTTGTTTTCGTTTGTCTCCATATATTGCTTGATCTCTGGTTTAATTTGGTCATTGATCCATTGATTATTTAGGAGCATGTTGTTAAGCCTCCATGTGTTTGTGTGCCTTTCGGGTTTTCTCTGTACAATTTATTTCTAGTTTTATACCTTTGTGTTCTGAGAAGTTGGTTGGTAGAATTTCAGTCTCTCTGAATTTGCTGAGGCTCTTTTTGTGGCCTAGTATGTGGTCTGTTCTGTAAAATGTTCCATGTGCACTTGAGAAGAATGTGTATCCTGCTGCTTTTGGGGGTAGAGTTGTGTAGGTGTCTGTTCGGTCCATCTGTTCTAGTGTGTTGTTCAGTGCCTCTGTGTCCTCCTAAAACGAGTACATTGCATTCTATTTCCTCTTTTAGTTCTGTTAGTATTTGTTTCACGTATATGTAGGTGATCCTGTGTTGGGTGCATAGAGATTTATAATGGTATATCCTCTTGTTGGAATCACCCCTTTATCATCATGTAATGTCCTTCTTTGTATCTTGTGACTTTCTTTGTTTTGAAGTCTGTTTCGTCTGATACGAGTACTGCAACACCTGCTTTTTTCTCCCTACTGTTTGCATGGAATATCCCTTCACTTTTAGTCTGTGTGTGTCTTTTGGGTTTGAAGTGAGTCTCTTGTAGGTAGCGTATAGGTGGGTCTTGCTTTATATATATATACTGTTGAAGTTTATATTTAATTTAATTTATTTATTAATTTATTTTGGGTATCATTCATCTACAATGACATGTGCAATATTATGGTTATTAAACTACCCCCTTCATCATGTCCCCCCACCAACCCCATTACAGTCACTGTCCATCAGCGTAGTGAGATGCTGTAGAATCACTCCTTGTCTTCTCTGAGTTGCACAGCCCTCCCCATGCCCCCCCAACATTACATCTGCTAATCATAATGCCCCTTTTCCCCTCTCATCCCTCCCTTCCCACCCATCTTCCCCAGTCCCTTTCCCTTTGGTAACTATTAGTCCGTGCTTGGGTTCTGGGAGTCTGCTGCTGTTTTGTTCCTTCAGTTTTGTTCTTTGTTCTTCTACTCCACATAGGAGTGAAGTCATTTGATACTTGTCTTTTTCGGCTTGGCTTCTTTCACTGAGCATAATACCCTCTAGCTCCATCCATGGTGTTGCAATTGGTAGGATTTGTTTTCTTCTTATGGCTGAATAATACTCCATTGTGTATATGTACCACATCTTCTTATCCATTCATCTGCTGATGGACACTGAGGTTGCTTCCGTTTCTTGGCTATTGTAAATAGTGCTGCGATAAGCATAGGGGTGCATATGTCTTTTTCAAACTGGGCTGCTGTAGTCTTAGGGTAAATTCCTGGGAGTGGGATTCCTGGGTCAAACGTTATTTCTATTTTGAGTTTTTTGAGGAACCTCCATACTGCTTTCCACAATGGTTGCACTAATTTGCCGCCCCACCGGCAGTGTAGGAGGGTTCCCTTTTTTCCACATCCTCGCCAACATTTGTTGTTGTTTGTGTTTTGGATGTCGGCCATCCTCACTGGTGTGAGGTGATGTCTCATTGTGGTTTCAATCTGCATTTCTCTGATGATTAGCGATGTGGAGCATCTTTTCATGTGCCTGTTGGCCATCTGAATTTCTTCTTTAGAGAAGTGTCTATTCATGTCCTCTGCCCATTTCTTAATTGGATTATTTGCTTTTTGTTTGTTAAGGTGCGTGAGTTCTTTATATATTTTGGGCGTCAACCCCTTCTCAGGTCATTTATGAATATATTCTCCCATACTGTAAGATCTCTTTTTGTTCTTCTGATGGTGTCCTTTGCTGTACAGAAGCTTTTCAGCTTTATATAGTCCCACTTGTTCATCTTTGCTTTTGTTTCCCTTGCCCGGGGAGATACGTTCATGAAGGCGTCGCTCATGTTTATGTCCAAGAGATTTTTGCCTATGTTTTTCTGTAAGAGTTTTATGGTTTCATGACTTACATTCAGGTCTTTGATCCACCTTGAGTTTATCTTTGTGTATGGGGCTAGACAGTAGTCCAGTTTCATTCTCTTACATGTAGCTGTCCAGTTTCTCCAACACCAGCTGCTGAAGAGGCTGTCATCTCCCCATTGTATATCCAAGGCTCCTTTATCAAATATTAATTGACTGTATATGTTTGGGTTAATGTTTGGATTTTCTCTTCTGTTCCACTGGTCTGTGGGTCTGTTTTTGTGCCAATACCAAATTGTCTTGATTACTGTGGCTTTGTAGTAGAGCTTGAAGTCAGGGAGCGTAATTCCCCCTGTTTTATTCCTCCTTCTCAGGATTGCTTTGGCTATTCGGGGTCTTTTGTGGTTCCATATGAATTTGAGAATTACTTGTTGCAGTTCATTGAAGAAAGCTGTTGGTAGTTTGATAGGGATTACGTTGAATCTGTAGATTGCTGCTCTAGGTAGTATAGCCATTTTGACAATATTTATTCTTCCTAGCCAAGAGCATGGGATGCATTTCCATTTGTTAGTGTCCTCTTTAATTTCTCTTAGGAGTGTCTTGTAGTTTTCAGACTACAGGTCTTTTCACTTCCTTCGTTAGGTTTATTCCTAGGTATTTTATTCTTTTTGATGCAATTGTAAATAGAATTGTTTTCCTGATTTCTGTTTCTACTAGTTTGTCATTAGTGTATAGGAAAGCAACAGATTTCTATGTATTAATTTTCTGTCCCTGCAACTTTGCTGAATTCAGATATTAGTTCTCGTGGTTTTGGGGTGGATTGTTTAGCGTGTTTTATGTACAGTATCATGTCATCTGCAAACAGTGACAATTTAACTTCCTTAACAATCTGGATGCCTTTTATTTCTTTGTGTTATCTGATTGCCGTGGCTGGGACCACCAGTACTATGTTGAATAACAGTGGAGAGAGTGGGCATCCCTGTCTTGCTCCCGATCTTAGATGAAAAGCTTTCAGCGTCTCGCTGTTAAGTATGATGTTAGCTGTGGGTTTGTCATATATGGCCTTTATGATGTTGAGGTACTTGCCGTCTATACCCATTTTGTTGAGAGTTTTAATCAGGAATGGATGCTGAATTTTGTCAAATGCTTTTTCAGCATCTATGGAGATGATCATGTGGTTTTTGTTCTTCTTTTTGTTGATGTGGTGGATGATGTTGATGGATTTTCGAGTGTTGTACCATCCTTGCATCCCTGGGATGAATCCCACTTGATCATGGTGTATGATCCTCTTGATGTATTTTTGAATCCGGTTTGCTAATATTTTGTTGAGTATTTTTGCATCTACGTTCATCAGGGATATTGGTCTGTAATTTTCTTCTTTGGTGAGGTCTTTGCCAGGTTTTGGTATTAGAGTGATGCTGGCTTCATTGAATGAGTTTGGAAGTATTCCCTCCTCTTCTATTTTTTGAAAAACTTTAAGGAGAATGGGTGTTATTTCTTCTCTATATATGTCTGGTAGAATTCAGAGGTGAATCCATCTGGTCCAGGGGTTTTGTTCTTGGGTAGTTTTTTGATTACCAGTTCACTTTCATTGCTGGTGATTGGTCTGTTTAGTTTTTCTGTTTCTTGCTTGGTCAGTCTTGGAAGGTTGTATTTTTCTAAGAAGTTGTCCATTTCTTCCATGTTTTCCAGCTTGTTAGCTATAGAGTCTCATAATACTCTCTTACAATTCTTTGTATTTCTGTAGGGTCCGTCGTGATTTTCCTTTCTCATTTCTGGTTCTGTTTATGTGTGTAGATTCTCTTTTTGTCTTAATAAGTCTGGCTAGGGGTTTATCTACTTTGTTTATTTTTTCAAAGAACCAGCTCTTGGTTTTATTGATTTTTTTTTTTCTATTGTTTTACGCTTCTCAATTTTATTTATTTCTTCTCTGATCTTTATTATGTCCCTCCTTCTGGTGGCTTTGGGCCTCATTTGTTCTTCTTTTTCCAATTTCAGTAATTGTGTCTTTAGACTATTCATTTGGAAGTGTTCTTCCTTCTATAAATAGGCCTGGATTGCAATATGCTTTCCTCTTAGAACTGCCTTTGCTGCGTCCCACAGAAGTTGTGGCTTTGTGTTGTTGTTGTCATTAGTCTCCCTATAATCTTTGATTTCTGTTTTGATCTGGTCGTTAACCCATTGATTAATTAGGAGAATGTTGTTAAGTCTCCGTGTATTTGTGAGTCTTTTTCATTTCTTCCTAAAATTTATTTCTAGTTTTATACCTTTGTGATCTGAGAAGTTGGTTGGTAGGATTTCAATATTTTTGAATTTACTGAGGTTCTTTTTGTGGCCTAGTATGCGGTCTATTCTGGAAAATGTTCCATGTGCACTTGAGAAGAAAGTGTATCCTGCTGCTTTTGGGTGCAGAGTTCTGTAGATGTCTGTTAGGTCCATCTGTTCTAGTGTGTTGTTCAGTGCCTCTGTGTCTTTACTTATTCTCTGTCTGGTTGATCTGTCCTTTGGAGTGAGTGGTGTGTTGAAGTCTCCTAAAATGAATGCATTGCTGGTGTTTCCTCCTGTAATTCTGTTAGTATTTGTTTCACATATGCTGGCACTCCTGTGTTGGGTGCATGTATATTTATAATGGTTATATCTTCTTGTTGGACTGACCCCTTTATCTTTATGTAATGTCCTTCTTTATTATCTCTTGCTACTTTCTTCGTTTTGAAGTCTATTTTGTCTGATACAAGTACTGCAACACCTGCTTTTTGCTCCTTGCTGTTTGCATGAAATATCTTTTTCCATCCCTTCACTTTTTAGTCTGTGTATGTCTTTGGGTGTAAAGTGAGTCTCTTGAAGACAGCGTAAAGATGGGTCTTGTTTTTTTTGTAATCCATTGAGTGACTCTATGTCTTTTGACTGGTGCATTGAGTCCATTTACATGTAGGGTGATTATGGATAGGTGTGTACTTACTGGCGTTGCATGCTTCAGCTTCGTGGTTACCAAAGGTTCAAGGTTAATTTCCCTACTACCTAAAAGTCTAACAACTCACTTAATATGCTATTACAAACACAATCTAAGGGTTCTTTTTTTGTTTGTTTGTTTGCTTCCTCCTTTTTCTTTCTACTCCATTCTTTATATATTAGGTATCATATTCTGTACTGTTTGTCTATCCCTTGATTGACTTTGGGGATAGTTAATTTAATTTTGCATTTGCTTGGTAATTAGCTGTTCTATTTTCTTTACTGTGGTTTTATTACCTCTGGTGACAGCTATTAAACCGTAGGAACACTTCCATCTTTAGCAGTCCCTCCAAAATACACTGTAGAGATGGTTTGTGGGAGGCAAATTCTCTCAGCTTTTGCTTATCTGGGAATTGTTTAATCCCTCCTTCAAATTTAAATGATAATCTTTCTGGATAAAGTAATCTTCGTTCAAGGCCCTTCTGCTTCATTGCATTAAATACATCATGCCACCACTCCCTTCTGGCCTGTAAGGTTTCTGCTGAGAAGTCTGATGAGATAGCCTGATGGGTTTTCCTTTGTGTGTGATCTTATTTCTCTCTCTGGCTGCTTTTAATAGTCTGTCCTTATCCTTGATCTTTGCCATTTTAATTACTATATATATGTCTTGCTGTTGTCTTCCTTGGGTCCCTTGTGTTGGGAGATCTGCGCACGTCCATGGCCTGAGAGACTATCTCCTTCCCCAGATTGGGGAAGTTTTCAGCAATCACCTCCTCAAAGACACTTTCTATCCCTTTTTCTCTCTCTTCTTCTTCTGGTACCCCTATAATGCGAATATTGCTCCGTTTGGATTGGTCACACGGTTCTCTCAATATTCTTTCATTCTTAGAGATCCTTTTTCTCTCAGTGCCTCAGCGTCTTTGTATTCCTCTTCTCTAGTTCCTATTTCATTTATTGTCTCCTCCACCGTATCCAATCTGCTTTTAATACCGCCCATTGTGTTCTTCAATGATTGGATCTCCGACCGGAATTCATTCCGGAGTTCTTGAATATCTTTCCGTACCTCCATGAGCGTGTTAATGATTTTTATTTTGAACTCCCTTTCAGGGAGAGTCATAAGGTCCATATCCTTTAAATGTTTCTCAGGAGTTGTATTCATAATTTTGCTCTGGACCAGGTTCCCTTGGCGTTTCATATTTGTGTATGGCGCCCTCTAGTGCCCAGAAGCTCTACTCTCTGGAGCTGCTCAGCCCCTGAAGCAATGCGGGGATTGTAGGGGAGTGGTATTGGTGCCTCCGGGGAGGAAAGGGCTGTTTCCTGGTTCCTGGCTGCTATGCCTGTCTCCACTGCCTGAACCGGTGGGCTGAGCACACAGGTATAAGCCTCTGTGCTTTGCGTTTTTAGTTGCCGTAGACAGATCTTCCCTCTGGCTGGCCTAACACCAGGGAAGGATTTCCCGGTTTGCAAGCCCGGTGGGGCTGGCCAGAAGAAAGGCGCACTGGCCTGCCTGTCACAGAAGGGGTTCTTGGAGCTGTGTAGGCAGCCAGGGAGCTGGAGCACCTGAAGATCGCGAAAGCTCCCAACCTGCTGGGCAGAGTGCACCCGGACAATTTTGTCTGCCTGCCCTTTCTCCTGAGCAGTAAGCTCTGTGCAATCAGTCCTTGCCCCTTTAGCAGCCCTCTTGCTAAGGGCTTCTTTGTTAGGAAGTCTCTCAGACTGCCCGCCTTTCTTTTGTCCCCGAGCAGCTGGGTATGGATCCCTGCTTTCACAAGCAGCTGGATTCTTAGTCTCTCCAGGAATTCTGCCTGTCTTAGCTTTCCAACCCCCTAATTACAAGAGTATCATGCAAGCACCATGAAATGTAGGTTTGTGCTCCCAGAGCAGATCTCCAGAGTTAGGTATTCAGCAGTCCCACATCTCCACTCCCTCCCTGCTCCGTTCCTGTTCCTCCTGCCGGTGAGCTGGGGTGGGGGAAGGGCTTGGATCCCGCAGGACCACAGCTTTAGTACGTTACCCTTTTCCGTGAGGGCTGCTGTTGTCTCCAGGTGTATGCAGTTTGTTGCCATCCTCTTTCCCGTTGCTCTTTCAAGAGTAGTTGTAGTAGCTTTATTTTCATATTGTAGGAGGTTTTAGGAGGAAGCCTCTGTCTCACCTCTCACGCCGCCTTCTTTAATCCAATGGGGTCTTGCTTTTTGATGCATTCTATTACTCTGTGTCTTTTGACTGGTGCATCCAGGCCATTTACATTTAGGGTGAATGTGATAGACATGTACTCATTTGCCATTGCAGGCTTCGGACTCGTGGTTACCAAAGGTTCTAGGGTAGCTTCTTTACTGTCTAACCATCTCACTTAACTCACTTATTACGCTATTGTAAACACAGCCCAGTGATTCTCTATTTCTCTCTCTTCTTTTTCTTCTTCCTCCCCTCTTTTTATTCTGTACTCTTCTGTGTTTCCCTTGAGTGATTTTGTGGGTGGCTGATTTTATTTTGCACGTAATTAGTATTTGGTTGTTTTACTTCCTTTGCTGTGGGTTTATTTCCTCTGGTGACATATATTTAGCCTTAGGAGCACTTCCATCTAGAGCAGTCCCTTTAAAATACACTGTAGAGATGGTTTGTGGGAGGTAAATTGGCCTCAGCTTTTGCTTATCTGGGAATTGTTGAATCCCTCCTTCCAGTTTAAATGGTAATCTTGCTGGATACAGTATTTGTGGTTCGAGGCCCTTCGGTTTCATTGCATTGAATGTATCTTGCCACTCCCTTCTGGCCTGTAAGGTTTCTGCTGAGAAGTCTGATGATAGCCTGATGGGTTTTCCTTTGTATGCGATCTTTTCTCTCTCTCTAGCTGCTTTTAAAAGTCCGTCTCTATCCCTGATCTTTGCCATTCTAAGTATTATATGTCTTGATGTTGTCTTCCTTGGGTCCCTTGTGTTGGGAGATCTGTGCACCTCCATGGCTTTGAGGGACTATCTCCTTCCCCAGATTGGGGAAGTTTTCAGCAGTTACCTCCTCGGTAACACTTTGTATCCCTTTTTCTCCCTTCTTCTTCTTCTGGTCCCCCTGTAGTGCGGATATTGTTCGGTTTGGATTGGTCACACGGTTCTCTCAATATTCTTTCATTCTTAGAGATCCTTTTTTCGCTCTGTGCCTCAGCCTCTTTGTAGTCATTCCTCTTCTCTAATTTCTGTCCCATTTACCTTCTCTTCTACCACGTCTAATCTGCTTTTAAATCCCTCCATTGTATGTTTCATTTCAGATTACGGGATTTCTTAATGATTGAATCTCCATCTTAAATTCGTCCCTGAGTTCTTCAGTATTTTTATGTACCTCCATGAGCACGTTTATGATTTTTATTTTAAACTCTCTTTCAGGAAGATGGGTGAGTTCGGTTCCATTTGGTCCTTTTTTCTGGGGTTTGTGATATGTTGGTCGGAACCAGGTCCCTCTGATGTTTCATAATTCTGTGTGGTGCCTTCTAGTGCCCAGAGAAGCTCTAGTCTCTGGGGCTGCTCAGCCCCTAGAGTGAGGTTGGGGGTCGTAGGGGAGCGGCGCTGGTGCCTTGGGGCAGGAAAGAGCTGTTTCCTGATTCCCGGCTGCAGTGCCTGCCCCCAGTATCAGAGCCAGCGGGCCCAGCACACAGGTGTAAGCCTCTGTGCTTGGCGTCTCTAGCTATTGTAGGTGAGGCCTCCGGCTGCCCTGATGCCAGCGCAAGTGACTCCCGGTTTGCGAGCAGGTGCCAGCAGGCCAGAAGGAAGTTACAGCAGGCTGCGTGTCACAGTTTGTGTGTGTGTGTGTGTGTGTGTGTGTGGTGGGGGGGGGGCGGGGGCGCCACCCGCCCAGAGCTGAGTAGGCAGCCAGGGAGATGGGGCGCCTGAAGCTCCCCAAAGTTCCCAACCCGCTGGGCAGAGTGCACCCAGACAACCTTGTCCACCTATCCCTTCTCCCCTCGCTGCTAGGAAGACCTTTCAGACCGCCTGCCTTTCCTTTATCCCAGAGCAGCCTGATGTGGGTCCCCGTCCTCCACAAATGGCCAGAGTCTCAGTCTTTCAAGCACTACGCCCGTCCCAGCTCCCAAACCCCCAGCAACCTCCAGAGCACCGCACAACGTAGGTCTGTGGTCCAAAGCAGACCTCCAGGGCTGGGTGTTCAGCAGTTCTAGGCTCCCACCCACTCCCCGCTCCGTTTCTCTTCCTGCCTCCAGTGAGTTGTGGTTGGGGAAGGGCTAGGGTCCCGCCGGATCAAGGCTTTCGTACGTTAGCCGGTTTCGTGAGGGTCTGCTCTGTTCGTGAGGTCTGCATGCAGTCTGGTGCAGCCTTCTTTCCTGTTGCTGTTTAAGGGATAGTTGTATTAATGATATTTTCACACTACACGTGGTTTTGGGGAGGAATTCTCTGTCTCACCTCTCATGCCGCTGAATTTTGAATCTCACCTCTGAATTTTACCAGACATACTAGAGAAGACATAATACCCATTCTCCTTAAAGTTTCCCAGAAGAGAGAAGAGGAGGGAATGCTTCCAAACTCATTCTTTGAAGCCAGCGTCACTCTAATACCAAAAGCAGGCAAAGACCCCACCAGAAAAGAAAATTACAGACCAGTATCCCTGATGACCATAGATGCAAAAATACTCAACAAAATATTAGCAAACCGAATTCAAAAATACATCAAGAGGATCATACACCATGATCAAGTGGGATTCATCTCAGGGATGCAAGGATGGTACAACATTCGAAAATCCATCAACATCAACAAAAAGAAGGACAGAGAGACCGCACGATCATCTCCATAGGTGCTGAAAAAGCATTCGACAAAATTCGACATCCATTCATGATAAAAACTCTCAACAAAACGGGTACAGAGGGCAAGTACCTCCACATAATAAAGGCCATATATGACAGACCCACAGCCAACATCATACTTCACAGCGAGAAGCTGAAAGGTTTTCACCTAAGATCGGGAACAAGACAGGGATGCCCACTCTCCCCACTGTTATTCAGCATAGTACTGGAGGTCCTAGCCACGGCAATCAGACCAAACAACGAAATACAAGGCATCCAGATTGGTAAAGAAGAAGTTAAGCTGTCACTGTTTGCAGATGGGTGACATGATATTGTACGTAATAAACCCTAAAGACTCCACTCCAAAACTACTAGAACTCATATCTGAATTCAGCAAAGTTGCAGGATACAAAACTAATATACACAGAAATCTGTTGCTTCCCTATCTGTACAGTAACGATGAACTACCAGAAAGAGAAATCAGGAAAACGAGTCCATTCAAAATTGCATGAAAAGGAATAAAATACCTAGGAATGAACCTAACCAAAGAAGTGAAAGACCTATACCCTGAAAACTGCCAGACACTCTTAAGGGAAATTAAAGAGGACACTGACAAATGGAAACTCACCCCATGCTCTTGGCTAGGAAGAAGTAATATTGTCAAAATGGCCATCCTGCCTAAAGCAGTCGACAGCTTCAAGGCAATCCCTATCCAGATACCAACAGCGTTCTTCAACGAACGGGAACCAAGAGTTCTAAAATTCATATGGAAGCACTAAAGACCCCGAATAGCCAAAGCAATCCCGAGAAGGAAGAATAAAGCCGGGGGGATCTCGCTTCCCAACTTCAAGCTCTACTACAAAGCCACAGTAATCAAGACAATTTGGTACTGGCACAAGAACAGACTCACAGACCAGTGGAACAGAATAGAAAGTCCAGATATTAACCCAAACATATATGGTCAATTCATACCCGATAAAGGAGCCGTGGATATACAATGGGGAAATGACAGCCTCTTCAAACAGCTGGTGTTGGCAAAACTGGCCAAGTCCACGTAAGAGAATGAAACTGGACCATTGTCTGAGCCCATACACAAAAGTAAATTCAACATGGACCAAAGGCCTGGATGTAAGCCATGAAACCATAAAGCTCTCAGAAAAAAAAATAGGCAAAAAATCTCCTGGACATAAACGTGAGCAAGTTCTTCATGAACATATCTCCGCGGGCAAGGGAAACAAAAGCAAAAATGAACAAGTGGGACTACATCAAGCTGAAAAGCTTCTGTACAGCAGAGGACACCATCAGCAGAACAAAAAGGCATCCTACAGTATGGGAGAATATATTCATAAATGACATATCCGATAAAGGGTTGACATCCAAAATATATAAAGGGCTCACGCACCTCAACAAACAAAAAACCAACAGCCCAATTAAAAAATGGGCAGAGGATCTGAACAGACACTTCTCGAAAGAAGAAATTCAGATGGCCAACAGGCACATGAAGAGATGATGCACATCGCTGATCATCAGAGAAATGCAAATGAAAACCACAAGGAGATATCGCCTCACACCAGTGAGGATGGCCACCATCCAAAAGACAAACGACAACAAATGTTGGCGAGGATGTGGAGAAAGGGGGACCCTCCTTCCGACATTGCTGGTGGGAACGTCAATTAGTTCAGCCATTGTGGAAAGCAGTATGGAGGTTCCTCAGAAAACTCAGAATAGAAATACCATTTCACCCAGGAATTCCACTGGCAGGAACTGTACCCTAAGAATGCAGCAGCCCAGTTTGAAAAAGACACATGCACCCCTGTGTTCATCACAGCACTATTTACAATAGCCAAGAAATGGAAGCAACCTAAGTGTCGATCAGTATAGATGAATGGCTAAAGAAGAGGTGGTACATATACACAATGGAATATTATCCAGCCATGAGAAGAAAACAAATCCTACCATTTGCAACAGCATGGATGGAGCTAGAGGGTATTATGCTTAGTGAAATAAGCCAGGCGGAGAAAAGCAAGTATCAACTGATTCCACTCATCTGTGGAGTACAAGAACGAAGAAAAAAACTGAAAGGGACAAAACAGCAGCGGACTCACAGAACCCAAGAATGGACTAAAAACGGGCATTACGAGTAGAGGGGGGCCACGGGGAGGGCTGTACAACAGAGAGAAGACAAGTGGTGATTCTAGAGCATCTTACTACGCTGATGGACAGTGACTGTAATGGGGTATGTGGGGGGACTTGATGATGGGGGGAGTCTAGTAGACATAACGTTGCTCGGGTAATTGTAGATGAATGACACCCAAATAAATAAATAAATAAATAAATAAATAAAAAGAATCTTTCTTCTTAAGCTTCCTGGGTTTTTTTCAAAATGCGATTTTGGCTTTACGGTGGGATCTCCCTGTCTTTAGTATGCTGCTTATAGGTGGGCCCTTTAGCAGCTTGAGCCCCCGGCGGGCGTCCCGCTCGTCCCTGCGGAGCTGCTGCTTGCTCGCTCTCGTCGTTGATCCGCCGGGCTTCCCTGGCCTCCTCCCTCAGGCAGCGCGCCGTGATGACTCGACGGCGTCATCCTTCCACAGCGCCTGCGCGGCAGCCCCGCCGGCCCCCTCTGCTCACACGCAGGCGCGCGCGCACACCTTCCCGCTCTGGCTGCGCCGAGGCCGCGTTGGCCGTTGGCCGCCGAGCCCCTGCCGCCCGGGCCCGCCTCCGGGGCGAGCCCGGGGAACCTCCGGGCCGGGGATGCAGCGGGCCGGGACGAGCGAGGCCGGTGCGGGTGAGGGCGCGGGCTCGGCGGCGGGCGCGCGAGGGAAGGCCTCCCCGCCCGGCCTCGGTCAGACGCCCACGCCTCCTTCCCCAGGAAGCGGCGGCTCGCTCCGCCGCCGCCGCCGCCGCCGTGCCGTGCCGAGGTTCCCTGAAGGCCTGCCCCCGCCGGCGACAGGAGAGCCACCGGGTCGTCCGTGCAGCGAGAGGCCGCTCGCCGGCGTGCTCCGCCCCTCGCCGCCGCCGCCGCCGCCTGACACCGCTCTGGGGCGCCCCCGGCCCTGCCCGCGCCCGCCGCTCTGATGGAGCCCCTGGACTGGTAAGTTTTTAAGTGCTGCTGGCTAATTCTAAAATTACAGTTTTACAAGGAAATATATTGACATATCGCATCGTGTTAGTTTTAGGCGTACCGCATAATGATTTGATCTGTGTATTACACGTTGTGAAATGATTACAACAGTAAGAAGTTTAGTTTACATCCATCACTATATATAGTTAGGAGTCTTCTTGCGATGAGAGCTTGTAATATCTACTCTCTCACATTTAAGTATACAGTACAGCATTGTTAACTATATTCACCATGCTATATATCACATCCCAGGGCTTATGTGTCTGGTAACTGGAAGTTTGTAACTTCTGACTTTCACCCATTGTGCCTATCCCCTACCCCTCACCCCCGCCTTCTCTTGTATTCACCAGTCTGTTCTCAATATGTGTGAATTCTTTCTTTTTTGTTTTGTTTTCTTTTGTTTTAGATGCCAAATGTAAGTGATACGATACAGTATTTGACTTATTTCACTTAGGGTACATCCATGTTGTTACAAATGGCAAAATTTCCAATTTTTTTTTTTTTGGTAACTGAGTAATTTCCCATTGTGTATATGTTTATATGTGTGTGTGTGTGTGTGTGTGTGTGTGTGTGTGTGTGTATATATATGTGTGTATATATATGTATATATGTATATATATATATATATACACAACATTTTCTTTATCCATTCATCCATCAGTAGACACTTAGCTTAGATTGTTTCTGTTATCTGGCTATTGTAAACAATGCTGCAGCGAACACAGCATATATTTTAAGATTGTGATTTCACGTCCTTTGGATAAATACTCAGAAGTGGAATTCCTGGATCATGCAATTTTTTATTTTTATTATTTTATAATTTATTTTGGTATCATTAATCTACAAGTGATTGTGCAATATTATGGTTATTAAACTACCACCTTCATCAGGTTCCCCCCCACCAACCCCAGTAGATTCACTGTCCATCAGCATAGTGAGATGCTATAGAATCACTACATGTCTTCTCTGAGTTGTACAGCCCTCCCCATGCCCCCCCCCCCCAGCATTACGTCTGCTAATCGTAATGCCCCTTTTTCCGTCTTATCCCTCCCTTCCCACCCATCTTCCCCAGTCCCTTTCTCTTTGGTAACTATTAGTCCATTCCTGGGTTCTGTGAGTCTGCTGCTGGTTTGTTCCTTCTGTTTTTTTCTTTGTTCTTCTACTCCACATAGGAGTGAAGTCATTTGATACTTGTCTTTTTCGGCTTGGCTTCTTTCACTGAGCATAATACCCTCTAGCTCCATCCATGTTGTTGCAATTGGTAGGATTTGTTTTCTTTTCATGGCTGAATAATATTCCATTGTGTATATGTACCACATCTTCTTATCCATTCATCTACTGATGGACACTGAGGTTGCTTCCGTTTCTTGGCTATTGTAAATAGTGCTGCGATAAGCATAGGGGTGCATATGTCTTTTTCAAACTGGGCTGCTGTAGTCTTGGGGTAAATTCCTGGGAGTGGGATTCCTGGGTCAAACGTTATTTCTATTTTGAGTTTTTTGAGGAACCTCCATACTGCTTTCCACAATGGTTGCACTAATTTGCCGCCCCACCGGCAGTGTAGGAGGGTTCCCTTTTTTCCACATCCTCGCCAACATTTGTTGTTGTTTGTGTTTTGGATGTCGGCCATCCTCACTGGTGTGAGGTGATGTCTCATTGTGGTTTCAATCTGCATTTCTCTGATGATTAGCGATGTGGAGCATCTTTTCATGTGCCTGTTGGCCATCTGAATTTCTTCTTTAGAGAAGTGTCTATTCATGTCCTCTGCCCATTTCTTAATTGGATTATTTGCTTTTTGTTTGTTAAGGTGCGTGAGTTCTTTACATATTTGGTGTCAACCCCTTCTCAGATACGTCATTTATGAATATATTCTCCCATACTGTAAGATCTCTTTTTGTTCTTCTGATGGTGTCCTTTGCTGTACAGAAGCTTTTCAGCTTGATATAGCCTAGTCCCACTTGCTCATTTTTGCTTTTGTTTCCCTTGCCCGGGGAGATATGTTCATGAAGAAGTCGCTCATATTTATGTCCAAGAGATTTTTGCCCATGTTTTTTTCTAAGCACTTTATGGTTTCATGACTTACATTCAGGTCTTTGATCCATTTTGAGTTTACTTTTGTGTATGGGGTCAGGCAATAATCCAGTTTCATTCTCTTAACGGGGAGCTGTCCAGTTTTGCCAACACCAGCTGTTGAAGAGGCTGTCATTTATTTCCCCGTTGTATGCCCATGGCTCCTTTATCGTATATGAATTGACCATATGTGTGTGGGTTAATACCTGTGCTCTCTAGTCTGTTCCACTGGTCTATGGGTCTGTTCTTGTGCCAGTACCAAATTGTCTCGATTACTGTGGCTTTCTAGTATTGCTTGAAGTTGGAGAGTGTAATCCCCCGAGCTTTGTTGTTCCTTTTCAGGGTTGCATTGGCTATTCGGGCTCTTTTGTGGCTCCATATGAATTTTAGAACTATCTGCTGTAGTTTGTTGAAGAATGCCATTGGTATTTTGATAGGGATTGCATTGAATCTGTAGATTGCTTTAGGCAGGATGGACATTTTGACAGTATTATATTTCTTCCTATCCATGAGCACAGGATGTATTTCCATTTATTGTTGTCTTACTTAAGTTTTCGTGAGTGTCTTGTAGTTTTCAGGGTGTATGTTTTCCACTTCCTTCGTTAGGTCTATTCCTAGGTCTATTTTGTTGTTTTTGGGGCAATTGTAAATGGAATGGTTTTCCTGATTTCTCTTTCTACTAGTTCGTCATTAGTGTATAGGAAAGCAACAGATTTCTGTGTATTAATTTTGTGTCCTGCAACTTTGCTGAATTCAGATATTAGTTCTCGTGGTTTTGGGGTGGATTGTTTAGCGTGTTTTATGTACAGTATCATGTCATCTGCAAACAGTGACAATTTAACTTCCTTAACAGTCTGGATGCCTTTTATTTCTTTGTGTTATCTGATTGCCGTGGCTGGGACCACCAGTACTATGTTGAATAAAAGCAGGGAGAGTGGGCATCCCTGTCTTGCTCCCGATCTTAGATGAAAAGCTTTCAGCGTTTCGCTGTTAAGTATGATGTTGGCTGTGGGTTTGTCATATATGGCCTTTATTATGTTGAGGTCCCTGCCCTCTATACCCATTTTCTTGAGAGTTTTTATCATGAATGGGTGTTGAATTTTGTCAAATGCCTTCTCAGCATCTGTGGAGATGATCATGTGATTTTTGTCCTTCTTTTTATTGATATAGAGAGTGGATGATGCTGTCCTTCTCTTTATTGATGTAGATAGTGGATGATGATTTTCTGATGTTGCACCATCCTTGTGCATCCCTGGGAAGTATCCCACTTAATCATATGTATGATCCTCTTGATGTGTTTTTGTATTCGGTTAGCTAATATTTTGTTGAGTATTTTTGCATCTATGTTCATCAGCGATACTGGTCTGTCGTTTTCTTTTTTTGTGGTGTCTTTGCCTGGTTTTGGTATTGGAGTGATGCTGGCTCCATAGAATGAGTTTGGAAGTATTCCCTCCTCTTCTGTGTTTTGAAAAACTTTAAGGAGATTGGGTATTATGTTTTCTCTAAATGTCTGATAAAATTCAGCAGTGATTCCATGTGGTCCGGGAGTTTTGTTCTCGGGTAGTTTTTCGAGTATCAAATCAATTTCATTGCTGGTAAGTGTTGTGTTTAGATTTTCTGTTTCCTCCTGGGTCAGTCTTGGAAGGTTGTATTTTTCTAGAAAGTTGTCCCTTTCTTGTAGGCTATCCAGTTTGTTTGTGTCCAATTTTTCATAGTATTGTCTAATAATTCTTTGTATTTCTGTTGTGTCTGTCATGATTTTTCCTTTCTCATTTCTGATTCTGTTTACGTGTGTTGTAGATTCTGTTTTTCTCTTAATAATTCTGGCTAGGGGTTTTTCTATTTTGTTTATTTTCTTAAAGAACTGGCTCTTGGTTTCGTTGATTTTTTTTTTCTATTGTTTTATTCTTTTCAATTTTATTTATTTCTTCTCTGATCTTTATTATGTCCCTCCTTGTGCTCTGACTCTGGCCCTCATTTGTTCTTCTTTATCCAGTTTCAATAATTGTGACTTTAGACTCTTCGTTTGGGATTGTTTTTCCTTCTTTAATTAGGCCTGGAATGCTATGCACTTTCCTCTTAGAACTGCCTTCTCTGCGTCCCACAGAAGTTGGCGCATTATGCTGTTGTTTTCGTTTGTCTCCATATATTGCTTGATCTCTGGTTTAATTTGGTCATTGATCCATTGATTATTTAGGAGCATGTTGTTAAGCCTCCATGTGTTTGTGTGCCTTTCGGGTTTTCTCTGTACAATTTATTTCTAGTTTTATACCTTTGTGTTCTGAGAAGTTGGTTGGTAGAATTTCAGTCTCTCTGAATTTGCTGAGGCTCTTTTTGTGGCCTAGTATGTGGTCTGTTCTGTAAAATGTTCCATGTGCACTTGAGAAGAATGTGTATCCTGCTGCTTTTGGGGGTAGAGTTGTGTAGGTGTCTGTTCGGTCCATCTGTTCTAGTGTGTTGTTCAGTGCCTCTGTGTCCTCCTAAAACGAGTACATTGCATTCTATTTCCTCTTTTAGTTCTGTTAGTATTTGTTTCACGTGTATGTAGGTGATCCTGTGTTGGGTGCATAGAGATTTATAATGGTATATCCTCTTGTTGGAATCACCCCTTTATCATCATGTAATGTCCTTCTTTGTATCTTGTGACTTTCTTTGTTTTGAAGTCTGTTTCGTCTGATACGAGTACTGCAACACCTGCTTTTTTCTCCCTACTGTTTGCATGGAATATCCCTTCACTTTTAGTCTGTGTGTGTCTTTTGGGTTTGAAGTGAGTCTCTTGTAGGTAGCGTATAGGTGGGTCTTGCTTTATATATATATACTGTTGAAGTTTATATTTAATTTAATTTATTTATTAATTTATTTTGGGTATCATTCATCTACAATTACATGTGCAATATTATGGTTATTAAACTACCCCCTTCATCATGTCCCCCCACCAACCCCATTACAGTCACTGTCCATCAGCGTAGTGAGATGCTGTAGAATCACTCCTTGTCTTCTCTGAGTTGCACAGCCCTCCCCATGCCCCCCCAACATTACATCTGCTAATCATAATGCCCCTTTTCCCCTCTCATCCCTCCCTTCCCACCCATCTTCCCCAGTCCCTTTCCCTTTGGTAACTATTAGTCCGTGCTTGGGTTCTGGGAGTCTGCTGCTGTTTTGTTCCTTCAGTTTTGTTCTTTGTTCTTCTACTCCACATCGGAGTGAAGTCATTTGATACTTGTCTTTTTCGGCTTGGCTTCTTTCACTGAGCATAATACCCTCTAGCTCCATCCATGGTGTTGCAATTGGTAGGATTTGTTTTCTTCTTATGGCTGAATAATACTCCATTGTGTATATGTACCACATCTTCTTATCCATTCATCTGCTGATGGACACTGAGGTTGCTTCCGTTTCTTGGCTATTGTAAATAGTGCTGCGATAAGCATAGGGGTGCATATGTCTTTTTCAAACTGGGCTGCTGTAGTCTTAGGGTAAATTCCTGGGAGTGGGATTCCTGGGTCAAACGTTATTTCTATTTTGAGTTTTTTGAGGAACCTCCATACTGCTTTCCACAATGGTTGCACTAATTTGCCGCCCCACCGGCAGTGTAGGAGGGTTCCCTTTTTTCCACATCCTCGCCAACATTTGTTGTTGTTTGTGTTTTGGATGTCGGCCATCCTCACTGGTGTGAGGTGATGTCTCATTGTGGTTTCAATCTGCATTTCTCTGATGATTAGCGATGTGGAGCATCTTTTCATGTGCCTGTTGGCCATCTGAATTTCTTCTTTAGAGAAGTGTCTATTCATGTCCTCTGCCCATTTCTTAATTGGATTATTTGCTTTTTGTTTGTTAAGGTGCGTGAGTTCTTTATATATTTTGGGCGTCAACCCCTTCTCAGGTCATTTATGAATATATTCTCCCATACTGTAAGATCTCTTTTTGTTCTTCTGATGGTGTCCTTTGCTGTACAGAAGCTTTTCAGCTTCATATAGTCCCACTTGTTCATCTTTGCTTTTGTTTCCCTTGCCCGGGGAGATACGTTCATGAAGGCGTCGCTCATGTTTATGTCCAAGAGATTTTTGCCTATGTTTTTCTGTAAGAGTTTTATGGTTTCATGACTTACATTCAGGTCTTTGATCCACCTTGAGTTTATCTTTGTGTATGGGGCTAGACAGTAGTCCAGTTTCATTCTCTTACATGTAGCTGTCCAGTTTCTCCAACACCAGCTGCTGAAGAGGCTGTCATCTCCCCATTGTATATCCAAGGCTCCTTTATCAAATATTAATTGACTGTATATGTTTGGGTTAATGTTTGGATTTTCTCTTCTGTTCCACTGGTCTGTGGGTCTGTTTTTGTGCCAATACCAAATTGTCTTGATTACTGTGGCTTTGTAGTAGAGCTTGAAGTCAGGGAGCGTAATTCCCCCTGTTTTATTCCTCCTTCTCAGGATTGCTTTGGCTATTCGGGGTCTTTTGTGGTTCCATATGAATTTGAGAATTACTTGTTGCAGTTCATTGAAGAAAGCTGTTGGTAGTTTGATAGGGATTACGTTGAATCTGTAGATTGCTGCTCTAGGTAGTATAGCCATTTTGACAATATTTATTCTTCCTAGCCAAGAGCATGGGATGCATTTCCATTTGTTAGTGTCCTCTTTAATTTCTCTTAGGAGTGTCTTGTAGTTTTCAGACTACAGGTCTTTTCACTTCCTTCGTTAGGTTTATTCCTAGGTATTTTATTCTTTTTGATGCAATTGTAAATAGAATTGTTTTCCTGATTTCTGTTTCTACTAGTTTGTCATTAGTGTATAGGAAAGCAACAGATTTCTATGTATTAATTTTCTGTCCCTGCAACTTTGCTGAATTCAGATATTAGTTCTCGTGGTTTTGGGGTGGATTGTTTAGCGTGTTTTATGTACAGTATCATGTCATCTGCAAACAGTGACAATTTAACTTCCTTAACAATCTGGATGCCTTTTATTTCTTTGTGTTATCTGATTGCCGTGGCTGGGACCACCAGTACTATGTTGAATAACAGTGGAGAGAGTGGGCATCCCTGTCTTGCTCCCGATCTTAGATGAAAAGCTTTCAGCGTCTCGCTGTTAAGTATGATGTTAGCTGTGGGTTTGTCATATATGGCCTTTGTGATGTTGAGGTACTTGCCGTCTATACCCATTTTGTTGAGAGTTTTAATCAGGAATGGATGCTGAATTTTGTCAAATGCTTTTTCAGCATCTATGGAGATGATCATGTGGTTTTTGTTCTTCTTTTTGTTGATGTGGTGGATGATGTTGATGGATTTTCGAGTGTTGTACCATCCTTGCATCCCTGGGATGAATCCCACTTGATCATGGTGTATGATCCTCTTGATGTATTTTTGAATCCGGTTTGCTAATATTTTGTTGAGTATTTTTGCATCTACGTTCATCAGGGATATTGGTCTGTAATTTTCTTCTTTGGTGAGGTCTTTGCCAGGTTTTGGTATTAGAGTGATGCTGGCTTCATTGAATGAGTTTGGAAGTATTCCCTCCTCTTCTATTTTTTGAAAAACTTTAAGGAGAATGGGTGTTATTTCTTCTCTATATATGTCTGGTAGAATTCAGAGGTGAATCCATCTGGTCCAGGGGTTTTGTTCTTGGGTAGTTTTTTGATTACCAGTTCACTTTCATTGCTGGTGATTGGTCTGTTTAGTTTTTCTGTTTCTTGCTTGGTCAGTCTTGGAAGGTTGTATTTTTCTAAGAAGTTGTCCATTTCTTCCATGTTTTCCAGCTTGTTAGCTATAGAGTCTCATAATACTCTCTTATAATTCTTTGTATTTCTGTAGGGTCCGTCGTGATTTTCCTTTCTCATTTCTGGTTCTGTTTATGTGTGTAGATTCTCTTTTTGTCTTAATAAGTCTGGCTAGGGGTTTATCTACTTTGTTTATTTTTTCAAAGAACCAGCTCTTGGTTTTATTGATTTTTTTTTTTCTATTGTTTTACGCTTCTCAATTTTATTTATTTCTTCTCTGATCTTTATTATGTCCCTCCTTCTGGTGGCTTTGGGCCTCATTTGTTCTTCTTTTTCCAATTTCAGTAATTGTGTCTTTAGACTATTCATTTGGAAGTGTTCTTCCTTCTATAAATAGGCCTGGATTGCAATATGCTTTCCTCTTAGAACTGCCTTTGCTGCGTCCCACAGAAGTTGTGGCTTTGTGTTGTTGTTGTCATTAGTCTCCCTATAATCTTTGATTTCTGTTTTGATCTGGTCGTTAACCCATTGATTAATTAGGAGAATGTTGTTAAGTCTCCGTGTATTTGTGAGTCTTTTTCATTTCTTTCTAAAATTTATTTCTAGTTTTATACCTTTGTGATCTGAGAAGTTGGTTGGTAGGATTTCAATATTTTTGAATTTACTGAGGTTCTTTTTGTGGCCTAGTATGCGGTCTATTCTGGAAAATGTTCCATGTGCACTTGAGAAGAAAGTGTATCCTGCTGCTTTTGGGTGCAGAGTTCTGTAGATGTCTGTTAGGTCCATCTGTTCTAGTGTGTTGTTCAGTGCCTCTGTGTCTTTACTTATTCTCTGTCTGGTTGATCTGTCCTTTGGAGTGAGTGGTGTGTTGAAGTCTCCTAAAATGAATGCATTGCTGGTGTTTCCTCCTGTAATTCTGTTAGTATTTGTTTCACATATGCTGGCGCTCCTGTGTTGGGTGCATGTATATTTATAATGGTTATATCTTCTTGTTGGACTGACCCCTTTATCTTTATGTAATGTCCTTCTTTATTATCTCTTGCTACTTTCTTCGTTTTGAAGTCTATTTTGTCTGATACAAGTACTGCAACACCTGCTTTTTGCTCCTTGCTGTTTGCATGAAATATCTTTTTCCATCCCTTCACTTTTTAGTCTGTGTATGTCTTTGGGTGTAAAGTGAGTCTCTTGAAGACAGCGTAAAGATGGGTCTTGTTTTTTTTGTAATCCATTGAGTGACTCTATGTCTTTTGACTGGTGCATTGAGTCCATTTACATGTAGGGTGATTATGGATAGGTGTGTACTTACTGGCGTTGCATGCTTCAGCTTCGTGGTTACCAAAGGTTCAAGGTTAATTTCCCTACTACCTAAAAGTCTAACAACTCACTTAATATGCTATTACAAACACAATCTAAGGGTTCTTTTTTTGTTTGTTTGTTTGCTTCCTCCTTTTTCTTTCTACTCCATTCTTTATATATTAGGTATCATATTCTGTACTGTTTGTCTATCCCTTGATTGACTTTGGGGATAGTTAATTTAATTTTGCATTTGCTTGGTAATTAGCTGTTCTATTTTCTTTACTGTGGTTTTATTACCTCTGGTGACAGCTATTAAACCGTAGGAACACTTCCATCTTTAGCAGTCCCTCCAAAATACACTGTAGAGATGGTTTGTGGGAGGCAAATTCTCTCAGCTTTTGCTTATCTGGGAATTGTTTAATCCCTCCTTCAAATTTAAATGATAATCTTTCTGGATAAAGTAATCTTCGTTCAAGGCCCTTCTGCTTCATTGCATTAAATACATCATGCCACCACTCCCTTCTGGCCTGTAAGGTTTCTGCTGAGAAGTCTGATGAGATAGCCTGATGGGTTTTCCTTTGTGTGTGATCTTATTTCTCTCTCTGGCTGCTTTTAATAGTCTGTCCTTATCCTTGATCTTTGCCATTTTAATTACTATATATATGTCTTGCTGTTGTCTTCCTTGGGTCCCTTGTGTTGGGAGATCTGCGCACGTCCATGGCCTGAGAGACTATCTCCTTCCCCAGATTGGGGAAGTTTTCAGCAATCACCTCCTCAAAGACACTTTCTATCCCTTTTTCTCTCTCTTCTTCTTCTGGTACCCCTATAATGCGAATATTGCTCCGTTTGGATTGGTCACACGGTTCTCTCAATATTCTTTCATTCTTAGAGATCCTTTTTCTCTCAGTGCCTCAGCGTCTTTGTATTCCTCTTCTCTAGTTCCTATTTCATTTATTGTCTCCTCCACCGTATCCAATCTGCTTTTAATACCGCCCATTGTGTTCTTCAATGATTGGATCTCCGACCGGAATTCATTCCGGAGTTCTTGAATATCTTTCCGTACCTCCATGAGCGTGTTAATGATTTTTATTTTGAACTCCCTTTCAGGGAGAGTCATAAGGTCCATATCCTTTAAATGTTTCTCAGGAGTTGTATTCATAATTTTGCTCTGGACCAGGTTCCCTTGGCGTTTCATATTTGTGTATGGCGCCCTCTAGTGCCCAGAAGCTCTACTCTCTGGAGCTGCTCAGCCCCTGAAGCAATGCGGGGATTGTAGGGGAGTGGTATTGGTGCCTCCGGGGAGGAAAGGGCTGTTTCCTGGTTCCTGGCTGCTATGCCTGTCTCCACTGCCTGAACCGGTGGGCTGAGCACACAGGTATAAGCCTCTGTGCTTTGCGTTTTTAGTTGCCGTAGACAGATCTTCCCTCTGGCTGGCCTAACACCAGGGAAGGATTTCCCGGTTTGCAAGCCCGGTGGGGCTGGCCAGAAGAAAGGCGCACTGGCCTGCCTGTCACAGAAGGGGTTCTTGGAGCTGTGTAGGCAGCCAGGGAGCTGGAGCACCTGAAGATCGCGAAAGCTCCCAACCTGCTGGGCAGAGTGCACCCGGACAATTTTGTCTGCCTGCCCTTTCTCCTGAGCAGTAAGCTCTGTGCAATCAGTCCTTGCCCCTTTAGCAGCCCTCTTGCTAAGGGCTTCTTTGTTAGGAAGTCTCTCACATTGCCCGCCTTTCTTTTGTCCCCGAGCAGCTGGGTATGGATCCCTGCTTTCACAAGCAGCTGGAATCTTAGTCTCTCCAGGAATTCTGCCTGTCTTAGCTTTCCAACCCCCTAATTACAAGAGTATCATGCAAGCACCATGAAAATGTAATTTAGGTTTGTGCTCCCAGAGCAGATCTCCAGAGTTAGGTATTCAGCAGTCCCACATCTCCACTCCCTCCCTGCTCCGTTCCTGTTCCTCCTGCCGGTGAGCTGGGGTGGGGGAAGGGCTTGGATCCCGCAGGACCACAGCTTTAGTACGTTACCCTTTTCCGTGAGGGCTGCTGTTGTCTCCAGGTGTATGCAGTTTGTTGCCATCCTCTTTCCCGTTGCTCTTTCAAGAGTAGTTGTAGTAGCTTTATTTTCATATTGTAGGAGGTTTTAGGAGGAAGCCTCTGTCTCACCTCTCACGCCGCCTTCTTTAATCCAATGGGGTCTTGCTTTTTGATGCATTCTATTACTCTGTGTCTTTTGACTGGTGCATCCAGGCCATTTACATTTAGGGTGAATGTGATAGACATGTACTCATTTGCCATTGCAGGCTTCGGACTCGTGGTTACCAAAGGTTCTAGGGTAGCTTCTTTACTGTCTAACCATCTCACTTAACTCACTTATTACGCTATTGTAAACACAGCCCAGTGATTCTCTATTTCTCTCTCTTCTTTTTCTTCTTCCTCCCCTCTTTTTATTCTGTACTCTTCTGTGTTTCCCTTGAGTGATTTTGTGGGTGGCTGATTTTATTTTGCACGTAATTAGTATTTGGTTGTTTTACTTCCTTTGCTGTGGGTTTATTTCCTCTGGTGACATATATTTAGCCTTAGGAGCACTTCCATCTAGAGCAGTCCCTTTAAAATACACTGTAGAGATGGTTTGTGGGAGGTAAATTGGCCTCAGCTTTTGCTTATCTGGGAATTGTTGAATCCCTCCTTCCAGTTTAAATGGTAATCTTGCTGGATACAGTATTTGTGGTTCGAGGCCCTTCGGTTTCATTGCATTGAATGTATCTTGCCACTCCCTTCTGGCCTGTAAGGTTTCTGCTGAGAAGTCTGATGATAGCCTGATGGGTTTTCCTTTGTATGCGATCTTTTCTCTCTCTCTAGCTGCTTTTAAAAGTCCGTCTCTATCCCTGATCTTTGCCATTCTAAGTATTATATGTCTTGATGTTGTCTTCCTTGGGTCCCTTGTGTTGGGAGATCTGTGCACCTCCATGGCTTTGAGGGACTATCTCCTTCCCCAGATTGGGGAAGTTTTCAGCAGTTACCTCCTCGGTAACACTTTGTATCCCTTTTTCTCCCTTCTTCTTCTTCTGGTCCCCCTGTAGTGCGGATATTGTTCGGTTTGGATTGGTCACACGGTTCTCTCAATATTCTTTCATTCTTAGAGATCCTTTTTTCGCTCTGTGCCTCAGCCTCTTTGTAGTCATTCCTCTTCTCTAATTTCTGTCCCATTTACCTTCTCTTCTACCACGTCTAATCTGCTTTTAAATCCCTCCATTGTATGTTTCATTTCAGATTACGGGATTTCTTAATGATTGAATCTCCATCTTAAATTCGTCCCTGAGTTCTTCAGTATTTTTATGTACCTCCATGAGCATGTTTATGATTTTTATTTTAAACTCTCTTTCAGGAAGATGGGTGAGTTCGGTTCCATTTGGTCCTTTTTTCTGGGGTTTGTGATATGTTGGTCGGAACCAGGTCCCTCTGATGTTTCATAATTCTGTGTGGTGCCTTCTAGTGCCCAGAGAAGCTCTAGTCTCTGGGGCTGCTCAGCCCCTAGAGTGAGGTTGGGGGTCGTAGGGGAGCGGCGCTGGTGCCTTGGGGCAGGGAAGAGCTGTTTCCTGATTCCCGGCTGCAGTGCCTGCCCCCAGTATCAGAGCCAGCGGGCCCAGCACACAGGTGTAAGCCTCTGTGCTTGGCGTCTCTAGCTATTGTAGGTGAGGCCTCCGGCTGCCCTGATGCCAGCGCAAGTGACTCCCGGTTTGCGAGCAGGTGC
>JAVSCE010014107.1:0-25094 GCA_032199065.1 Smutsia gigantea | reverse complement strand
TCATCGTGAGAGTGTTTTTTTTTTGTCCCAGGTATTTTAATTATAGCGTTTTCTAATATTCTTCCAGGGAAGTAAGTTTTCTTTCGATCTTAGGATGGCTCTGAATATTCCTAAATTTCTACAGTGGTTCCCCCAGGAACTTATTAAAAAGAACGGGCAATTAGGTCTCACCAAAATGGTGTTAAATCGCCATCTGAAGTGATTTAATAAATAACTAAACTTAACAAAAAAAAATTTAACAAAAAATAATGTAAATAAATAAATAGTACTAAGTATTGTTATGATTCAATGTTCATAAATACTCCTGGTTAATAAGAGTGGTTAACTACACACACCCAGAAGCGGATCCTTGTTTCTTAACCCTCTTCGGAACCTAGAGGACAGCCGGCGGGAGCGCACGCGGGGGAGCCGTACTTCCGCACTGCAACTACCAGAAGGCACGGCGGCCCGAGGCTGCTTCCGGTCGTGCGTCCCTGTCTCTGGCTCGGTGTGCCAGGGCTCGGGGACGCCGCAGGGTGGTTTCGGCGCTGCGGCGACTCGCCGGGACCGGCAGCCTGCCGCCGGGCGCAGTTTGCCGGCTCCCTCTCCGGTCCCGCTGCGTGTGGGGCCCACCATGAGGCGCCTGGGCTCGGTGCAGCGGAAGATGCCGTGCGTGTTTGCGACGGAGGTGAAAGAGGAACCCGCCACCAAGAGGAAGCACCAGGTGCCGAGGGCTGCCGGGCTGCGGGGCTGCGGGGCTGCGGGGCTGCGCGTCGCTGCTGGCGAGGGCGTCTGGCGCGCTGCAGCCGCCCAGCAGGCAGGCAGCTCTTCTTAGGCTTCTCTGTGGAGGTCTGGGGTCCGGGGCTCTTACTCCTTGAGCTTCAGGTTCTTGAACTTTCTTAGTTATAAGGGAAGAACTCTGGGAGAGGATTTTTCTGCAGACAATTTAGACGTGCCTGCGCGTGGAAATGGAAAATCCACATCTCATTAAGCCTTTCTTCTGAGGTCACCGCCTTTTGGGGAAAACTCCCTTAAGAATGAACATAGTCGCCGCAATCCAAGCATGACACATTTCAAGCACGTGGTGACAGAGTGGAGATTTTTAGAAGACTTGCTCTCTCTGTCACAACTTGGGAACCGATGGCAGTGTTGACGGCCTAAGTAGGTTCCCAAACACAAGACCTCCCGTACTGTTACTGTGATCACCTCTTTGATTCCCACTTTGGTGACGCTTTCTCAGTGTTTAATGTTCTCTCCACCGTGTTTTCCACACAGAGGGCCCTTGGTGAATGATGAGTGCCGTGTGTCAGGGTCCTTCTTTAGTTTACCTCAAAAGTCCTTGAGAGCAGAGCCCCCAGTGGTCAGCTGGGCGCTTCCAGCTCATCGCCCAGGATCAGCATGTGCAGGCGGCAGGCCCCCACTCCGCTTGCAGCCTTCCCCCTGGCTTCCTGCCTTCCCCACTCAAAGACCTGTAAGGCCAACACTGCCCTGTTATCTCTATGCCCAGTTTTCTAGGCCCTGACGCATGGTAGGCACTGGATAAATAAAGAATTGTTGAATTAAAGAATAAACACTGGAGTTATTTCATGCCAGTTTTCCATTAATCTTGATGCTTTTTACCTTAAACATCTGTTTTTTACTGCCACCACTGTTAGAGTTCTTGGTATTTTATTCCCTGCTTATTGCATTACCTATTTCTTGCCTCCCAGAATGATCATTAGGTTCTTTCTTACTGAAAGGTCACAGTTCCTACTAGTGTCTGTAACAGTACTTGTGAAGCCTTCCTATTTTAAGCTCTAACAAACTTAAATCCACGTGAAACAGTGTTGTCTTGAATAGTGGTTCACTCTAGCTGTGATTCCCAACTTTGTATGTTGGGAGTGGGGACAGTTCGTAAAATTACCCTCCACCAAGAAAAATAAGCCACTTCTCTTGCCACTCTACAATTAAGAATAGCCTATTGGTAGCATAGAATCCAAATCCTTAACTGTAGTTGAAGGCATCCTATTCATTAGGCCCATTCTACTCTTAAAGGGCCTCCTGGGTCCACCACTGGGCACCTGGGCTCCGTGGAAGGTGGCGGATGTGTCTGAGGTGCCTACTTAAAGTGAAGTCTCTCTTCTAGCAGTTTGTTTCGTCCTGTAAACATACTACGCACAATACTGTCTTTGTAATTTTGTTCAGGCTATGCCGTCTGCCTGGATCAATGCCTGAATTTTTAATTTTTCAAATCATACTTTCTCTACAAAGTCTTTGATCATTTTATTTATCCCAGTGATTTCCATTACCCAGACATTTTAGGGGACCACTTAATTAACATTCTTTATTAGTTTTTATACACACGTAACTTGTTTTTCCAGTCCCAGCTTAAAAGTCTTTAATGGCAGTAAAGGAGAACTTTGTGTACCCCTTTGTATCTTATGTTGTCCTTTGAACATGTTGCCAGCAAAGAGTGTAGATGACGATTCTTACAGAAGGGATATTTCAAGAGCTCCCAGCAGTGTAATCTGTGTCAGAATCTTTGATCAGTTGAAATTTACACACACACATACACACATTGTTATTGGGCCAGACCTTGTGTGTTGTGCTACCACAGGTTAAATTGATACCCTCTGATACCACTGTCATAAATTAGTGATAAATTCCCAGTCACTCGCTTTTATCTTAAAAGTACTGAATCAGTGCTAGAGTGGAACTAACTTCCTACGTTTACTTGACTCTGAAACATTACTTTCACTTATTAATCTTAAGCCTGTGCACACCAGTATAATGTTTATATTGTGCAGTTTTTCACATATGTAAGATGAATTTAGGCTGTAAAACTGGCAAAAGTCTTTTTCAGAAATTAAGGTAAATTTTAGATAATAAGTTGGTAAGGGCCAGAGAAGCTGTCCTTTATTCCGTTCTTGATGCTCTTTTGGCTTGTGTTCCTGACAGTAGAAAACCCTAAATTATGCAAACAGTTTATTACTGATAAGACTGAAAGGGTCCCCATTTGTTTTTCTCCTCAGCACTTACCACACTTAACATTGTATTATGCCCTTTATTGCTGCTGTCTTCCTCATTAAAATGAAAGTTCTCCAAAGGCAGACTATTTTTTGTTCACCTCTATTTCCAGTGCCAAGGACAGTACTCAACCTATAGGAGGTATTTAGCAAATCATTGTCAAATAAGTGAACACCCTGAACAGCTGTGCTAGGTAAGGACGTGGTTCCTGGTGTCAAGCTCCTTGTTGTGGATAAAGAAACATGTGAATAGTTACAAGTCTGTGTGGGAAAATACGTATTGCAGTGATAGTGTAGATGGGAGGGGGTGATGGGTGACAACTTCACAGAGGTAATTTTGAATTGTCTTAAAGGATAAACAGGAGATGACCTATAGAGCTAGTAAAATCAAGACCCTTCATGGTGAGAGTGTGTGTGCGGGCACAGAAGCTGTGTATCCTAAACCAGTTCTCTCTCCTTTTTTTCAGCCATTTAAAGTTTTGGCAACTGAAACTATAAGTCACAAGGCATTAGATGCAGATATATACAGTGCAATTGCAACAGAAAAAGTGGATGGAACATGTTGTTATGTTACTACCTACAAAGGTAAAATGAAACTGTACTATATATAAATTTTACTTATTTTTCTTTAATCACTTTATAAACTATATATGTTTGAAGTGGGACATTTGCTCTTCATAAACCCTTGAAAATGTAAGTGTAATAGCAAAATAATAAAGTCATGATTGTTATGGTTTACTTATTTATTATATCATGGTTATTTTCTTGGGGGAGGAAAGGAAGGTTACTATCATTTACTTAATACTCATTAAGAGGCAGACTGTATGATACAGGCTTTATGTTTGTTATCTCTAGTAGCCCCATAAACCTCTCCATTTCACAGATGTGGAAACCGAGGTTCAGAGAACTTAAACAATTTGTCCAAGACCGTATAATTAGTGACTGGTTGAGCTGCCCCTGGAACCTCGTTTACCCGACCGTGGAGCTTGTTCTCACTCCGCTGAGCCCAGGGCTGATTCCATTGTTTTCTTTCACTGTTGGCAGGGCCTGCAATTCATTTATTTTTAATGTGCCTTAAAAAGGTAGAAATTAAAATGGAAATTGTCAGCAAATATAAATGTAAGGGAGAAAATAGATTGAAAAGAGAAAAAATCTCTGTGATTTTTCTGTATGAAATAACCTTTGAATTCCAGCAGGAGGAACAGAGTAGTGAAATGAAAATCAAATGCATTCCTAGTACTAAGAAATCTCTTCTGAAATGCATGCTTTTGGTTTTTAATTATATAACACATGACAAACTTTACCATCTTAACCATTTGTAAGTGTACAGTTAGGTCGTGTGTACAGCTGATAATTGTGTTTCCCCCTCCCGGCCCTTGGCCACCACCCTTCTGTCTGGTCCCTATGATTGTAGCTCCTTTGGATAGCTCATGTAAGGGAAGTGACATAGTGTTTGTCACTTTGGGACTCACTAAATGAATCACTTGGCGTAGTGTCTTCAAGTTTCATCCATTTTTTAGTACATGTCAGAACATCTCTTACTTTTTAAGGCTGAGTGGTATGCCATACATGGTGTTTGTATCTACCACACAATTTCATGTATATACCATGCAGCCGTCAATGTATGCTTGGGCTGCTTCCACCTTTTGGCTATTGTGAGCAGTGCTGCTATGAGCACAGTGTATGAATATCTCTGAGACCCTGGTTTCAGTTCTTTTTGTTATATATCCAGAAGTGGAACTGCTGAATCCTATGGTAATCCTATTTGTAATTTTTTGAGAAACTGTCATACTGTTTCCATAGTAGCCTCACCATTTAACAACAGTGTACAAAGGTTCCTACCAACAGTATACAAGAGGTCTAATTTCACCACATCCTCACCAACACTTTTTTTGTTGTTTTTGTTGACAATAGCCATTTTAATGGGTATCAGTGAAATAAGTCTTTTACGTTTACTAGTAAAAAGAGCAAAAGGTCCATTCAAGCAGAAATCAGACTGACTTTAATCTGGTTATTTATTGGGATAGCTAATTAGTTAATACAGAAGGTGTGTACCAAACTAAATCAATAATTACTCTCTCATTTATATATTTGAACAAAGTGAAAGAAAATTTTAGACTTTTATATTTACATGAAGAAATGCCATTGTACATCATTGTGTGTGATTATGTATAATGGTGGCAGTCGAACAAGAGTGCCTTGCCGGGACCCAAAACGGCAATGGTAGCAAATCCTGTTTATTACACTACTCAGTACAGCAAGGGCATTAACATAAGGATGTGTACTGTAGCCAAAGACTATCTCAGCAAAGGGGCTACGTGAGGCCAGCTAAAGTTCCTATTGTCACCCCACCCCAAGGTCCTGGCAGGACACGTTTTCTGAAATCAGGATCAACTGGGGATTTGCTATCTTCTTGCTAGGTAACCAGCCTCAAAAGGAGAGCCTCCAGGGTGCTCACTGAGACCACGCGCAGCTCATTAGTGTTTAACTGTTACCAGTAACGAATGCAGATACATGGCCCTGTAACTTCTCAGATCCTTGGTTATAATGCATCACTATGACTAGTGTTTCATGTCTCGATCAGGGGTCAAAGCCATGCAGAACCTAATTCCAGGTTTTTGGTAATTAACCCTTCCAGCATGTAGTTATGTTTTAGGGAATGTGTGAATACAAGCATCTGGTTAGGGTTCCATTTAGTATAGAGGTAGCTTTAGTTTCTCCAGTGCTAGTTACTGATAAGAGATGGTTCTGGAATGTCCTTATATAAGGGTAACTTACTTTTTATTTCATCCTCTCATCCTTTAAAAAAAGACTTAAAGTCTTCTACATCGTCAGGTACCCCAGGTAGGCCGTGTCTGTCAGACTGCCTGTTTCCCTACCTTCTACAGTTCCTTCCTTAGATGATCCCGCTCTTTATGGAAAAATTTCATGCTGAAATGTCTTTCAGGATATGTTTTATTGTTTTCATCTTAAACTTTTCTTATCCTTTTATTATTTTTTTTAGGTCAGCCATATCTTTGGGCTCGGCTAGATAGAAAGCCTAACAAGCAAGCTGAGAAAAGATTTAAAAGTTTTCTATGTTCAAAACAAAACTCAAAAGGTTAGTGAGTCTTTTTTTTTTAATTTTTTAAAAACTTTTCATGATTTAAGTAAGCAGTAATTTTTGGTTATGATATTTCTTACATCTTTTATACAGTGTAAGCACCTTGGGAAAAGAAAATTACAATTATCTTAATACATAAAAGAATATTCTTGAAAAATATTTTAACTTGTCTTCCTAACATTTCTGTGACTTTTTATTATATTATTTTAACTTTATTGAGACTACAAATTATTATGTATGTACTCTAATGAGCAACACATTTTGGTTTTGTGTGCCTAAGAGACAAATGTAATTTGCATTAGGCACAAATCTCAAAGGATCATTAATATTTTTATTACACTAAAATGTTTCAATATTATGTAAGGTGATATAAGCCATCCTTGTACATCCGCTTATTCATATGTATGTGTTTTTATTCGTAGTGACTCAAAAAGCCATCATAAATCTACATATACTGGAATCTTGCTACATTAGTTACAGTGTTTTCCACTATTTACAGAGGGTGAGCTAAAAATTGAAAATATGAAGTGTTAGTACCCTGACCCTGAGAAATATAGTTACATTATTGTAGTGATGAATGGAGAATAATTATATACCTGATACAGTAGGGTTTCTTAGCTGTTCCCACTTTGAATTTGTTCAGTATTTTATATTTTTTAAAGTGTTGCCACATGTAAGATTATTTAACTCTTTTAGAATTTTTTTGGAATGTTGAGGAGGACTTCAAACCTGTCCCAGAGGGCTGGATCCCAGCGAAGGAAATAGAGCAATTAAATGGGAATCCCACACCTGATGAAAATGGACACATTCCTGGTATCATGAAAATGCTTCTAAAATGAAGTTTTGTGTTTAATAGTATAAAGAACAAAAGAGCCATTCATTCAGAAATTACAGAATTTAATTTTAATCTGGTTCTTCACTATATTTATCTGTATAGCACAAAGTTTCTGAGTCTGTGTTAAGTTTAACAATATATACTAATGGTATATTCATATCAAGAATGTTCTCTGGGGTTTATAATCTTTTCTAAGGAGGGCCATTAACTTACCTGTAGTCTGCAGAAATTAGTAAAGCATTGTGGGAGTAGCCTTGAAATTGTCAGGATAGGCAGTGTGATTGATGTAGTCTGAAATGAGATATTAAGGAGCCTTTACCTTTTATATTGGGGGTAACAGTATATGTGTAGTTTTTGCAAAGATCCTAGAAGACTTTCTCAATAAAGGGAGGTGAACATAGGTGTCTCCCATGGAGTTTTTCTGGGGATGGGAAAATTTTTGCTAAAGTGTGCCGAGTAGGATACCCCAGATTAAAGTTCAGTACAAGAGGGGTGCTCTGAGTACCTGTAATATTCAAAATACTTGCCGGTTCTGGTAATAAAAAAATGAAGATCAGAACCCTTATGCTTGATGATGTTTTAGACTCAACGGAAATCCGCCACTAATAGTAGTATGAGTTAAGAACTAAAAGGAAAGAATACACAGGGTGCAGCTGGATACAAGAGGAAGAGTTCTAGTTCAGCCTGTGGTGGTTAGAGGGGGCTTCTAGGCGGGGTGAGCATCTGTTCTGAAGCTTAAGAACCACAAGTTACCAGCAAGGAGAAAGGGAAGGTCAGGTTATGTAGTCCTCTGGAAATGTCATGTAGTGCTTCATTGTGGCTGGAATGTTGAGGGTGTATGACATTTGAGGAAACTAAAATGTTGAGGATGAAGATTGGAATCTACTCAGATCTTATAGGGGTGTGTATTCCATCTAAAAACGTTTGAAGTTTATCCTGAAGGTGATTATTAGGGATACAGCAAAATGGAATTTAAATTTTTGAAATAGAGCTATGGGGTGGGTTTCACTGGAGACTGGTAGACCAGATTGGTGGCCAGGTCATCATAGTAATCTGGATGAGTAATGAAGGCCAAAGATGATGTTGGTCGCAGTGGTACATATGTCCTAGTTTGTCTGTTTTGGAGCAGGGGGAATGATTCTCTTCTGGCAACAGGAGTTAGCAGAGGAAGAGCAATAACATTCAGTACATGTGGAATCAGGAAATTGTGCAGTAAATGTTGGAACAATATAATCAGTTGTAGAGCACTTACTGTATATGTCTGTTCCTGAACTGCAGAGGCGGTAGAGAGATTCATTAAAGGTTTTATGCTTTGTCTTGGAATGGTGCTCAGTTCTTACTGAAAAGGCGAACTTTCTAGTAAAGGAATGCTGGGTGCTCTGTATATAAGTAAACAGGTTAATTCCTCAGCAGAATAAAAAAGGAAACATTATTAAAAAAAGATCATGATTAAGAAAATAGTAAAACTTACAATTTTAAAAGTTGTATCTCTGTTTGATAGGGTATCCAGAAAATTGGAAAATTTACAACAAAAATAAAGATGACTTTGTCACTATCCAAAGAAAAAGTGTAGTGAAAGCACGTTTTTCCTTAAAATGATAGGCTGGGTACCAGTGGAGGAAACCAGTACACAGTATTGCTGGCACTCCTCCGTGGTTAACTATGAGTGTGAAGTTGCCCTGGTGCTGCAGTGTCACCCTGAGGAGCCTGGTCTCCTGGAAATTACTGCCGCTCCTCTGCCCGATCTCTTAGAACAGACACTGGAGCTTGTAGGAACAAATGTGAACGGAAACCCATATGGTAAGTCAAGCCTTTTTCTTGGTCATTGTAGTAACAGTCATTTATAAAGAGACCTTTCTCGGTTCAATTTAAAAACACAGACTAAAAACATGACTGATAAATTCAAGTTATATAGCTTCCTAGGATTATAGTCATTTTTAGTAATTTTATGTACTTGGAGAAATTTACACATAACTTTAAAATTTCACTAATCTCCAGGGCTGATACTAGTCTCATTCTTTGCTGTACTATATTACACTACTATTTTATGAAACATAATTAAGCATAACTTCTTGTTGCTTTTTAAGATAGTGAATTGAGTTGAATGACAATCATGATGTGATTTTCATGGCTGGGTAATTAATTTAGCATTAATTAAGAGCTAAGAGTAAATAAAGAATTGGCAGTGAATAGCATATCAAACATCAAAATGTATATGATGAATTGAGTCCATGTCCTGAGGGCACTTATGGGGCACATTGTTGTCAGGGATGAAGACAGACCCAAGGATATTAAAGCTGGAACAGGGAAATCTTACATGGAGATCAGGAGCCTACTGACCGGCTAGTGGAAAAGAAGCTACGGTAGTGAGTATACAGGGTCTCAGAGATAGGCATGGCTTTGGGCAAACGGTAAGTCATAGTTGAATGTGGCTGTTGGTGTAGAGCAGGGCTTGGCAGACGGTTTCTTTAAAAGGCCAGATAGGAAACGTTTAGGTTTTTGTGGGCCATCCATCTGCAATAGGCTGCAGGCAGTTCTTAAATGAATGGGTGTGGCTGTGTTCCATTGAAACTTACAAAAAAAACAGGCATATGGCTGGATTTGTGCTGAAGGTCATGGCTTGCCCCCCCTGGGGTTACTGAGTGCACGAAGGTGAAATTTAGATTTAATGCATAAGACACCACTTCTAAGTGAGAGCACTTGTAGTATATCTCTCTTCAAGGAAATCAGCTAAACTGTTTGACAGATTTATTCTTAGTTACTTTCAAAGGCTTTTTTATTTGGAGAGGTAATGTCATCATTCTTTTTGAAACTTGTATGGCTAATGGCAAATTTTTACCATTTAGGGTTAGGAAGCAAGAAGCATCCATTACATCTTCTTATACCACATGGAGCGTTTCAAATAAGAAATCTACCTAGCTTGAAGCACAGTGATCTGTTGTCCTGGTTTGAAGGTTGCAAAGAGGGTAAAATTGAAGGAATAGTATGGCATTGCAATGATGGCTGTTTAATCAAGGTAATGGCAGGAAACAGCTTGTGGCATTATGTTGTCTTACGTTCCTAAAACAAAGTAGAAATGGCACTAAAACACTCTACACAAATTGCATTAATTCTGACATGCAGTGAAGAAATTTAATTTATTCTCATAAGCCACCATCGTTTGTATGATGAAATTGTGTTTCCCACTGTGTATTCATTCTCCGGTGCACTGATTCTTCTAGATGTGCTTCAGAATTAACATGGTAAAAATACCTGGGAAACCGTGCATCACTGCATAACCCCTTCTCAGACGTTCATGTGGCACAGTATTGCTCTCTGAGACATTCTGTACCGACTTAGGTTAACTCAGTATTTCCCAAACTTGCTTGATTATAGAACTTACTGAGTTAAAACAGTGCTAAGATGACAGGTAAATACATACAGAATGAAGTATTTTACATTTTGTGCCCTTTTTGTCTCCTGGAATTACCTATTTGATTTCTCACAGGTTCTTGAAATCTGTAATGTTCAAAATAGACCTACTTATATCAGCTCCCTGACTCTAACAGTTAACCGAAGCCAAAAACTTAGAAATCATTTTTAACCTCTCTCCATTACTTCATACATCCAGTTGCCAGTTCTGAAGTGTTACGTCAGTTGAATCTGTGTACTTCTATACAACCAATTGGCTGTTTAATTTTAAGTCAAGATTAAGCTTGAATTATCACTCTCCTAAATTGAAAATGTTACTTCCCTGCATAAGACTGTTAAATGTCACCAAGATTTTTCTGTTTAACTTTCCAAAACTGCTCTCTTCCCCCATCTCTCTTAAACACATCCACACTGTGTATGTTGTAACCATACTTATTATAAGCAAAGCAAAAAAACACTACTCTGTCACATGACATTCCCTTTGGTTAGAATGCCTCTGACCCCACTTTTTCAATTGGCTAGCCTCTGTACTAAGCAACAGACTCTGCATTAAATATTTATGGAGCCCCTGATTATGTCCCTGGCATGTTTCCAGGTGCTGGAAATACAGAGTCAACAAAACAGTGGCTCTGCCTTCATGAAGCTCACATTCTAATGGGGAAGATAGACAATAAACAAGTAAACATGTAATATGTCAGGAGGAGAACAGCTATGAAAAAACAAGGGTAAGATAAAGTAGAGCCTTACATAGTGCCTGGCAGATGGTAGGCACTCAAATATTTGTAAATGAATGAAGATAACATAGGCTAAAGCTTTTTCTCTTTTCAGGTCCACCGCCATCATCTTGGTTTGTGCTGGCCAGTTCCAGATACTTACATGAATTCAAAACCAGTTATAATCAATATGAACCTGAACAAGTATGATTATGCCTTTGATACTAAGTGTTTGTTTAATTATTTTTCAAAAATAGATCATCAAAAATTTAGTAGGCTGAAAGATATAATACTTGATGTATAAACTGGAAATGTCATTAAAAACCAGCTTTATTATATTTGAATCTTCAATACCCTGCCATGTTTAAAAGGTAAAAATGTCTCAAGATTCCTAATTATTCAGCTTTGGGGTGCAGTTACTCATCATCTTGAGTTTGGCACTGAGAATGAAAAGTACAAAAACGTAATGCCTGTCCTCCAGAAACTAGTTGTCCGTGGGATAGACATGTAAACACATTGTTACAGTTGCTTTATGTGGGGTGTGGACATGGACATGTCACAATGGGGTGGTGAGGAGGCCCAGTGTGTGGCTCTTGTCTCCCCTCCCTCCTTGGGACTCTGTACTGCTAGTCTCATGAATGCTCTCCACGTGGGGGGCCCATGCAAATCCTCTTTCTCTTGTTAAATGCTCTGTGCTTCAAAATTACCTGTTCTTACCTCCATCCCCCATCCTTAGCATGGCTAAATCTTAGATAATCTTTGCTGATTAACATGTTCACTGAGAAGAATGTGTGTCCACCAAGACATCCACAAGGAGTTCATTTTTTTTCTTTTTTCTTTTTCAAGAGGAGCTTGTTAACCTGAAAGAAACTTTAGTTGGAATGTGTGTGGGAAGTCTTTGAGTAGGTCCTTCTTTGTACCCCTTGTTTGTGATCAAGATTACCAACCCTTGATCTAAGGGATTTAAAACACAAGCTGCGGTTGTTTTAATTTTAGGAGAAGAAATTTGCATTCCAAGTTAGAACTTACATTTCTTTTATGCATTATGAGTTCTGTGCTGAATTTCTTCAAGTGAACAGTAAGTAATTATCTGTCCTAATTTGGATTAATTTCATATTTACTGCAGGGATGTGATCTAATAATTTATTCATGTATTGGCATTCTTCTGTTGTCTTCCGCTTCATCCTAAATTGTAGGAGGTCTAGAGATACCATACTCTTAATTTCTGTGCAGGAATGGGGGGCTTATGGTACAATCCCTTGGGGAATTCTCCCATACAGAGTGCAGTAGAGGAATTGCTGGTATTCCACATGTAAGGCTTAAACTTTTTCTTGCTTTATTTCCAAGCTTCTACTACCCAGGTATTTGGATCGAGTAATTTTGCTGTCACTCCTTTTGACGTAAACATTCTCGTGAATAGTCAGACATTTGAACATGTCAACAGTTTAGTGATGGAAAACGTAATTGGTTCAATTAAAGAAAATTATTTCATGTTGAAAAAAAAACAAAAAAACAAAAAACTATTCAGTCTAATAGAGCAGTATGCCTTCTAGCATTTGAGGAAATGAATTTCCCAACTGCAAATATCTGTTCAACAGTTTATTTAGAATCAACGAATGAATTTTACTTTGGACTTGAAAATGTAATATAGTAAGCTCTCCTGCTTGTACAAAGGTTGGATTCTGTCTGTCACAGGAGGGTAGGAATTAAAAGACAACAATTAAACCAACAATTTTGGATCTTTCTTTCAAAATTAAATAGTTAAAGCTGAATTTAATCATATATTTAACAAAACATGGCTCAACTTCACAACATATATATAAATGATTTGAAAACCTTAACACATGTAAGTATGTAAGTATATATAATACTCCAATTTTAAAATCATTATTTACCCTCAAACCAAAAAACTTCAAACATGAACGTACAGAAATACATCATAGCTTATTGCCTGTTTGATAAACCATAAATTATTCTAAAAGTCTTCAAAAATATACTTTTCTAATATGTTAAAAATATCACATAGTTTTATGTACTAAAACTTCCAATTTAGGTAAAAGTACAAGGTATTGGGGAGGAAATCATGTAGCTTAGAGACTTGTTTGATTTCCAGGTGGAATTTTATCTGAAATAGTTAATAAGTGGGGAAATTAGTAGGACTTTCTTCTTCATCTTCCAGCTGCTCAGAAGCAGCAACTGGACTAGTTAATTCAACTCCAAACTGTTCAGAAAGTTTTTTGAGCTTCTCTTCCAAGAGAATATTCTTTTTCACTTCTTCTTTGTAATTATACTTCAGATCTTCGATTTCTTCAAAAAATGAAGGATCAAAATTTTCCAGTTCTTTCTTCAGCTTTTTTACTTCCTCCTAATAGAAACATACAATCTTGAAAAGCTGTGTAGAGGAATACAATACATTTTCTAGATTTGAACTAAGGAAATTTAGTTACAAACATGAAAGCCAAAATTACATGAATGGTCAAATATAAAGGCAGAAGTATGTCCTTAAGATTGTGTTCTTAAGGCCTCACTGGACAGTATAACTCACTTAACTCATTAAATGTCAAATCAAATTACTTGTAAGTTATGTCCTAGTCTTTGACTAAAACTTATCAACTCTTAAATTACAGGGGATTTAATCTTTCTTTAAGCAAAATACTCCCAATGTGTCAACCAAAAAGATTTGGCTATTCACAATATTGAAATTATTTTGGTTAAAATTCCTTGGTTTAGGCTTCATTTATATTTCCTTCACAAATATCTAATTTTTAATGAATAATGATCAAATTCTTATAAATGTATTTATGATTAGGGAAACTGTAGGGCTTCTACCTGGAGAAGAGCCATCTGGTAAAGAGACAATTTAGCTTTAATGCCCACTTAGGATGTTCACTAGTTAATTCTCAAATTCATGGTCCTCTGTTTACATTACAGAGATAAAAGATAGTAAATATCTTTTTTTAAGGGAGCTATTCCTGAAAAGTATTTCAAAAGGAAATAAACACTGTTCTCAATGTGATTCCAAACTTAACAGAAATGTTAATGAGATGTATCTGTGACAATTAAAAAATAAATTTACCCTTTAATTCTATTTGTTTTGTCTCTGTTTCTTTTGGTAGCTCTTAAATATTTTTAATACAGATGAATATAATGAACTTCACAATATCAAGATCAGATATAAGATGTACTTTTAGGATACATACTTAAAACTCAAAGATTATGATCATAAAACTAGTTTTCAAAAAACATAGTCCTATAATAGATATAATTAAACATCTAATTACCTTGAAATGCTGCTTTTCTAGATCTGAAGTTTTGAGCTGTGTTTCTAGATCTTTTACCACTTCCTTTAGTTGATAAGCATCTGCCAAAAAAATTAAAATCAGACTTAGCTCTTTCCCAGTCTGATAAAGGATTTGTTTAAGAGAATAAGGAAAAAACTCAGTGGCACCAGAGCCTGGAAAACATGGCATTTTATGGCTGAAACACTTTTCAGGCTGTGTATCCTGTATGCTATCAGGTATTATATATAATTCCATGGCAGACAAGACCGAGGCATTTGCTAGGTATTAGAAGAATAGATTCAGGTTAACTCTTTATGTGGAAGAAGTTATTTTCCAGAGAAAAATTCTACAAACAAAATTTGTTAGGTACTAGAAGTAAAACAAGCACAAAGACGCAAGTACACCTGGCCTCTGAAAATACGTGGCCGAAATGCTTGTTCCCAAGAGTACTGGCTATTCCATGTAGATACACTTAACAGTGTAATTACTATGTAAAAATGTTCTAAATGGGTGGATAACACAAAGATGAATAAATCCTGATGACTTTGGTAGGAAACACAAGTATACATCTATAGCACAAGGACTTCAATTTACCAGAGTTAACATACGTCTAATTTTATAACAAGAATCAACGGGCAGGATTTTAGGTTCAAGATGGCAGCGTGAGCAGGGCGGTGGAAATCTCCCCAAACCATATATATTTTTGAAAATACAACAACTACAACTATTCCTAAATGAGAGACCAGAAGATACAGTACAACAGCCAGGCTACATCTACATCTGCGAGAACTCAGCATCTCATGAAGCGGGTAAGATTCAAAGCCATGACCCAGCGGGACTCGAGCACTCCCCCCACCTCAGCTCATTTGCGGGAGGAAAAGAATCAAAGTGGGGAGGGAGTGGAAGCACAGGACTGCTAAATAACCAGCTCTGGTGATCTGCACAGGGAGCACAGACACACACTGCATGGTGTACTGGAGATTAGCGAAACGGAAGGGCAGGATCCGAGATGGAGACTGCGAGTGGGTCCCCACAGCTGGCTCCCCTGGGACAAAAGAAAAGCAGGTGCTTTTTTAAAAGTCTTAAACGGGACAAGGGCCCAACAGCTGAACAAAATCGTCCCAGCACACTCAGCCCAGCAGGCTGGGAACCGCCTGCCTGGTAAAGCAGCCCCGAAGCCCCCGACGGTGATAAGCAGCCTGACTTTCATTCCCCCTGGCTGGTGCTGCAAATGGACTGGCGCAACCAGAGAGCAGCCCCACCCACAGCAACCACACAGACTCTCCTCCCAGGGCGCAGCTAAACTGGACAGGCAGCGCAAGCCAGAGCAAGGTCTGGAAGGCACGAGGGGGCGCCGTCCTCGCAGGAGAATACACCTGGCGTGGCTGCAAACCCCGTGGTGCTCTAGGCTAACTGGAGGGCGGCCCTGCCCACAGTTGCTCAGGGGATTATTGAGAGACTGCCTCCCGGTGTGTGGGTAACTGGCACAGGCAGCGGAAGCCAGAGCAAGGTCCGGAAGGAACGAAGGGGCGCTGTCCTCACAGTTGAACACCCTGGGCATGGCTGCCATCCCGCAAAATGCGCTAGGTAAGCCTGAGGGTGGCTCCGCCCACAGCAGCTCAGGGGATTATCCCAGAGACTACCTCCCTGTGTGCAGGCACAGGCTGCAGAGAAGGCAAGGCGAACAAGCAAGAAGGGATGTTGTTCTCCCAGCTGACACACGTGCCACCTCCCTGCAACCACTTCTATCTGCATGAAAAGAAAGAAGAATCTGGTCCAATCAAAAATCACTCAGACAACTCCAGAGAGAGGACCTGGTGGAATAGATATAACCAATCTCCCTGAAAAGAATTCAAAATAAAAGTCATAACCATGCTGATGGACCTACAAAGAAATACACAAGAGCTAACCGATGAAGTCCGGACAGAGGTAACACAAGTGAAACAATCAAATAGATGGGCTTAATTAAGAAAAGACTGGATGAGGTGTAGGAGACTGTTAATGGAATAGAAATCAGAGAAAAGGAGTACAGAGAAGCTGAGGCAGAGAGAGATAAAAGAATCTCTAGGAATGAAAGAATATTAAGAGGACAGTGTGACCAATCCATACAGAACTATATTCGCATTATGCGGGTACCAGAAGAAGAAGAGAGAGAAAAAGGGATGGAGAGTATCTTTGAAGAAATAATTGCTGAAAACTTCCCCAAGCTGGGGAAGGAGATAGTCTCTCAGACCATGGAAGCCCACAGATCTCCCAACACAAGGGAACCAAGGAGGACAACACCAAGACATATAATAATTAAAATGGCGAAGATCAAGACAAGGACAGAGTATTAAAGGCAGCCAGAGAGAGAAAAAAGATCACTTAAAAAGGAAAACCCATCAGGCTATCATCAGACTTCTCAACAGAAACCCTACAGGCCAGAAGAGAATGACACGATATATTTAACGCAATGAAACAAAAGGGCCTTGAACCAAGAATACTGTATCCAGCACGATTAAAATTTAAATTTGAGGGAGGGATTAAACAATTCCCAGACAAGCAAAAGTTGAGGGAATTTGCCTCCCACAAACCACCTCTACAGGATATTTTAAAGGGACTGCTCTAGATGGAAGCACTCCTAAGGCTAAAAAGATGTCACCAGAGAAAATAAAATCACAGCAAAGAAAGCAGACCATCCAAATAGTAACTAAAGGCAAAAAATAAAATCAAATATCCACAAAAACAGTCAAAGGAAACACAAAAGAGTACAGAACAAAACACCTAACATATAAAGAATGGAGGAGCAAGAAGAATAAGAAGGGAGAGAAATAAAGAATCATCAGACTATGTATGTAATAGCTTAATAATAGAGTTAAGTTAGATAGTAAAGAAGCTACCCTTGAACATTTGGTAACCACGAATCCAAAGCCTGCAATGGCAATAAGTACGTACCTATCAATAATCACCATAAATGTAAATGGAATGAGTGAACCAATCAAAAGACACAGAGTAATAGAATGCATTAAAACACAAGACCCATCTATGGTAAGATTCCTCATGGGAGGAACAACCTAAGACAGGCACAGTCGCAAGGGACCTTAGGTGAGCAATGTGGGGGCCAACTAAGGTGAGGCATCGAACCTCACCCCTCCAGATGAGAGAGATATTGCCTGTGACAAGCTATGTCACAGGCTGAGCCCAGCTAATCATTATTCTGGTACCTTCCATGAATATATGCATATGCATTTGCGTCAGTTAAAACAAAAAAGGGGGAAATGTGGGATTCACTTATAATTTAAGTATAAAAATCATATGAATAATCAAAGTTGACTCGATTGATTATAGTAACTGAATTAGTTTCTCTGATATGACTGCCTTTGCATTGTTCACCTTGTGAGAACTTGTTCACTATGTTCCTTGCATTGTTCACCTTGTGGGAGCTTGTTCACTGTATTGGAACTTGTTCGTTGCATGGTGATCAATAATGTCTTGTGTATTGAAAAGTTGATAAGAGAAAAAAACCTCAAAAGTTCACATTGCAAGAAAAAATAATTTGTAACTATGTATGTTGAAGGATGTTAACTAAACTTACTGTGATAATCATTTCACAATAAAAAAAATGCAAAAAAAAAACAAGACCCATCTATATACTGCTTACAAGAGACTCACTGCCAACCCAAAAATATACAAAGACTAAAAGTGAAGGGATGGGAAAAGATATTTTATGCAAACAGCAGGGAGAAAAAAGCAGCTGTTGCAGTACTTGTATCAGACAAAAAAGACTTCAAAATAAAGAAAGTAGCAAGAGAAAAAGAAGGACATTACATAATGATAAAGGGGTCAGTCCAGAAAGACTATATAACCATTATAAATACATATGCACCCAACACAGGAGCCCCAACATATTTGAAACAAATACTAACAGAATTACAGGAGGAAATAGAAAGTAATGCATTCATTTTAGGAGAATTCAACACACCACTCACTCCAAAGGACAGATCAACCAGACAGAAAATAAGGACACAGAGGCACTGAACAACACACTAGAACAGATGGACTTAACAGACATCTACAGAACTCTACACCCAAAAGCAGCAGGATACACATTCTTCTCAAGTGCACATGGAACATTTTCCAGAATAGACCACATACTAGGCCACAAAAAGAACCTCAGTAAATTCAAAAATATTGAAATTCTACCAACCAAGTTTTCAGATCACAAAGGTATAAAACTACAAATAAATTTTAGAAAGAAAACAAAAAGGCTCACAAACACGTGGAGGCTTAACAACATGCTCCTAAATAATCAATGGATCAATGACCAAATTAAAACAGAGATCAAACAATATATGGAGACAAATGACAACAACAGCACAAAGGTCCAACTTCTGTGGGACGCAGCAAAGGCAGTTCCAAGAGGAAGTATATTGCAATCCAGGCCTATTTAAACAATGAAGAACAATCCCAAATAAACAGTCCAAAGTGACAATTATTGAAATTGGAAAAAGAAAAACAAATGAGGCCCAAAGTCATCAGGAGGGACATAATAAAGATCAGAGAATAAATAAATAAAATTGAGAAGAATAAAACAATAGAAAAAAAATCAATGAAACCAAGAGCTGGTTCTTTGAAAAAATAAACAAAATAGCTAAACCCCTAGCCAGACTTATTAAGAGAAAAAGAATCTACACGCATAAACAGAATCAGAAATGAGAAAGGGAAAATCATGACACACCTCACAGAAATACAAAGAATTATTAGAGAATACTATGAAAATCTGTATGCTAACAAGCTGGAAAATGTAGAAGAAACAGACAACTTCTTAGAAAAATACAATCATCGAAGACTGACCAAGGAAGAAATAGAAAATCTAATCAGACCAATTACCAACAATGAAATTGAATCGGGAATCAAAAAACTACCCGAGAACAAAACCCGCTGGCCAGATGGATTCACTGCTGAATTTTATCAGACATATAGAGAAGACATAATACCCACACTCCTTAAAGTTTTCCAAAAAAATAGAAGAGAAGGGAATACTTCCAAACTCATTCTATGAAGCCAGCATCACTCTAATACCAAAACCAGGCAAAGACACCAACAAAAAAGAAAATTACAGACCAATATCCCTGATGAACATAAATGCAAAAATACTCAACAAAATATTAGTAAACCAAATTCAAAAATACATCAAGAGGATCATACACCATGATCAAGTGGGATTCATCCCAAGGATGCAAGGATGGTACAACATTCGAAAATCCAACAACATCATCCAGCACATCAACAAAACGAAGAACAAAAACCACATGATCATCTCCATAGATGCTGAAAAAGCATCCGACAATATTCAACATCCATTCATGATAAAAACAAGTACCTCAACATTATAAAGCCCATATATGACAAACCCACAGCCAACATCATACTTAACAGCAAGAAGCCCAAAGCTTTTCATATAAGATCGGGAAGAAGATGGATGCTCACTCTTTCCACTGTTATTCAACATAGTACTGGAGGTCCTAGCCATGGCAATCAGACAAAACAAAGAAATACAAGGCATCCAGATTGGCAAGGAGAAGTCAAACGGTCAGTATTTGCAGATGACATGATATTGTACATAAAAAACGCTAAAGACTCCACTCCAAAACTACTAGAACTAAAATCTGAATTCAGCAAAGTTGCAGGATACAAATTTAATACACAGAAATCTGTTTCTTTCCTATACACTAACAATGAGCTAACAGAAAGAGAAATCAGGAAAACACTTCCATTCATGATTGCATCAAAAAGAATAAAATACGTAGGAATAAACCTAACCAAGGAAGTGAAAGACCTATACCCTGAAAACTACAACACACTCCTAAGAGAAATTAAAGAGGACACTAACAAATGGAAACTCATCCCATGCTCTTGGCTAGGAAGATAAATATTGTCAGATGGCTGTACTACCTAAAGCAATATACAGATTCAATGCAATTCCTATCAAACTACCAACAGCTTTCTTCAATGAACTGGAACAAATAATTCTAAAATTCATATGGCACCGCAAAAGACTCCGAATAGCCAAGGCAATCCTGAGAAGGAGGAATAAAACAGGGGGAATTACGCTCCCTGACTGCAAGCTCTACTACAAAGCCACAGTAATCAAGACAATTTGGTACTGGCACAAAAACAGACCCACAGATCAGTGGAATAGAATAGAAAATCCAAACATCAACCCAAACACATACAGTCAATTAATATTTGATAAGGGAGCCTTGGATATACATTGGGGAGATGACGGCCTCTTCAGCAGCTGGTGTTGGAAAAACTGGACAGATACATGTAAGAGAATGAAACTGGACTACTGCCTAACCGCATTCACAAAGGTAAACTCAAGGTGGATCAAAGACCTGAATGTAAGTCATGAAACCATAAAACTCTTAGAAAAAAATATAGGCAAAAAACTCTTGGACATAAATATGAGTGACTTCTTCATGAACATATCTCCCTGGGCAAGGGAAACAAAAGCAAAAATGAACAAGTGGGACTATATGAAGCTGGAAAGCTTCTGTACAGCAAAGGACACCATCAGTAGAACAAAAAGACTTCCTACAGTATGGGAGAATATATTCATAAATGACATATCCGATAAGGGGTTGACATCCAAAATATATAAAGAACTCATGCACCTCAACAAACAAAAGCAAATAATCCAATTAAGAAATGGGCAGAGGACATGAATAGACACTTCTCCAAAGAAGAAATTCAGATGGCCAACAGGCACATGAAAAGATGCTCCACATCACTAATCATCAGAGAAATGTAGATTAAAACCACAATGAGATATCACCTCACTCCAGTGAGGACAGCCAACATCCAAAACACAAACAACAACAAATGTTGGCGAGGATGTGGAGAAAAGGGAACCCTCCTACACTGCTAGTGGCAATGCAAATTAGTTCAACCATGGTGGAAAGCAGTATGGAGGTTCCCCAAAAAACTCAAAATAGAAATACCATTTGACCCAGGAATTCCATTCCTAGGAATTTACCCTAAGAATGCAGCAGCCCAATTTGAAAAAGAGAGATGCACCCCTATGTTTATCGCAGCACTATTTACAATAGCCAAGAAATAAGCAACCTAAGTGTCCATTAGTAGATGAATGAATAAAGAAGATGTGGTACATATACACAATGGAATATTATTCAGCCATAAGAAGAAAACAAATCCTACCATTTGCAACAACATGGATGGAGCTAGAGGGTATTATGCTCAGTGAAATAAGCCAAGCCGAAAAAGACAAGTACCAAATGATTTCACTCATATGTGGAGTATAAGAACTAAGAAAAAAAAACTGAAGGAACAAAACAGCAGCACACTCACAGAACCCAAGAACAGACTAATAGTTACCAAAGGGAAAGGGACTGGGGAGGATGGGTGGGAAGGGAGGGACAAGGGGGAAAAAGGGGCATTACGATTAGCAGATGTAATGTTAGGGGGGCATGGGGAGGGCAGTACAACTCAGAGAAGACAAATAGTGATTCTATAGCATCTCATTACGCTGATGGACAGTGATTGTAATGGTGTTGTTGGGGGGGACCTGATGAAGGGGTAGTTTAACAACCGTAATATTGCACATGTAATTGTAGATTAATGATATCAAAATAAACTTAAAAAAAATGGGCAGAGGATCTGAACACTTTTCCAAAGAAGAAATTCAGATGGCCAACATACACATGAAAAGATGCTCCACATTGCTAATCATCAGAGAAATGCAAATTAAAACCACAATGAGATATCACCTCACACCAGTTAGGATGGCCACCATCCAAAACACAAACAACAACAAATGTAGGTGAGGATGTGGAGAAAGGTGAACCCTTGTACACTGCTGGTGGTAATGCAAATTAGTTCAACCATTGTGGAAAGCAGTATGGAGGTTCCTCAAAAAACTCAAAATAGAAATACCACTTGATCCAGGAATTCCACTACTAGGAATTTACCCTAAGACTACAGCAACCCAGTTTGAAAAAAATATGCACACCTATGTTTATCGCAGCACTATTTACAATAGCCAAGAAATGGAAGCAATCTAAGTGTCCATCAGTAGATGAATGGATAAAGAAGATGTGGTACATATACACAATGGAATATTATTCAGCCATAAGAAGAAAACAAATCCTACCATTTGCAACAACATGGATGGAGCTAGAGGGTATTATGCTCAGTGAAATAAGCCAGGCGGAAAAAGACAAGTATCAAATGATTTCACTCATCTGTGAAGTATAAGAACAAATAAAAAAACTGAAGGAACAAAACAGCAGCAGACTCACAGAACCCAAGAATGGACTAGTAGTTACCAAAGGGAAAGGGACTGGGGAGGGAGGGGACAAGGGGAAAAAAGGGGCATTACGATTAGCAGACATAATGTGGGGGTGGGCACGGGGAGGGCTGGCTGTACAACACAGAAAAGACAAGTAGTGACTCTATAGCATCCCACTACACTGATGGACAGTGAGTGTAATGGGGTATGTGGGGGGTACTTGATGATGGGGGGAGTCTAGTAACCATAATGTCGCCCATGTAATTGTAGATTAATGATACCAAAAAAAAAAAAGAATCAATGGGCAATAGGATTAATTGCCATCTTTGGTAGAAACTTATTTTCTTTAAATATTACATATGATGTGTCTTGTGGTCCTATTTTACACCCACTGAAAGATAAAATTTTAAACATATTGCTAGTTTGAGAAAATAATGGGTAACCAATGCAATTTCATGAGTGGGATGGGAAGCACATTCTATTAAGGTGTCCTTGGAACAGTCTCCTCCCTAATTATAAGTTGGAGACAGGAAATTTTTTCCATATCCTTCCTTATGCGAATAGAGTCCGAACTCGCCTTCCTTTGGAAGGCAGAGCAAAATCATACTTTTTAAAGCTCTTCACCTTTTGTAGAAACTGCTGATTTTTTTACACAGTTGGTTTATACTCTCACTGGGATGCTATATATGTTGAGTTGATTGTCTTAGTGGGACGTTATGTTACCAGATTGGTAATGAAATAATGCAGTAAAAGTAATTATTGCGTGTCACACTTGGCAAAAGTTAGCTTAGTGAAAACTTGTACATGAGTAGTGCCTTAGAATTTCCAAAATAGTTTTGGTTTGATTCTGGGCCTTAACAGTATCTGAAATATGATAGGATCCCTATCTCCTAGGAGAGGATGAGGGTTCAGAAATTCCCTCTCAGGAAACTGAGGTTTAGAAAGGACTTGCCTAATGTCAACAGCATTAACAGGTGTAGGGTACTGTGTCTAGTAAGACGAAGCTGGCTGCTCCATGATTGCTGAGAGGTTTATGTATGCGGCAATGCAGTGGAATGGTTAACAGCAGGGAAAGTGGAGCAGTGTTAGTTTCATAGATTTAGGTTTCATCCCGCCTCTGCCACTTCCTAGCTGCGGTGACCTTGGGGACAGGTTACTTAACCTCTTTGAATCTGTTTATGGAGTCAATGATACCCACCATACAGAGTTACAATCATTAAAGTGTAAAATGCTTGTAAAGCACTCAGTGTAGTGTCTGGTACAACTCATACATCATAGTTTTAATACAAAATAGCAACAGGACTGTGTGGTAGGATACTAAAAAACTATATGAAAATAGTCAAAACTGCTCAAATATACAAATACAAAGTGGTATTAATTCTTTGGAATAGAATTTGGCATTTCCATCAAGCTATAAAATGTCCATACAGATAACTGATTCTCATTATTTGCAGTTCTTTTCTAGAAAGTCAACACGAACAATGACTAGGTGATGAGTCATTACTCTTAGAACATATACACATGTATCTCACATAGATTATAATCTTAAATCCTGTAAACATTTCATCTTAGTAGCTTCTATTTTCTTTTACAGAAGAGAAAACGAAGTTCAGAAGTGTCAAATGACTTCTGAGGCTGCACGACTAACAAGTGTCAGCGCTGGGATCTAAATCCATCCAGTTGGCCCCCAAAGCAGTTTCTTGGCTCTTTATGGCACTGCCCCCTGCTGTTTCTTTCCTTGGAGCACCTCTGTGTGAAAGCTGGAAGAGCACAGAACCTGTTGGAGCTCATCTGTTAAGTGTGGGTCAGAACTTAAATTTTTCACTGCTCTGTGTATCTCTGCAAAAGCACCATGAGTACTGACTTGGTTATGAGTAAGTTTTAGTGAGTAGGTGAATTTGCAAGTACAGAATCTGCAAATAATGTGGATCGACTTCATTTTGTGTGTGTAGGTATATGTATACCTACACACACACATACATTTTGTCTATATGTATACACATGCATACAGGAGTCATCACTTCTGAATGCAAATGGAAAGGAATAGAAGGACAGACTTTGACTTGGTAAAAGGAAAAAAATATAGGGAAGTTTACTTATGTAGTTTTTAAATTATCAACAAGATGACAGTAACATTTAGAAGATAATGTTCAGAGGGCTTCAAAGGCCTGTCCTTAGAAACTGGAAGCGACAGACCTAATCATATTAAATCTGTAACATCCATATGGAACACAAGGAGCAAAAACACTTGGAATAGTCGCTACTCAGTATTACAAACAGCTCAATTTATTGTTGCATACAGGAAACGCCTCTAAAAACTTCTATCAGAGATTTGGTTTTCTAGGAAAATAGTTATCAAAAATCTGTGAACAAACAAAAAAGGCAAACCCTAATTCAAAATCTTGGGTTAGCAAACTTTCCATTATTAGTTATAAAATACACTTACCAGGTATGGTGCTTTCAGCTCCACTTTGGTC